>OY992531.1:13172609-13772609 GCA_963921185.1 Dasysyrphus tricinctus
TGTTCAATCTAATTCAAATGACCAGAAGGCGTATCTCGTGAATTACCATATTAATTCTTGTTCAACTTTATTATACCTAGGTACATACTTGATCCAAGTAAGGGCATCTATTAGAGATTCTAATTAACCATGACAGTGATATTCCCGCGATAATTTTTACCCCATTTATATTGATGTTGTCTTTCATCGTTTTTCCTTAATTAAAAACAATCTTTCAACTTCTCTTCTATATGTACATTTTCCCCTTTTGCCTCTTGCTGCCATGGGGTAAATTAAGGTGCATCGTCATAAATTTACTTTATTCGAGATTAAAAATAATAAAAAAAAAGCAATCTCCACCTCTTTTCGTTGTTTATTTTTTTTTTTGTATCCATGAGATACTTACCGTAGCCTGCTGGAGTTATGCTTTTGCTGTGTCCACCTGATTTCTTATCACCATTCAAAACAATCTTACACTGACCATGATCACATGGAGTCTTCCTTTTTTTTTTCTTGTGATCCAAGCCTTCCAGCATCAACGGTTTTGTGTTCCATAATATTACAATGGCGGTAAGGCCAGGCCGACCGCCTTGTACAGTGTTCGACCGCTTAACCCGATTAACATATTTTCCACTTTTCGGATTTATTTTTTGTAGGTACTCCTTAAACCTTTTTTGTAACGTTTTTTTTTAAATAGGGTGTCGTTCATTTATTGAAGAGTTGGCACCATACAGAATCAGATCAATATGAAAACAATTTTCAAATAAAATATTTTTTAATATAGAATTTGAAAATGTTGAAGAAAGAACTATTGAAAAACTTGGGTTTTACAAAATATAGACTGGACTGATTAAGAATTGAGTTACTTTAAAAAAAATAGCAAGTTCTTATAAGCGCATTGCATTCCAGGCTGCAATATTTCAGACTTGCAGTTAAAATTGATATTTTGTATGATTTCCACGTCATCATGAACCTAATTATTCTACTCAACGTTTAAACATTAATTAGATGAAGATCGGACTCAAACTTTTAAAAAAGGACTTTCAAAAAATATAATTTCATAGGGTATAACATACAAATTTTCTTATAACTTTTAGGTTTTCTCCTTGCTTTATGCTTCCTTAAGTCGACATTCAATATCTTAAGGGTGCGGGATAAAATTTATTATACGACCCGATCGGGTGTATTAAACGGATTTTCGATTGTTTGTCATTCAATAGTGGACCCAAGGCACGAAAGAGTTTAAAATCTATAAAAATGAAAGTGCAGCCGTATAAAGAGAACAAAAATACGAAAATCCTTGAGCAATCCCTGCTATGTGACACGGACATCATTTCGCACGCCCGACTGAGAAAGTGAAAGTCTAGAAATAAAAAAATCCTTCTCCGCATTGTATATTCAAAAACCCCAAGAGCTGTTTAGTGCAGGAAGGCTTAAAGAGATACAAAAAACACCCGACGTGACACAACGACGAAGGTGATCTCCATTTAAGTTTTTGTTTTTTTTTTTTTTCTTATATTTTCCATAACAAAAAATATATCTTTTTATCCCTGTTGATACTGCTGATGCAGTATACAAATGGAAAAAATCTGAATTTTTTTTCGGTTTTATTCTTTTCAAGACTGTCTTCATCCAGCAACTTTAACAGTCAATGCTGCTGTCGCAATTTATCACCTTCTTCTTCTTCTTCTGCGGTATACCTACGGTCGGTTGGTAGTGAGTTTGTATATTTTGATGGCACACCGCAGGATGATGGGCACTTTGCTAATTGAGATCTTGTTAATAATGCGGTAATGATGTCGTGAATGATTACATTGTATGGTGACTTCAAGGCTGATGATGATGACGACGAACGATGGTGCATTTTTATAAGTTGTGATTCGTATGGTGTAGAATAAAGTGTCTCCATGTTTGTTGGGAATCTTTATTTTGTTTTAATTTTTATTTTACCACAAAACCATTGAGTGTAAATATCAAATTTTTCCATCAGCTACATGTATGTACGTTTGTTTGTATGTACATATATAGGCAAACTTGTCAATTTTTAATCAGTTTTGACATTCCGAAGATAAAATTGGTATTATTTCCGAAAATTTGAAAGAAATTTGGTCAAAATGTGTAAGGGATAATTACTAAAAGAATTTAAGTTAATAAATTAATTTATTCTTGTGAGGTATAGCTAATTGTGATATAAAGGTGAACTCAGTTCACGCCGCTGCCGCAAACACACATCGAACACATTGCAAATAAACTGTGGCTAAAAAAGTGTCATATAAGTCACCATACAAAAATACTAATATGGCGATTAAAAATGGGGAGTGGGTAAGAGGGTGAAAATACTTTACGCCCTATTCTGATACCTATACCAAATATACATACAAAAAATCATAAAAAGGAGGAGTGCGACCACAAACATCACGATATATGTATATCGATACCTTCCCGTAAGCCGTAACAATGTATTAAGCGACATTCTCAAAATTTTAAATTAAAATTTTAAAAAACCTCTTGATCAGTTATTTATTTGTGTATTTTGTAGTAGTAAACAGATTTTTAAAGAGATTTTGAATAGAAAATTCCGTTTCAAAACTTTATATTTCTTTAAGTACACAAATAAATAACTGAACAGGAGTTTTTTTTCAATGCCTCTAAAATTTTTGAAATGTCGCTTAATACATTCTTACGGGAAGGTATCGATATATTAGATAAATAATTAATGCCTACTTACCATAAATGTCACTTAGTTTATAACAACTCAGACCAATAAAACACAATTTTCTGTATTTTTAATATGCAACATTTCAAGAAGGATTATTTTATTTCACTTATCGATATTAAATATTGTATTTTTTATTAAAAAAAAAATATTTTGATAATTTTTACACAAAACATTATTTTATCTTTTTAGAAGCCTGTACGAAATATAATATAAACCCGTTCAACGGATAAAGAGAAAATTTAAAATAAAATTACAGTTATATAAGTATGGAAGGTAATGTTAATAGTTGTTATTAAAATCGTTTTATCAAAAAGGAGTACATAGACATTTTTTCTAATTTTCTATATATTTGGGAAACATTTGTTTTTTTTGTCATTTCCCCCACACGTTTTTTCACTTTTTTTTAACCAAAAATCACCGTGCCTGTCATACGATTTTTTTCTTACAATTTTACATAATCGTATTTTTCCCAAAAAAGTTCTCCACAACTTTTATTAGAAACAAATTAATAAATTACTTTTAGTACCTCATAGCCACAGACTCTGTAAGTCAGTTCTATAGGTATTAAGCTAATATTGTGATTTACTTACATGCTAATAAAGTTATAGTAATAATAATTATAATACTAATACTTTTAGTAAAGGCTACTTTTAAATGGCAATTTATTTTTAAAACATTGCACCTCCCAGAGTACCTTTTTTTTTATTTTTTTTTAACTCAATATTTTCAAAAATGGCTAGTCGTTCTTTTTGAAACTTGGTAGTTAAGGGTTGTTAAAGACTGTTTATAAAATTAACAAAAAAAACAGCAACCAGAAGAAAATTTCATTTTTCTTAAAAAAGACTTATACGATTTTGATAAAAAATGGTGTGCTTAAAATTAAATGATCTAAAATACAAAATAAAAAAAAAAACTGAACAACAAATAACGGTACCTCCCATCGCTCCTCTTCCTCCCCTAGAATATCTTCAGTATTGGCTGATTGGACTTATATTTCTGTAATACAAAAAGTTTTAAAAAGTGTAAATACTATCGCGTATCGAAATTTTCAAAATTGTAATATTTTGTGAGCTAAAAAATATAAAATATTTTTTTGAAAATACTATACCTATATAATTCCAAAATTTTGTAGAATTTTTTGTTTGTATATATTTTGTATCATTATGATTTTGAAGAAAATTAAAAATATTATTCTTCTGTTTTAGTGGAGCGAATGAATTAAGTTCAAATAAAAAAGTAGAGTAGAAACTTCTTTATTTGAATACAATTTTTATCTGCATACTAACAAAAACTTTAACTCTACATACTTAAATGTGTCCTCTAAAGTATTTTGAAAACTGTGCATAGGTTCTCGTATACGAATTTAATACAAAAAACAGTCCAAGGATTTTCAGAACTTTTTTCGTATAAATTCATATTTGTTCAAGAGTTCAGATGATATCTAATCCTTTTTTGTGGCTCAAACAAACTAGAGTTGTTTTTGTAATTTAAATAAAATGCACGACAGGTCGCCCGTACTTGCTCTAATGTTCAAGACACTGCTTGTTAAAAAAATGTATATAAATACATGGAAATTATGAGAGAAAAATGTTTGAAAGCAAGATATACTAGATTGAGGTGAAAAAAGAAAATGCCATCTGAATTCTTGATTAAATAAAAAAATAATTTTTTATATATGTTCATATAAAATTCTTTAAATATTTTTAAAGAGGAATGTTTGCATGAAAATTTGAGTGTTTATTTTTGTGAATATAAAACTACATTTAAAAAAAAAAAAGTTTCAACCTGTTTTGAATTTTTTTTAAACATTTTGATATGCTTAATTCTTTGAACTTGTTTGAAAGTATATAACAAAATAATCTAGAGCCTTTCAGCCGGATCTAAAGGGTCCGCCATCTAATGTTTTTTTTTAACTAGTGCTTATTTCGTGAATGGTAACACTTAGCTCATGTCTGATTTGACAGATAATTAGGTTTATCCTTCTGCTGAACGAATATGGTTGTGTATACGCTTGAACAACGCTGGAAAATATTGCGACATTACTTTGAAAATTATGGTAATGTTGCAGAATGTGTGCGAAAATTGCGTACGGATTTTGGAAGAAGAGAAGCTCCGTCAGCTCCGTATGTTCGTTATCTTGTGAAAAAAGTGAAAGAAACTGACATCCTCATCGATAAACCAAAGCGTGAAAAGCCAAAAACAGTGCGTACACCCGAGAATATTGGTGCTGTGGCAGAAATTGTGCGTGAAGCGCCATCAACATCAATTCACCGTCGTTCTCAACAATTGAACATTTCGGAGACATCATTGAGACGAATTTTGCATAAAGACCTTGGTATGACGCCATACAAAGTCCAATTGGTTCAGGAGTTGAAGCCAACTGACCAATCCAAATAAAAGAAATTTGAGAAAATATTCAGTAGTTTTTTTTATAGCATTTTCAAAAAAAGTTAATTGGCGGACCCTTTATTACAAGTTGCTTAGTACAAATTTTTATAATTCTTGGTAGCCGTTTTTAAGGAAAAAAAAAATATTTTGTTTGCCCATTTTTATCATTGGTATGGAAGATATCGTTATTTTTTCATGAATCTAAATTTTTTTTTTTAAATATTCTTTATAGTATTAAAACACCTTTTAATGCCGAGTTTTTAAAAATCCAACAACTATTTTTTTGAAAATTTTGCTAAAAAAAAGTGTTTATATTTTTTAGAAGAACATCATTTAAATAATGAGTACCATTTTTAAGAAAATTAAAAATAAAAAAGGTTAATTGTGAGGTACGCATTAATAACCATTTGTTGAAAAATGGTTTCCTATCCAAAGGTATAGCCTTTAGTGAATAATTTTTTTTTTATTTTTTTAAGAAATATTGTAGAGCCAAGAAAAATAAGATTTTATAAAATTGCTAAAAAAAATTGTATGATAGTTACCATTATTTTTGGTTCTAAAAAAATGTTTGGGCAAAATCACCAAATACCACTATGTACCAAATTTTAGGAAAATTGATCTAGCCGTTAAAGCCGAACAGACAGACATGCATACGTCTACTCTTTTATCAAGTTCAGTTGTTTTTACGAATGCATAACGTGCCATATAGTACCTACATATTCTATCGCTAGTAAAAACAGAATTCATTCTTTTAGACATTTTTCTCTCATAATATCTTCGTTTTTATATACACAATTTTTAATTGCGATATAGGTATATATGTACTACATTTAAGGCAAGTTTTGGATTCGTGTAAAGAAAAATTTCGAGATAACAATCAAACATAACATTACGATGAGAGAAGACCAAAAAAGTGGGTGGGAAAATTCTGTCTGTCTGTCTGTCTGTTCGTCTACAGCCTAAACGGCTAGACCGATTTTCTTCAAACTTGGTACATAGTGGTTTTCGGTGATTCTGCCCACACGTTTTTTTCATTTTATTTTTAAAACCAAAAATAACGGTACCTGTCATACAATTTTTTTTAGCAAGTTTACACAATCGTTTTTTTTTTTCTCAAAAACGGCTTCACAACTTTTCTTTAAAAAAAAATCAATAAATTATTTTCAGTTAAGGCTACCTTTGGGTGGGAGACCAATTTTCAACAAATGGTTATTAATGGTACCTCCCAGAGAATTCAATTTTTTTTATACAGAACTTTCAAAAAATATAACTAGTATTTTGTACCAAAATTTTTGAAAAATTATTTTTTGAATTTAATACATAGTAGTAATACATACAATTTTTTTTTGTATTTTGAATGTTCTCATTAGCAGCTGAACGAATTTTTATATTTTTTATATACAAATTTCAAAAAAGTTAAAATAATTTTCCATACCAAAATTAAAAAAAAAAAAATTTAATTTTTAAAAAAAGCTTCAAATTATTTTTTTGAAAATTCGATATATCAAAAATCGGTTGACAATTTTTTGGAAATTTTACATTTATTGGCACATAAATAAAAACTTAAGATTTGCATAGCAAAATTTTTCCATAAGAATGTGTTAAGAATTTTATATGTGTATATAAGAAATTAATTTAAAAAAAAAAACACTCCAACGATTTTAAAATTTTCCCTATAATCATATTTAATCAAGAATTAAGATGGCGTTCTCTTTTTTAGCCGTTCGGACTTGGCAAAAAAACTGTAGGTCCTCTCTATTCCTGCCAACCAGTCGTGCATTTTCTTTTCTCTACTTCCAAAATAATTGGATCTGTTATTAAACTTTTTTCGCAATTTAACAAAATCTTCCTTTTTTCAAATGGCAATACTGATTTGTCTAGAAAAATTAATAAATTAATTACCTTCAGTACAGAAAACATTTGGGAACTTTTTTGTGAAAAATGGTTATTATGCTTCCTTCGCTTGCACGCAAAAAGATGATGTCAGCTTTAGTCCAAACACTTACGAAACAACTGGTCGGACAAGCTTTATCCGGTCGGAATGGTTAGAAAATGCACTTTTTAGGTTGCATTTTTGGCTGATAAAATCAAGAAAATATTATAAAATAACTAGGTATATTTATGAATGAGATTTTATAATCTTTGATAATCCTTTAGTTTCGAATTTTTAACTTAAAAATAACTGTTTAAAAATATTGTCGACCAAGAAGAATATCGACACCATTCAAAAAATCGATTTCTTGAGCTAACGACGCATTTTAATGTTAAAAACAACAATCTTATGAGAAACAAAAGGATCTATGGGTTCAATATTAAGAATTAAGGTGCGAACTTCGTAGTTATTAAAACTCTTCATTGAAACTTGAATTTTAAATTTTGAAAGATTTAGAAATCAAACTCATTGATAATTTTGATGCAAAAGTAAAGAGCTTATAATTTAATTCTTACACCAAACCAAAAAAAAAATTAATCGTTTGCCCCACCTTCAACATAAAATGACTTTAAATATTTTAACTATTGGTAGTTAATGTAATTCAAACATTGAAATAATAAAAATCATTTTGTTTGGAAGGTTGGGCCAAAATTAATGTTTTGTTTGCTTAGAAATAAAAATTGATTAAGTCATAAACTTTACTTTGTTTTGGTTTCTAATAAATTCAGTGTTTAATCTGTATTGAATTATAAAGAGTAATCAATTATTATTTAACATCAGGCTAGACGATCGTAAATGTTTAAGAAAGGTCACAAGAAATCTTAGAGAATTATAGGTAAACATAAAATTTTTACATTTTCAAATGATCTCCTCATAGATAAAATTTTATTTTTTTAGTAGAATATTTTTGTAAATACCTACATGTGTTGGACGTTGGAGGTGTTGGTATGTATTAAAAAGGTATTTTAGAAATAACTGCTAGCGAAACAATCACGGAATTTTTTTTTTTTTTTTTTTCTTTACTTTTGTAGAAGAAAATAGAAAAAGTTTAATGTGTCTGATAGATTTAAATAAATAAATTAAATGTGTTACAATTTTGCAGTCCAATTTTATCTCCAAAAAAAAAAACATTTCATTCTTATTAATGCCAAATTTTAAAACTTAATGTTATTTTAATTTATGTTTCTAGTTTTTCAACAAAAAAAAAACTACAATAATTCAATGATTTCAAATACCGAAACAAAACAAATCCATACCTTTATACACACTATTAGTACTTTCCATGTCAAAATGAAATAACTGTCATTGAAAACTAATAAATACCAACAAAAAAGGATATAAGAAACACCGTTTTCAATCTACGCAAATGGATTATTCACCTGTTGCACTTGTCAAAAAAAAAAAATGCATTTTACTATACACCATACACCAGCTATCGCCAACAGCTTTCTTCAATCATATATCTGACTGCTCAACAAGAGATTTCCCTCCATTTCTGTCTTCAACGCAGTCTCCAGCTTCCTCCTCCAACTATGGTCGGTCCATCATAAAAGATCTACTCTTCTCCATTTAACAGAGTAAGTTGATGCTGGTTGCATGCAAACTATCCCAAACAACATCGAACAAATCCCAATCGAACTCCAGCTTTAAAAATACAAAATAATAATAAAATAATAAAAATCCAATATCCCAATAGCGTTGCACTTTGCAGCACCAACAAATCAAACACACGTAGTATTAGTTGTTGTATGTATCTCACCTGTAAAACCGCCACGCCAAACCAAGCCAAGTCTCGTCGTCATTTTCATCGTCGTCGTCGTCGCGCAGTCGTGCTGCTTGCTGTGATTCAAGATTCGATATATTCCTCCGCGACGACCACTTCGGTCCTATAGAAATTTCAAAGTTGTTTTCAGTTGATATCGGTTACTCACAAGGCTAACAACCCAGTGTTGTCTTTTGTAAAAGAATCACCTGCGTGTACCACTCTTTGCAAACATACCTGTTCACTTGTCTTGAAGTACTTTTTTCTTCTTCTTTATTTCACCTGTTTGACTGGGGGAGAGAAAAAAAATCAATGCGTGTGCGCGAAGTGCTGAGATAAATACAATTTAATCGAAAAATTGTATCTCAATAAAAAAAAAAAAAAATATCCATACATTTTTTAAGGAGTGTCTTGTAGATAAATAGTGTTGAATACACATCAAAAGTGTGAGATACAAGTACAAAAAAAAACACCAATTGATCGCAATTAGCCCCGAAAATCGTTATAACCATTTTGAATAATCATCATCACCTCTCTTAAGCACGCAATTCCCAAACAACAAAGTAAAGAAGTATCTTTTCGCGGTTAATGTGTATCTTTCGGTAGATTTGATGAATGAATCTGAAGAATGCGTGTTCGGCTATGTTTAGAAGAATAACATAAACAAACCGATAAAAAATAAAAAACAAGTTAATATCACACACTCTGACCGAAATCGAAAAGCAAAAAAAGGGTTGACTCCGAAAACTAGTTACGACTCTTAACAATCAAGTTTAACGAGAATAACCCGGGAAGAGTTTTTGATACGCGGTGGTGTCTTCGTCGCCTTTGCTGCTGGTGCTGCGCCAGCCGAGGGTCTTAGAACTAGTTGCGCCGCACTATACCACTACTGAATATTTTGCCCTAGTTTTTTTTTTTGTTTTTTTTTTTTTTGAAGTGCCGGTGTCATTAAAATTGTGATTAGGTCAGGTGTGATGGTGTAATAGATACTTTTGTATCTTTAACATGGAATAAACTGGATTCTTCCCACAAAATAAAAAAGGATTCAAATTGTTATTTAATTGCCTACGAATAAGCATTTATACGCACACCGAAAGGATAATCATACAGCTTCAAACTGGATACAGGGGGAACATTTTCGATAGCCTATTCGGATTGGCTTACCGAACCACGGTAAGACTTTTCTCTTTGAATACAATTAACTTCAAAAGATTTAAATCGAAAAAAACACACAAATTTTCTATTTTATTTGGCCAATTGATGTTGTAATGCCGTCGCGTGTCGTCAACGCTTTGTGCCGCACCTATTGCTTCACCTAAAAATAAAAATTAATCCAAACGAATCATTGAATGGTAATTTTCCTTCGTCACCATCGCACCATCATCGTTTCTTGGGAGGTTTTCGACGAATCTTATGTCTATTTTTAATCTCGATGTGTAAATTAGTTTTTTTTTTTTATTATTTTGGAGAAATCTCAATTTTTTATTGTCATCAAGCTTTGATTAGCACCGTACCCAGGTAGATGGAGACAAAAATTTTAAAGCTTTCGCAACAATCCGCCGAATAGCCATAACAATCAACTTTAACGCTTTCTGCAAAAAAAGATTTAAGCAATTTTTTTGTTGTCTGGTTAGTTTCTCCTGAGCTGCAAAATGATGATAAATTGTGTTTTTGAAATTTTGACACCCTTCTCTGGAAGGGGGAGATTTTTTTCTTTTTTGTTGTTGAATATTTTCTCATAACAACGACATCCCGGACTACGGTCAGCTGAATTTGCATATATTTCAACCCTTTTTCTTCGAGATCAGTGTTTGTCCTTCCATCAGCATACAAAGCATTGTTAAGGAAGGCAAATCAGAGCACAGAGCCACAACGGACGTGATGATGATCTCAGTCGAGGATAAATCAGAACCAACTAAACAAAAAAAAAAGAACATAATACAAAAACAAAATAACACCGAATCACTGATGTGAAATTGATGTGTTTTTTGTTCTACCTACCTGTGTCCAGGTAAGGACTGAAAGGATTTTTCACTTTTATTATGGTTGAAGATCGTCCAAGTATTATAATATTCAGCGATGTACGAAGATATTTTTTTGTTAAAAGGATGGGTCATTATCGTCCTTAAGGGATACTACTCACGGACGATGCATTAATGCGTAATGAGGCTAGACAATTTTGATGATGGTAGTATATTCTTTTTCACATTTGTTGTTGTTGTTGTGCTTCTTCCATTAACCATGGTTGTGTGTATAATATCTTGAACTTCTTTTGAATATCCTTTCTTATGTGTCCTTTGGCCATTGCCATATCATTATTTAATACAATTTTCATGCACATCATGCAAATGATTTTTTAAATGTCAGCTGTATTTATGTATAAAATTGTTTGTGATAATGTTGGCGCATCGGAGATCGGACAGACAGACGGACATTAGGCGCGAAATTATATTTTATTCTTTTTTGGTGGTAGTTAAAAAAAAAGTGTCTTTAAATGAAGGTCAAATGGATGGTTGGATAGATGGATGGATGGATGGTTGGATTAACGACCGTTAGTGTGGATAATTAGGAAATGGAATTGGGTTCGTTATATATTTTTTTTTTATTTTGGAAAAGGATTGTGTAATTTTGTGTAGTAGAAGAGGCGTTAAGGATTTTGTTGATGAAGAAATGTTTGAGGAAATATTAATTTAGTTCCCATGAAAATAAAGAGGATTTTTTTTTTGTTTTTTTAATAAAAAGTCAAGCCAGATGGTGATTGATTTATTTGAAATGTTAATCATAAAAAGAAGCAATTTATTTTGAAAACCATCACAAGCTAAAATTTACAAGTGATAGCTAATTAATAACAAACAAATATAAAGCCGTCGCTTGATGCATATTTGTTATGAGATATATATTTGGATTGACTTTTAAGGTGCGGTTGTTTATATCGAATTTTGATCATCAGCTTTATTTTAAAAAGATATTAGAACTTAAAATTAATTAAGCAGAAATAAACTTCATATAACTCATCTTCAAGTGAATGTTGAAGAAAATTATTGAAATAAATAATTTGTTGGCACATCAACTCGTAGAGGACCCAGGACCTTTAGGGACTTGCCACTCTCAACGAATCTGGTGTGTGTGTATGTTGTCGAAATGAAAACAGGGGACTTACAATTATCTGCCAACCTTAAATATGGCTAAGGTGGGAAGAACTTATTTATGAAAACAGATAGGTACTCCTGAGAGATGTGTTACCTCCTCGTAAGTGGCACTACCTCTGAAGAAAACATTTTTAATTTTATTTTGGTGACAGAGGCTAGTATTTGATTTGTTGCGTACTAGTGACAGTCGAACACGCTAACTATTACGCCAACACAGAATACTTCTAAGCTAGAGCATGATTTTAGCAGCAATGTAGGAAATAGCGGGAAATCATATTCATATATTGAAGAATGAAGATGTGCACTTTGAAAATTAAAAACCAAAAACTGGCTTTTTGCTTTGAGTGACGAAGCTGGGTCTTCAGTACTATAGAGCTTTCATTTATAGCCAGGCATATCTGCAAATCTTTTTCAGGGTTATAGACAATTTTACACACCCTTATCAGAAAATTTAAGTTGACAATATTTAACAACACATCTGATCCACAACACAAAAAGTGAAGAAACCATTTTCGCATTAATAGTTGGTAGACCATGCAAAATTGCTCTCATTTTGTAAACATGAATTTCTTTTCTTTATAATTTTATTTCTTTGAAATGTTTAAGCCTCAGTGATTCAATTTATTTTTTGGACTTTCAAGAACTACTGTAAATATAGAAAAAATTGTGAATAAATTGTGCATCAAAGCAGATTCACTTCCTGATTCTCAGAATATACATAAACTTAACTGCTTGCTCAGAATGGGAGACAGAGCTGTAATATGTAGAGGCTAAAAATAATGCAGTAAAAGTTGGAAAGTGTTCAACTCCTACAGCTCCCGCTGCAACATTTTTGACATTTCTTTCTGCATCGTCTCCAGGCCAGTAAATTTGTTTGCACTTATAATATTTCCTAACTTTTTCAACTTTGCAAATAAGATATAATTTTGAGATTTGGTACACATCAAAATATTTTTATTTTTGTTTTATGAACCATTGGATTTCCTTTTTAGGAATTTTATGGGACTTGCGTTTCAGCAATAGTCACCAGGTAGATAGATTAAACGATGCGTATTTTTAGTCAGAAATGTAATTGAATCCTGGCAGAAGTCCTTAAATTTTTATTTCCACTGGCGACAAGTTGTAATTGTTTTATGTTTTTTTTAATTTTGCTTAAGGATAAATAACGCCCTCTTTTGAATTTTTGGTAGAAAAACTAATTAAGGCTATTATAAGAACATAATATTTTTGTCGCACGACTTAAGTTGCAAACACAAGAACAAAAGAGTTTAAGGCTAGGTGCATTCTGATCTGTACTGCCGTGATAAAAAGAAAAAACGTAACTTACTTCTAAGGCGTTTTGAATTATTATTAGCGCAAGTTTTGGCATCTTTGATATGTTTGGTCAAAGAACCATGAGTTTTTAAGGAAAATAGACGTTTACATAGGTATTAGCACTTTTTTTTAAGAAAAATAAATTTACTACCGTACGAAGCATTTCTAGATCTGACAAATAATCTAAGAAAAAAAAATTGTTTACTTGTAATTATGACAGAAAAAGATTCATCAACAAATCTAAAAAAAAAAAGAATTAAAAACAAAAAATGCGGTCATCTCAAAAAAAAAAAAAAAAAAAAAAAAGTTTTTTTCTTCTTAACAAAGCAGTGTTGATCTGAATACTAGACGAAATTAAACTCGGTCTTGTCTCAGTTTCAAAACGATATTACTCTTAACCATCTACGATGAGACCGAAACGATACCTAGGTACAGTAACTTTTCACTGAAATATATCGCGAGTCTCATTGATCTCAGTGGCTCCAGTAAAAAATCGTAGGCGCAAAGTTTTAAACAGCCTTTGTTAAGGGCTCAGCATGATACTAGCTTAGTAGTTTTCTAGCTCTTCTAGTTTAAACCTTTTTTTTCGTTTACTAACTAGAATCATACATAAACTAATTCCATTTTATTAAAAACCTTTGTAGGGCTTAAATTTCATGAATATAATTTATTGGTTTTTGCGTTCTTAATTATAATTATTGTTTTTATTGACAAATTCAAAATTTGTTGTTAATAAGTATTTAATTTTAATAATACCATTCTAACTTTATTATTCACAAAAAAAAAATAAAAAGTTGGGTAACCCTAGGATTCGAGCCCTGAACACTTCAGTTGGGTCCTGACGCATCGATCAGAAAATTCCAATCCACACAAAATGTTGCTATACAAAACTTTTTTTTAGATGTTTAGCGATGAATAATTTTGTTATCTTCGTGCATTAAAACTGTATCTATATTAATCCTTTAGAATTCCTCCATTTAATTTATACAATATAACTCAATTCAACTCTCAAATGCAATTGCGAAAATTTTTTTTTTTTTTTGAAGAAAATTACAGATACCATGGATTTAGCACGGTACTAAAAATTAAAATAGCCATTTGGTGATTTTAACTTTTGTAAAATGTTATAAGATAGTACGATGATGCTAAAATCTCTTAAAACTAGCAAAATGCTAACTTACTCGTGTTAGTATCATGTTAAAATTGCTTAAGTATCGTACTAAATTGTTTAGTCATTTCGCACCAGAGTTTAATAATTCAATAGGAGTGTTTTATTTAGCTCCTTAATGTTCTACACAAAGCCAGATTTTAACATTCAAATGCTACCTACAACAAGTTAACAGCTATTGGATAGGTTACTTTATCGCTAAATGTGAACAAATTTCAGAATGGTCAGCAGTAATGAGCTCTGAACGATAGGTACATAACAATTGTCAATATTTGTCAGCTTCTAGATTGAAACTTTAACTCGAGTTTCTTTAAAAAAAAAAAATGTGAAGACATTGAGACAATACATTTTTATTGAATTCTTTCAATTTTAACGAGACGCAAAAATTTTTCAAGATAAATACATAAATGGAGCTGCAGTGTGTTTGAAAATAAGGAAATTCAGAACAATATTCCATTAAAAACAAAGTTTTGACGGTCCTGAAATTATTTTTCCGCATTAACACGACTGGAAAACTGAAGGTAGGTTAATTTGCCAGAAAAAGAAGGAGATATAAATTGCGACGACTAAAAGTCAAAAATTTGTTCCATCTTTCTGGCGATTCGTTAAGTTAAAATGAATAAAATGCACTCAGATGTTTGTGCTCAGTCTTGTGATTCAAAATAGTACGACTTAAAAATCGTAGTCTCAACTAGAAAAAATCATGCATAACGTGCATGCATTTGTGATTTTCAATCGTACGATTATTAAGTTGCAAGAAATGTGAATTTACACATATCGTCGGTGAAACCAGAAAAGTATTAGCCATATAAGCAAATTTTACAGGAGAGCATTAAAACCTTATAGCTTTGAAGTTAAGAGCACGATGTCTCTTACGCTTTTACTTCAGCATATAGTGAGGAGGTACACGGTTTTCTCATAAAATATGGAGTTAAACCATTTTCTAATTTGCCGTTACAATAGTAACTATAAATTGCAAAGGGATTTCCAGTTTAAGAAGCGGTAGATATCGGATTTGGCTAACGGATGGCATTCAAATCTAATTTTCAGAAAATTTTAAATTACACACTTTTCTGGTTTTACCAACGATATGTGACTTTAGAATCGCAGCAGTTAAAAAAATTGAACCAGTTTTGATTTACATAGCTCATGCCAGTTTCAGTCGCAAAATTGGAATAATCCGTTGAGCACCACTTTTTGCATCGAAACTTGTTTTGCGAAATCTGACTAGATCGTTGCTGTGATGTGCTTTCTAGATCTAAATATGGTCATCAACTTGGTGCAGTGCTCGACTTCCTGATTGAAATCAGATTATTTCGTAAAAAATGTATCTACAATTGGAAAACGGTGTGGTAAGGGGCCTTCAAGTTGAATTGAACAATATCACAATATTTGGGAACATCCAAGTGGCTCTTGGAATTTTGAGACGTTACATACGTACATGTCCATCTTTATATGCCTAATGTGCGTCTTCAAAATAGCAGTTGTCCAAGAACAAATGCCTTGTTTATAATTATCCCAGGACCTTGGAAGCACATAAAGATAACACCTGGACCCAAGTCGCCAAAATATCGGTCACATTATGCACCAAAGCTTTGAATGTGTCAATATTTTTTAATTATAATTGATAATAAAGAAACTCAGCAAAATATGTACCTAATTTTGCATCGATAAATTCATTATTTGTTGAAAATCTTTGTCTACCGAACCATGTTTTCATATTTGAAAACGAGATTACCACAGGATGCCTAACCCAAGGAATACGTGCACACGTGGTACCCGTCTGCGTCTTGCCGATAATTTGTTCATGTCCAAATGTCCATGCAAGATCCAAATATGTAGCACTATGTATCATCTGAAATAGCTTTAATGTTATTTATCCCACGAACTTTGACCCGGTGATCTTCTAGCAAGATATCTTGGATTGTTGGCCAGTTTTTGAGTTATGACATCAATGAATTGGTATTTTGAAAAAGAGAATAAGCGCCGAAAATTGAAAAACTTTTTTTTTAAGTTTTATTTTTCTCTTGGCATTTTGTTAGTCAAAAGAAACTAACGAAAATTAAATTTTTTGATTTAAAGCAGGGAAATTCATGAGAAGGTGATTTTGCCTCTGGATTTTTTCCTTTTTTTTTCAATAGATCAGGAATTTAACATCATCGCCACCTACTTGATATATGCACTACATAAAGGGGATAGAAAACCAGAGGGTTCAGAATCTGCATAGTATTTTTAAGCCCTTCTCTGTCTCTTTAATGGTTTTACTATCGTGAAAAGCAGTGCTTTAATCAAAACACGAAATTCGATTTTTTCCATTTTGGGAAAATAACACAGATGAAAGTTATTCGATCACTGGAAAAAAAAGCTTAATATTTGTCAGATCTATTTGGACAAAAAATCCCCCATGTGAATCGAGTGCCATCTGTGTTTGAAGTCTCTGACTGCTCGTGCTCTTATAAAGCACTTAAACCGCTAGAATAGAGATGGAAATAAAAAATCAATAGCAAAGTTTGAAATTTGTATTTAAATAGAACTCCGGCAATGTAAAAGCATAACGCATCAGTTAATTCCTGTCACATTGGAAATTCGTAATCGGATCTCAGTCTAATCCACCAAAAAAAAAAATTTTTTTTCAAAGCTACTGCCACTTGTAAGTGCGACAAATCCTCTAAAAGTGTTCTTGTCATGATGCTTCTCATCTTAACTAACAGTTCAGATTTGGCAGGAAAATGTAAGCCCCTGCTTTTAATTAACTATTTTCCTTTATGTTTCAGAATATTTCGCAAAATTCTTTATTGAACATTTTATTGAAACATGAAGATTGTAAGTTTCTTATACTGAAATAATTTTGTAGAATATTTTTACCGACGGGATTTTTTTTTTAACTTTAGATTTTTCATGAAATAAAACTTCTAGAATGAAACACGATTATTTTCGCGGGAAAATATATTTCAAATAAAATATAGCCTTTTAAAAATATATTTAAGTGAATCGAGAAATAAAATTTGATTTTTGAATTCTTCTGTGTTTAAATTATTTTTTAAACATCTACCTCTGCACATGGTTTTCATAATATTTTCTATTTAATTCTATTAAATCGTTTTAATATTTTTTTTTCTTCACTTTGATATTGATTTCACTTGGCTTTTATAATATTCTAGACAAATATAAGCTTCAAACAAAACAAATAATTTCAAAACAAATTTTTTTTTTTAAATCTCAAACTATTTTATTTAATGGTTGCACCTCCTTAAGTTTACAAAATGGGGATTTAATGAAGACTTTTGAAACTTTCTGAAGTTGTAAAAATAAATTTAACTAACATAAAAGTGTGTTAAATTTTATTGCTACTTCTGTAGTCGCCCACATAAATCTATGAAGCTTCCAAATCATGTTAAGTGTGCTGATTTAACTTTTTTGACTACAATTTTTATTCCCAATTCCTTGAGAGGATTATAAAAGTATTTCTTTTTTTTAGTTTTCTCTCATCCACTTGAAAAAAGCAACAAATTTTCTTAATTAACGAATGATAGGGTCACGGAAATTTATTACCTTCTTCAATACTAAACACTAAAAACGACCATGAAAGTGTTTTTTTTTCTCTCTGTCTTTCTTTCGTATCGTCTTTACACATATTGATCTGCAAGGTGTATTGTTAAGGGCTCTTTTCATGTATCTTTTAAGTTCTTATACCTACACATAATACAAAATTTCGTTTTCGTTTTTGTTTCCTTATTTATTGATACGACCGACGAAGTTAAACCACGCAACATCACCTCTCTAATCAAAGTGTTTCGGGAATTTTTTGTTAACACCAAAAATGCATCAGTTTTATGACCCCAATCGTTCTTTCTGTTTTTTTTTTATTTTATCGAAAAAGGAGATACAGCTCCATTTATAGGAGGTATCTACCTACTCATTTGATTAAAGAAAAATCCTTTTCTCACACTTTAAACCAATATAACAAACACACATATACACATACACATTTGGACGAAGAAATAAATATAATGAAATAAATAAAAAAAAAATCTCAGCTAAGAAAACAAAGATGCATCCATGATGATGTGTGTTATTCGTGTCCATCATCATCTGGCCATGTCGTGAAGAGATATTTTAATCCTTATCCAACCTGGAATACCCTTTGGCTGAATATTTATTTATTTTCCACATGGATATCTCCTGTAGGACCCTATATTGTTTTTTTTTTCATATATTTTATTCTTCACCATGTCGTCATCATCGTCTTCAAATGGACATTGAAGATAAAGAAGGCACTTTGAAAGGATAAATGTTATTTGTAAGGGTTTCGTTGCTTTGCTTCTATAGATGAAGACGATGTGACGATGAAGAACAAGAAGAAGATCTAAATAAATATCCTTTCGGACAAGGGTAAATAGCATTTTTACCCTCTTTCTCGATCTGTGTAGGGCTTTGTTCTTCCTGTGAGCCGCACAATGTACCATCGGACATCAACACTACCCTTGAACATAGTCCGATCGGCCATCATCATTGGACAGGTATAAAGGATTTGAAGAAAACAAATTAAATCCCTATTTTTATCGTTGCGCAATCGCATTTATATTACTCAGTGCGTGAGTGTGTGTGTGTGCACGATGTGTATGAGATCTTAAAAAAAAAGGGGTATCCCTATTATGACCGCATTAATTTGGACAGCGGAATAGGCGAGATGTCCAACCTCGCAACACAAAAGATGGGAACAATTGAATGGTCTTCTAACGTTCATATATGAATGGTGCGACACAATAGGAGCGCAGATTTGGAAAGGATCATTATTCAAATGAGCAGAAAGAGTTGACGCAAACAGGGGTGTTCTAGGACTAAAATTTATTGAATTTTTTTTTTTGGTATTTGCGTTTGTTTGTCGTTCCTTGAGTCCGTCTCTAAAATTTGAATATGTATATGAGTGAAGCAAAATGCCCGCAGGATAGTCAGTTTTTTGTTGTTGTGTTTGTCTTATTATTTCCTTAAGATGATGCGATAGATTTTATGTGTCTTGTCATTGAGATTTAACGGTCGAAAAGATGCAGATGCAAATAAAGAAGATGCACAATTTTTGTTTAGAGATGATTTCTTCTGTTTTTTTTTTTCTCACGCAACCGTCAAAGAATGAGAAAGTATTTATTTTTAATTTATAAGAAATGATTTGAACATATGAGATGTTGTTAACAAAAAGATAACTTAATCAAATTTAAATAATTTAATACAATTTACGGTCAACAAATGTCAAACTTAAATATGAACAAAAAAAAATAGTTTGAGAGAAATCCTAATCTAACGCCTACTTGAATATTTTTTAACATTTTTTTTTGGCGGTCATGGTTTTCAAAATGAATTAAGGCCAATGCAAAGAGAAGAGATAAACCTATTTTGGAATTTTTCTTTTAAGATTAATAGATAAGAGAGTTTTTTTTGCTGGAATTTGATTCAAAAGTGCTTCTGCTTAAAATGACAAATTATTTCTATTCACATAATGTATGTATATGGATTTAGATTTGTTCCGCTGAATTGTGTCAGATTATTTATAAAATGAAGATACCCAAATATGAGATGATGGACCAGGTGGCATTAAAAAAAAAATGTTTAACTTGAAAGTGAGTAATGACATTAAATATACTTTTTTTTTTGTGATTTTTTGTTTTGTATTTCAATACATTTTAGCGCGTGCTAAATTTTATCTTTGGAGATTTTTATTCTTGTGTTAATTATTACAGCCTTGATTCAGACTGTTTTTTCGACTTGAGAAAGAAAAATATATCTTCTTTGAGTTTTCATGCATTTATGAAAGAATTTGAAAAATGTCAACTTCTTCTTACATAAATAATCCTTTACTCATTTGCGACAAAGTAAACAATCCTATTTATAGGATGTGAAAAATCCTTCAGGAGTATCGCTTGTTATGAAAAAGTCTTTCTTATCTTACTCTTTCAGATTTGGTAAAAATTGTAGGTAGTTTCCCTCCATTTCAGCCCACAAACAGGAAAAGTTGGGAGTTGTAAGTCCTTAGGCCTTGGTTTTTCATAAGCGAGTTTACTATAACGTTTTTACTTGCAAGGACAAGCTTTGGGTTCGTGCAAAAAAATGGAGATAATAATCAATCATGAAAAAACCGGGTGGCACAATTCCACCTGTGTCTGTCTGTATCTGAACCTAAAGCCTAAGCCACTGAAGTAATTTTCTTAAAATTTTGAACTTAATGTTTTTTTTGTAATTTTCCAGAGGGAAAATTGATTTTTTTTGTTTATTTCAAAAATAACGGTACTTACAATACAACCATTGAGGAAAAGCTTATGTATCTCAAAAATGGCTTCAATAATTTTGATAAAAATCAGTGTATTATTGTAGCTATAATGTACATTTTGGTAAAAAAAAATACTATCGACAACTGTTATAAACGGTACCCGCTATATGTATAATGGTTCTTTTGAATTTCGAGTTTCTCATTAATGACTTAACCGATTTCCATCAAAATTTTTCCTTTTTTGCATATCAAAATTTTTAAAATAGTCAATATTTCGAAAAAAGGTTGATGAATTTTTTTTGAAACTAGGTTCATAATTGTATTTTAATAAATACTCGATGTTGGCATATAATTTTTTTTTTTAAATGTTACCAAAATATTATATACATAAAGGAAACTAGTTTTTAAGAAACTGCTCCAACGATTTGAAATTTTTTTTTACATTAATTCGTATTTTTTTCAAGTACCTAATCAAATTGCATACTTGGTTTTGTTTTGAGCTCCAAGCTATTTTATGAGTTTTTTTTGTGCAATAAATTAAAAAAACGATTTAAATGTTTTTTTTTTAATTATTTTATTTTTTTATATAAATACTTGCATATTTTAAAAGTTCTTACGTTCCAAGCAGCTTGAGCAATAGAGCAAGTACGTGTGCTTCATTCATGCATTATATTTTATATTTTATTGGAATTGAAAAGAAGTGGAAAACGATACTGAAAAATGGCAAGTGCGAGATTTCGATATGAAAAATCTTCTTTTTTTATCCTGCTGTAAATCTTACATTAGTTCAACTTCTGACTTGGATACCATCCTATAAAGAAAAAAGATCTCAATTTATCTCCTTGAAGAAATTCAACCCTAAAATAATTAACGTTTTATGTGGAGTTCCTCAAGGCAGTCATATTGGACCGCTTCTTTTTATTATTCTTAAATGAAATATACATGGCTATTCAATGGTTATTTTCGATATTTAAAAAAAGATTTTCATCATTCTATACTGATCTTCTCACAAACCATAAAAAAACGTAGTTCGCGAACGATAAAATTTTCGATCCATAAAATGTATACGGGTGACTCTCAGCAAACTGATACTTTCATATTCCTCAGTGATTTTAAGTATTTGCTGAGCATTTTCCCCACTTTCACAACTGTATTAGCAAGAATATCATGTGTTGAAGGTATCGCAAGTTAAATTTCGATAAAACCCATTGTGTATATTTAAACACAAATCTATTTTGTACCCCAAAATTTCACTACCGCGGGCATGTCCCCACCCTGAATTACCAACTATTTCGTTAGAACTCAACTTTAATTTAAAAAACCAAAACTAGTTATATCGAGCAGCAAAAATTTAATATCAGTTTGGGGTGGAAAAATGGTCATTACCGTGGTTCATTATTTCTAACACCATATAGTTTTACTGATGGATCAAACCATTTTTGAATAGTTTTTGCTAAACTTATCTTAAATTTGTTCGCAAAAAGATTTGACTGAAACAGTTTTTTCGTGTAAAGTGGATTTAAGTATGAAAACGTCACTACCGTAGCATTTCATCATTTTTACATGTAAAATCTGGTGTAAGAAAAATCATTTTTCTAGTGCGAGAAATTTAACATTTTTTTTTTTCGTAAATTTTGCACTGACCCAAGTATCAGTTTGTGGAGAATGGTCCATTTGTAGTATAATTATTTTTCTGAAACACTCGTTTGGGAAAGATTGAAAAAATTTAAGTCGAGTACAATACCCAACTAATATTTCAGCTTCGATTCGGCCTAACTGAATAGTCTTTCTGATTAAGACATTTGTAAAATTTCGTTAGGAATGAAAAGGAGAATATTATAGACATTCTAAAATGATTTCGAAAATCTTCTTGGAGCCCCCCTACGCATATTTTAAAAGCTTCAATTTCTATAATAGTCCTTGTACGATCTATAAGAAGTTTTAACGAGCGCTATTCGAAATTTTTGTGAAATTAAGGTTTTGACAGATAGCTTCAAAAAAGTTTCTATAAAAGTAAACACGCATGTGTAATAGATAGTCCTATAATACCTATTAGAAGCCGACAATACAACTCTTACAGAGGTTGTAGAAAAATGGGTGAAAAAAGAATAATTATTTTTATATTCAATTTCTTTGGAGTGATTTTTACCGCATTTTAATGTTTGTTAAACCTAAACTATTATTTGTTTTCAATTATTTTTTTAATTAATGAATTGGAAATAATTATAAAACACAAAGATTTTTCTTACCTGTCTAAGAATCGAACATGCAACTCCTGCGTAATAGTCCATCACTCTACCCACTCAGCCATCTTAGATATAAATTAGAAGATGCAAAAACTTAACCAGTATTTTTCTCTTACTTACATGCCGGCTCCACTAGACATGAAAAATGTCCAACTTCCAAACCACAATCCAATCAGCAAACTGATTTGTTTGGATATGTCACTGCACGGACATGGATTTTTGAGACTCCATTGGTTTTTTTTTTTCAAAACATGTTTATAGTTCTACCATTGCTCATGCCCAGTGAGCCACCATATTAATAACAAATTTGTAACCCATTCACACGAAGAAACAAAATGTCCAAGATTTTTTTTTAAATCGCTTGTTTATTATCGAAATTAAAATCTAAAGAGCTGAGTGGTTGATTTTTAATTCAATGACCCATTGCCTGAGGTTAAGTCTAAGATTTTGATTTTTCAAAATTTCGTCTTCGTCTTCGCTTTCTTGAAAACATAAATCATTGAATTCCTGTATGTTATCCCTCATAAAAGTTTTGCCGCTCATCCTGGTACTGGGTTTCTTATCTAAGTAGTGTAGGAATATTTATATTTAAAAGAAAATTATAAACAGTGAAACAATGAAACAGATTTAAATCTTCTGGCTCTGGAGATATTTGATTTATTGATGAAAAATTTATTAAATATGAACTTTCTTGCCGTCACTTCGTTGTCTTTCATCTGCATTCTTTTGAAGATCTAAGTTACGAGCTCTCTGGAGCATTAAGGAACGTCTCACTACAATAAAGGATCTATAATAATTTCCTAACTTTTTAATATTTTTTTCCACGAAGAAGACATATTAACACAAACAAAAAATTCACAAACAATTTCTTCAATAAAGGCATATTTATCAATGACTTCATTAAAATGACTTTGACAGATTTGAGTCTCCTTATCATAGACTGACATTTTTTATTATGGTTCATACATAAAATCTGAGAAGTCTCTGTGAAGTACTCGATAAGGCTTCCAGCAAATTGTTACCGAAACCTTTTGAAGACCAAGTGACAGCAACTTCAATTAAATTACTCTATACAATCCTTATACAGTGACAGCTTTATGTTTCTTCGATAATGTTATTTACAGAGGTCTATCCGAAACAAAGACGCTAGTCTCGTTTAATTTTCTATATCAAGCTTTCAAACGTCTTTAAAGAAGCAGTTATTGAAATCATGACTTCCATTAGAAATTTATTTTTGATGAAAGCTTTATAGAAGCTTTATACATATCCAGACTTGCAGCATATCAATATTTATAAGCTAATAGAAACTGATATGTTAGTTGGGTATGGTTTTCTCTTGAAATAATCTTTGTGGAAATGAGAAAAATTAAGACATTTGGATTTGTAAGATATTTTTATCATTATGAAAAAGTTTTTTTACTGCTCCGGAAATTATGAACAATTGGATGACATTATTAGAATAGAAATAATTTTTTTTTCTGTTAAAATTTGGTTTGTCTCCCATCTGTGATATTAACTGTCAAAATCTAAAAAACTGGACATTTTTTAAATTTGTATTGCTTTAGTAAATGTGATAAATTTAGGGCAAGTGGGTGAATTTGGATCGAAATACACTGATTTCGTATAAAATTAGTGCGTCTCAAATCTGCCAAGATATCAATTGTCAAATTCTAATGATGGATGGCTATTATGTCAATGGATTTAGAAACCCATACTATTAATTTCGATCGCAAAAACGAATTTTATTTGAAAGAAACCAAAAAATAATATTCCTCAACACATTCTGCACTAGAGAACGAAACATTATATTTTATTGTTCTCCAAACCTTTGTTTTTAACTTTTTCATTGTTTTGAAAAATCTTGGAAGCATTGGCTTTCTACAAAAGGTCATGTATAAAGTGTCTGAATGATTTTAATAGCTAACTGTCAGACAACCTACTTTCAGAGACAAAATCTATGCTTCAGTTTTTTTTCGTAGAGAATTTTAATGTTAAAAGAATTTTACAACTGTCTGGAATACTGTAGTTGTGCTTTACGGTGTTCTAGCTGTGAACTGCTCAAATACTTTTCATTAAACATGTTCTTTTTCCTTGAAGCCCAAGTGGTGCGTAACTACCACCATATAAAATAATGTATCTTTTTTAAACTATACAATTCTGCATCTTTATTTATAAATTAAGCATACAAACAATTGTGTCAAAAGAAAAAATACTTTTTAGTACAAATTTGGCACCAATCCTTATTCCATATGTGAGCTCTCACATATGGAATATTTTTTTTTTATAAATTTCATTTAAAACCTTTTTTTTTCTTATGTCTAGTGAATATGCTATCCTTAGAAATTCTTTATGATCTCATCCTAACGAAATTAAACAGGATATCTTCTCCAAATCATCGTGATTTAAGCACCTACTTGAAAATAACTGTCTTCATGAAATCATTAAGAAAAAAAAATGTATTTCACCAATCTTATCTAACACAAAAAAAAATCCTTCTAGAATATTCCAACTTTATGATACATCTAACTGTTTGACATTTTTTCTTTCTTGTTTAAAAATGCAATTCATTTGCATTTTTTTTTAATTGAATTATTCTTATACTCGTGTTTACTTATAAACACTTTAAAATTGACAATTTTATCGCTTAAAAAAAAAAAAACATAAATAAAAATTAACATCATCACTAAGGTGTTGTGTTATTTCTTGTACGAAATTAAAAAATGAAAGTCCTTTTAGCTAAATTATGTTAATTTTTGTTCATAAATTTGTTTAAGAAAAAAACAATAAAATTCATATAACTTTTATCTAAGCGTTTTGGTTCATCTTCTTTAAGGAAAAAAAAAACACAATCCACATCATCATCATTTATAAATTATAAAAAAAAACACCACCACAACCATTAGCATAACAGAGCCTGCAATAAAATGACAAACAAAATAACACAGAACCTTTTCAAAATTAAATATTTTTTGTTTTTAATTTATATTTTGCCCACAGCTTGGTTTGGATTAAGGAAAGTATTTCAATGGTGAATCATAATTCACCACTTAAATGACCTTGAATAAGACGATTTTATTCTTGCCTCTTGTATTTTTGTTTTTATGAAAGTATCTCTGTGTCTTGAAGTTATTTTTGGATATTTCATCTTGTTTTCATCTTGGAATATATTGGTTGATGAAAGTATGTATTCAAATTATTGTCAATGACTAATCTTGATTAGTCATAATTTATTAAAGAGTTAAATCTTAATTACAACAACAAATAGTTTAAAAAACACACAATTTTCATATTATAAACTAGTAAGAGAGAATGGAGAGTATAAACAAAAGAACTGACGTTAAAACTTGATTTTGCGTTTAGTGCGATTTTCATTGTTTGCGTGATCGAATTCTGTTTCACGTGATTATGACGCACGTTCTAACAAGTTAACAATTATTGTAAACAGTTTGTTCTCTGAATTTCTTAATTAATGCGTGGTTGGAACGAAATGACGTTTCATTAAAAAAAAAAAAAAACAACATCTGTCGGCTAATTAATAAATTTTTTTTTTTCTCTTCCAGTTTGTAAGCATTTTCTTGATAATTTACATAAAACATTGTCTATATTTTTTCCTTTTATGCACTAGACAGTGAAAAACTATGTTTTAAAAGGTTAATTTTCTTTTTGCGCACGGAGAAAGAATTGTAGACAATAAAAAACAATCCAAAGAAACGTTTAACAATCAATAATACGATCGTGCGACCATGTTTTAATGCACCTCGAGCAACTTCAAATTCAATTCTCTGCACAAAGACTTACCACATAACGAACAGCTAGAGTTATGGTGTGGTGTTTTTACTGTGTGTGTTGTCAGTCGGTAGTCCGTTGCTGACGGCATGACAAATGTCAAATATTTAACTTCAAACGTGAGGTGCTAAGAATGTAAGCAAATATTGAAAGTGAAAGAGGAGTCGAGACTATATTGTGTGGTGGATGGATATTGTGATGGTGAGGCAGCAACCGCTAAGAAGTAGATGGAAGTCATCGTGCTACTGAAGAGGATTTTGTCGCGGGTCAGGCGTAGGAAGAAGCATATGCACAGAGCATTTATGTAGTCACATGTGTTTGCACAAGCAGAATTTATTTGTTTGGTAAATTGTTTGATTAGAGTCATTAAAAAAGCTTTTGCCACCGTATTTTCTAGCAATTCTTTTTTTTTTGTTCGTTTCAACCTTTTTGCCTCTCTCTCTTTTTTAGTTTTTGGTATTTGAATAAATATTGAAATTTTTATTTATTATTGTTAGTTGAAGACAACAGCGTTACACTGCGTGGTGAAAAATTTCACACTCGACCCAAATTGCTAATTAAAATTTTCCCATCGATTAGCTGAGAAATATTTATACAAATCATCATCAGCATAGGGCATGCAAAGATAATTATAGGTTACGCATGCGCACCAATTCAATTGAAGACTTCTTGCAATGTTCTATATACAGCAAGCAAAATAGAGCCCACCAATAGTTTTTGGCATTGTTGGATGGAATTGAAAATCGTAATTTTTTGGTTCTTGACCCCTATGATTACTTTATGGTTACACTTCCGTCAACACCCTTATTTTATTATTTTTGTTCGTTCTTCCTGGTTCTGTTGTTAAATTTTTGGCACAATACCCTCAATTATTCTTGTATGGGACTATGTATTTGCAACAAGTATAACATTGTGCTACTGTATCGTTGGCACACCAAGGGGTGGAAATTGTTGGTAAATGAGAAAATTAGTTGAGTACACTTGAGTGAGTGGCTTTTTTGCTTAAGTCAGAATGTGAAGAGAAATGTGTATAACTGGCTTCCGGCTATTACATTTCTTGATCACATGTTGTGTGAGTGTGATGTGTCATGTGGTGCAGGTTTAGGTTCGGTTAGGATGAAAGAGTCACACACAGGTCGCTGTGGGATGTTTTTTTTCTGCTTATTTCTTCAATCGGCACGATAAATGGATGAAGGAATACATTTAGTGCAGATGCAAGAAAGAAAGAAATTTCATGTTAAACTTCCATTAATTTTATTTATATTTAATACAAATTTTTATTTTCATTCAACATCACAAAGCATAGACACACACACACACACTAACAACAACAAAATGTTACAAAACTTTCGATTTCTATTTTGGTGTATCTATCTGTCGCTTTATAGTGTCAACAATTTTAATAATAAAATAATTCGGTTTTATGATGCAAATTTAGTGTGTGCTTCACAATCTATGCTAATTTTATTATTTTGTTGCTTTTTTGTCAAGTTTTTTTTAGTATTTTGTTAGATATGTTAACTTGATATACCCGCATATCCGAGTATAGGCCTAATTTAATTAGTTGCAAATGACAACGAATTGTGATGCTAATTTGTTGTTGGTTGTGGTTATAGAAACGTGATTTTTAGACCATCACCAATGGTAATGTATCATTGATTTTTAATGGATTTTGTTTTTTTATTTAGATCGTAATTTGTAGTATAATGGTAATAATAAAAATACAATAAAATATTCGTTGACACTTTTATCGATTTACGGAAATCTTATAATATGTTACAATCGTTTAATGATGGTAAGGGTGCTCGTGTATACATTTATTATAAATTTAGTGAAATTTTGTTTAATATACATACATTTTAAGAAAATGATAATTTTTTTAAAAAATTAATGAATCTACTCGTAAAATATATTAAATATTTGTTTACATTTTGATTGTAGCTCATATTTAATGGTCTTAAGTTGAATAAATTGAATAAATCTATCTTCGATACGAAATGTTATATTTTTTTCCTTGTTAGAGTATTGGGTAACATTTTTATATTTAGTACTAAAAAAATCCATAAAAAACCATTTCTCAAAGAAATTTTAAAGATCTCTTACTCTCGGATATTTTTTGGAGTTTATTACCAAAACCATTTCCTGGGTAGGGAAGCCATTTTTTTTTAGTATGTGTTCTCTTAGAATTATATTTTCTGGTCATATCCCAATGAAGTTAAGTTTCTTGGTGGCCTTAAGGTCCTTAGATAGCTCCTTAATGTATAAAGAAAAAGATTATATCTTAAATAATAAATTACTATGTCAGCTTGCGGTCAGTTTTTGTTGAAATTTTATAAAAATAAAAACAAAAACTGACATTAAGCTTACATAGGAATTCATTCTATAAATAAAATACTCACAAAAAAGAATATAACCTGTTAAGTCTTAAATAAATATTATAAAAAAATTGTTAAAATTTTGACGCATGCCCAACAATCGCAATTTTTTTTTCCAAAATTGCAAAAATAATTTTCTTAAAATCACTATATCTGTCATGGAATTTCCTTTAAATACAAAATATGGTAAATTACTGTTAAGTATCACCTTAAATACAAAAATTAAAATTGAAATTGAAAACTTTTTAGTGCCTTCTTCATGCTAACACTTAATTAATTCCATAAATCATCAATCCATTATTGGAACATTTTGGTATATAACTCCAAAACAAAATATTAATTGACTTATATTTTTTTGGTTTTGCAAATAAAAAAAAATCCAAATCAATATGGTTGAGGTTATTTATGTTTATTTTAAAATCAGTTAAAATGTCAATTTCATTAATTTGCAAAGCATTTGTTATTTATAGGGTGTTCCTGGAAAAAATAGATACATATCTCATAACTGCTTTGAATTCATATAATATTTTAACATTTTGTTATAACTTGTTTTTTGTTTAAAATTATGGAGCAGGATGCAATATAGCATAATAAATATATGGATTAACAATAACAATATAAGGAAAACATAATAGCCTTATATTTTTCAATTTCAATATTTCCTTAAATATAAATTTATGGAAATAGCTATATTTAAGGAGAATGATATATAACGGTTATTCATTTGAAATTTTAATTGTAATTTTTAGATAGCTTTTTTCCAGTAATTTTATCTCACCAAAAACATAAATGTTGAAAGAAGAGGAAGAAGAGAAAAAGTTATGAGATGATCTTAGAGTACATTAAAGTAGCGTAATAACTCCAAGTAATGAAAGCAGTTTGGTATTTAGGCCTAGTACTCACCTCTTGTGGAATGAAAAATAAAAGCCGCTTCAAAAAAAAAAACATCATTGATTCTCCACGTGAATTTTTGGTACTCAGTTTGAAATTTTCGATGCTCACTTTGAGTGAAAACAAAAATAAATTTATTTTTTTATAATTATTTGACAGAATCTTGAAAAATGTCGAACGAATATTTGTTTTGATATCTCTTATTGTTATTATTTTGTGTGTTGTGCTTTTTTTAATTGTTGATTTCAATAACATGCAAGAATAAAGTCGCTGGCTTAATCCGAATCAACTCTTTACAATTTTTATTTTGAACAAAAAAAATTAATTGAAAAAGTCAAACTTTTCCACAACTCACTTCTTTTTCCTAGTGGTCGTACGTAGGAAAATGAAAATTATGTCCTGAAATATATAACGAACCGGTTCATATTTCACTCTCGAATTTGGGTACTCACCTCTCGCTACGAACTCCATCGCTGTGAATTAAGCGGCACTTTTGTATGGAAATTTCATTTTCACTCGAACTGAGTACTAGGCTTTAAGCCTATCTCACCTCTTGTGAAATGAAAAATTCAGCCCGTTTCAAAATACACGTGAATAATCATAATGAAAATATAATTGATTCTTCACGTGAATATTTGGTACTCAGTTTGAAATTTTTGATACTCACTTTGAGTGAAAAAAAAAAATAAATAAATTTTTTGATATATAGTTATTTGATAGAATCTGGAAAAATTTCAAATAAATATTAATTTTGATATCGTTTATTGTTCTTATATGGTGTGATGTGTTGTTTTTTTAATCGTCGGTAGCAATAAAACAAATAATAAAACATTGGATTATTCCGAAATACAATTTTATTTTCAACAAAGCAAATTAATTGACAAATGTCAGACTTTTCCACAACTCAATCAAATTTCCCAGTGGTCGTACGGTCGTAAATGAAAATCATGTCGTGAAATATTTAACGAACCGGTTCATATTTCACTGTCGAATTTGGGTACTCACTTCTCGTTGTTAGTTCCATCGCTGTGAATTAACCGACATTTTTGTATGGAAATTTCATTTTCACTCGAACTGAGTACTAGGCCTTAACGATAACTGCCCTTAGAAGACTTAATCAGCTCAACAATATAATTTCAAATTTAAATTTTCTGACTTTACTACCTTACCTGCCTTCAGGGTTAGAAAATTGCCAAAGTTATATCCTTCAAAAAGGGTAGAGTTGCAGGACTTTGCCGGATACTATTGTGCTAGACTTATCACAATTTTTTAACTGTGGAAGCTCAAACTATCAACAAAAAAAAATGGAAAAACTTGATGTAGTGAATGACCGCACACCTAGGCAATGATTTAAAATGTACAAGAAAATAAAATTGTCTCCGAGTGATATTTGGACAGTTTTTTTTGTATATTAAGGTGAACCAAAACTTTTATTCACGTGATGTTACCAGTAAATAATACAATTTCTTAAATAATCAGAGAATTTTAAAGTATGGGTCAAGCATTTCTTTGAAATACAAAAACACGCAAATTTGGAGCCTTAATGCAAATTTTTAAAATGGCCGGTTATTGATTTACACATTTTGTTATGATGCCTAATCGATTTGACAAACTGCATAATTCCAAAATGTTCACTAGGAGAAAGTGCGCGTGAACCAGTTATCCTTCTTAATTTTAACTGTTTGAAGTAACGGCCCAAAATATTACCAAGTGGTTAAATAACTCCATATCATTAGTCACATGGAAAGCAAAGTTATTGCATTGCAAAAAATGATAAATCGTTAGAGCCGTTTAAAAAAAAAAAAACGAGTAGGTCATATCTTAATTTTTCAAAAAAAATTGGAAATAGGTATTATTTAAAAATCGAAAAAATGGAATTTTGAAAATTGTATTAATGGTTTGTTTAGAAGTTGTAGCATGTAAAACTCAAAACCAATCATACTGCTGTGAAGAAAATCATAAAAAATAGTTTTTCACCTATTGGAGAAACTATTAGTTACCATTTTTCGAAAGAATATTTCTTGTCCAACAAAAAAAAATACTACTCATTACTGAAAGTAATCAATTGTATTTTTTCTTTTTTGAAAAATCGGTGAAAAATAAGATTCAGTTGAAAAGTAAGAATTGTATGGCATGTACCGTTATTTTTGGTAAAAAAAAAGGATGTGTTGGAAGAATGTTTTTAAAAAACTGCACCCTGGAATGGCTGAGATTTTAAAGTCCATAGCCCTGACTCTCCACGAACTGTTGCGCCACCAAATTTTGTATTCTTAGGTTAACACGTACCAATATTAAATGCCTTTATTATTACGAAAGATAAAGACATTTAAAGGGAGCGGGTAATAATTCTGGTTTCAAAATTCTGCATTTCAAAATTCTGTCTTTTTGCACGAAAATTTTATTTTGCAAAATTCTGCTTTTTTCAGTTCTGTCTTTCAAAATTCTGCTTTTCAAAATTGTGATTTTCTAAATTCTGTTTTAAAACATTCTGCCAATAATAAAAAGAAGGTTTGGAAAATGTTAAAAAGCGCACAGAATTTTGAAAAGCAGAATTTTGAAAAGCAGAATTTTGAAAGCAGAATTTTGAAAAGCAAAATTCTGAAAGCTGAATTTTGACCTAGCCAGAATCTCGACCCACATTTAAATTAAATGAAAACTAAATAGAGTTTAGATTGTTTGGCCCCGTTACAATGATTTGACTGACTTCTTAATACTTCTTTTTTACCAAAGACTTTAAATTGTGTAACCTGTTAGGAGATCCAAAGTAATAGACTGAGAGCAAACGACATAAAAAGTCAAGTCATTTGCGTAGAGTTGTATGTCATATCAATAATAGCCTTTGAGGTGTTGAACTAATAACTGTTTTTCTGCCTACCTTAATACGTGTCGAACAAATGTAAAACTTGACGTAAATTTTGTACATCAATTTATTCCAATGGCTATTGATCGGAAGGAAAAAGTGAGCATGCATGAAATATTTAGCTTGCAATTTTGAACAATTGTTGTAATAGGTCAAACTCCCTGTTGTTTGTCCTTTAAATGATAGAGAGTTGCAAAATTTTCAAAAAACACTCAGGTAAACAAGTGATGTTTGGGAACTTCATGGCTCTCTATCTTCTTAGGGATTCACTACAGAGAGATGGACATATGACAACAATTGTTCCACTTTTCCCTCCGACCAATAGGCATTGAAATAAATCGATGAAAGGAATTTACGTCAAATTTTACACCGATTCGACACTAGCTTAGGTTGGCAGACAAACGGCTAATGGTTCAACACCTTAAAGGCTATTCTGTTATTGATATGACTTATAAATTTACGCAATTGACTTGATTTTTTATGTAATCTTTCTTCACAAAGAGCTATGAACCAATTTTTTAATTATATCAATTTTTTTAAATTATTTTGCTTCATATTTTAAAGTCAAAAAATGTCTATGACCGTGTTTGGATATGCTTCACCTCAGGTGACTCATGTTGACGTTTACTCCTATTCCTTGGTAAATGAAAAGATGGACATGTGAGGCAGGAATTTTTAAAATATTTTAGCGCTTCTGCCTCATTTTGCCATCTTTCTCTATAACCTAAAGATGAGATGGAGATAAAAAAAAGAAATGTTGGAGTGAGTGGCCCCACGTGAAGTTAGTGTGAACAATGCCAATCACAGGCAAAAATTATGGATGCCCGCACTGCCAAAGATCTCTATAAATTTAACTTGATCAAACATTAGTTTCAAGTGGAGAAAAAATTTCAAGATTTAAATAAAACTTAACATTCGGTTATGTAGAAGCCAAAGTAGTCCTTATTCATATTCCGTCCTACTGCGCATCTACTGTGCATCTGTATATCCACTGAGATAGACCCTTAACGGATGACAATATCATCTTTAAATTCGGTATAGAGTCGAAGAAATTCAAATTTTTGTTCTAGTCCATCTTTAAAGACATGTCTTGTTCTTTTTTCAAATTTTCTCAAACAACTTAAAAAATGTTGAAAAACTTTATAGACTCATGATTTCATTGATTATGATAAAACTTCATTTCAAATTTTTGACAAAAACTTCAGATGATGATAAAAGATTTTCAGTGATTATTTTTAAGAAATTTTGGCTCAAATTGCAATACAAGTACTACAAACATCTCAAAATTTTACGAACATATTTTCATAAACAAAAAAATTAAAAAAACACATTTCTTACACTTTTCCATTTAAAATGTTATTTTGTTAATAAACTAATACTCTTATTCTTTAATGTCTGAACACATTATGATCTTAAACTATGAGACCAAATAATTCATCTACTTCTCAGAGGAAGATTTTATTTATTTCAAATATTAGTCAAACGTTAAAAATCAGCTAGTTATTTATTTGGTGTTACACTAGCCTCAGAAATCATCCTAACAGGCAATCGATGATTTTCTTTCATAGTTTCATGTAATTAATCAACAATTTTGTACAATACAACAATTTTGTGGGCACTTGCACTTAACTACGTATACTCAGTAACTCAGCCACCCAATGATTTGAGTTATGTACGTATACAAAAAAACTCATCTTCTTCTTCCTCATTTTTATCTCCGGGTGATTTCCATGTTCTTCTATTATTTGAAGTTACCTCCAGGAACGTACTTTATAGTCAATTTTAAGCTCAAATTCACTTTATTTGGTGAGTTAACTCAGGGACTTATCTGTAGTGCAATCTTTATTTTGATAGTGAATGTTTTTGAAGTCTTAACAAAGAGTAATTAGTTTTAAAACTGGAATGTTTGTACACAATTTTCTCAGGGCTTTATTGCAACAGTCGAAAAAAACATATTTGACAAAAAACGATCAGAAATTTTTGAAACAACATAAGAAATGTTCAGTGCAAAGTTTTTAAAGAGATTTATGTTTTTTCTAATTAAAAATTACATTAATATTGTTTAAGCAATGGAAATTGTTGGACGCGTTAATTTATTTATCTGTTATTTATTTTCAAGTTATTTTGTACTGAATTCACTGTATGATTTTATTTGTTATTTCTTTTATAAAATATTTTTTTTGGTACGTAATTAAATATGCAAAATAATAAAGACTCGTGGTTTTAATATTTTTCAAATTAAGTATCTACAAAATGTCTTGAATCGATTAAAATTAAGCACAAAAAACAATAATCATAAATAACAAAATAATTGCATTCAAAAACACAAATACAAAACTACACATCTAAAAGCAATTTAAAATTCATTTAATTTTAAAACAGTTGATATTTGATTTTGTATAAATGTAGATATTTGTTTTGTATTTTTTGAGATTGTGAATTCTTAGAAAAATGGAAATTAAAAATTTCTTGAAACTATCAATCTGAATTGGTAAAGAACTGAATCATACCCATGTACTTACAACAACAAAATTATATCCTATTTCTCTATCATGAACAACAAAAAAAGAAAAAATCTTTTTATACGAACATCATCAAAATTTGCATCAGGGAAATTTAAATCCCTAATCAAAACTCCATAATGAAAGGGAAACCATTTAATAAATTATAATTTTAATTACCTCAACGCTTTCATATAAAAAAAGAAATATACATTTATAAATAAGAAGAAAAACATAAAAATCTAAAACAATTTTACTTCACTGTTTGTAATCATCAATTCAGTTGTTTTTTTTTTTTTTGTTGCTTATTATATCTTAATGACAACGATTAATTTTGTGAACCACATCAGTAGAAGAGACAAGATCTCTCAGTTAGCGTTTAATTTATGCAAATTCCAAAAGACATCCATATATTTATACAAAATAAATTAAACAAAAAAAAAAAACAACAACACTAGAAAAGGTCAAAGTGAACTTTTGTCGCATTGTCATCATCTTTCTGCTGACAACAACGACAACAACGGGACAGTTATAATTATTTTCTTAAGAACAAAAAAAATTAAATTAAGATAAACACACGACTAAATTATAATAAAATTGTGTTGATTTTTAGTTGAAGGACGTGCATTGACTTCATAAAATGAATGTAGTAGCAACGATACAAACAGCAGCTGCAGCATCAACATCAATATTTTCAGCAGCCAGAACGCTGAACCCATTCAAACTGTCGATGACTTTTGATATTGAAATTATGTTTACTTCTTTATGTACCTGTAACGTACTTATAAAGCACCATTTTCGTATGCTTATTGCTGGTTGTCTTTTTTTTGTATTTAATGAAATCTTATTTTATTGCATTTATACATTTGTTGTTAATAATTGCACAGGAAAATGTACCTCTGATTTGATTTTATAACACACTTTGATGCAAAAAAAATTTAATTAAATTAATACTAAATGCAATCAAAAGGTAATAAAAAATGGTACAAGCACAAAGGCTTGGAAAACAGTCATCGAATCCTCTCATCCACCTTCTGACCTCCTCCTTCTCACTCACATGAATGACGCAGTTGTCATGTGTAAAATAGCCTTGAAAAAGATTTCTTTTTTTTGCAAATCCATTTCAGGGTCAAATATGATGCCAAGCAATGTTAATTATATTGTGAGAGGATATATCATCACTTATACACTATGTCCTTGAAGAATGATGTTGAATAATTGTTTTGGCGTGGAAAATTTCACGACATGATTTTTTGTCCTAGTATCCTCCTCCATGTTGATGTTTAACCTACAACAGATTTCATAAAAATTAGCGATATAATTAATATAATGTGATAGCAAACATACCTAGTACTCGTATGTTTGTATGGATGTATATATTAATTGACGTTGACAGGGATAAGCGTGAAAAAGTGAGAGGAAATAACAACATATAAGCAACAAAAAAATAAGTTACATACCAACTTTAAAATCAAAACAATGTAATTAATTATACAGAGGGAAAAAATGCACTGATTGCACCACAAACGAAAGAGTTGAGTAGCGAACTTTAATTTGTCTCTGCCGGCAAATTTTGTTTATTCTGTGAGCATTAATGTGTGAAAATGAATTAAAAATTATATAAATAAGGTGTCAGAAGGGAGAGGCATTGATTGGCATTTCAAGGGAATTTCATTTTAGTGCAAATATTAAACAAAAATACATACAATGTATTAAGAGAATCATATCTAGATAGTTTATTTATCCATCCAGACACCAACCATAAATCATGTACTGATATGACATAGGAAAGTTACTCATTGAATTGAATGATAAGTTGTTTATTTTAAGCTTGGATTTTGTTCTTTTTTTTTTCTGCGCTCAGCATCAAAGTCAAACTTGATAACAACATTTTCTTAGATTTAAAAATCGATAACAACTATGTATTCTTTAATTGGATTCAAAAAATCAAAACATAATTTTTTTTTATAAAAACAGAAAAAATGAAAAGGAAATAAACGTATTCAAAGTTTTAGTTGAATTGAAATATCTCTATACAGTTCTGCAGTGTTTAAGCAAAATGTCTACAATCGTGATTTAACGCAAATAGTAGCAAATAGTTTACAAAAAACGATTTGTTATTTTTTATAAAGCGTATGGTGAAAAATGTACATTTCACATTAACAGATGTAGCACAGAAAGGAAAAGGAAATACTTTGATTAGGATTGCACTATAAAGATTTTATAATTGAATGTCACGATTTTGTAGGCAATCGGCAATGGCTGAAGATGCTTAATAAAATCGCCCTGGTCGACCTGATAAATTCTAAGTGCACACTCAGTAGTCACGTGTAAGCTAGCCACTTATAAAAGGTTGCAGCCCAGGTTCGCGTGGTTAGCTCCACTCGATTAAGGCTAACCAACATTTTAAAAGAGAGGTCGTCGCCAGCAGGCTTCGATACGAAATAGAGCATTATTACAACTGTAATGTCACTGGTTCTTCTAGTACTTCACTGTTTTGTAGTTCGTATTTAAGCAGTGGGCGTCGAGATTTAAGGCACTGGCAATGGCACTAAGCTCAATAGTTTAATGAATGGGGAGAAGGGTTTTTGTGTTTATTTTCCCATATACTCGAAGAACCTTTATATTGCTAATAGTACGGGTAAAAATTTGGTTGAGTTGAGCTGATTGTTCCTGAGGCTATGATTTGCATTTTAGTATTTAGTTGACACAGTTTATCATATTTGTGTGAGCACTATTTAGCCAGATCGGGGAACCATATTCCATAGTAGAGAAAACCAAGCTCAGACTGGTAGAACGAAGTGTTCTTGCAGGTGCTCCTCACATACGTTAACTTCTGGATGATTTTATTTGAGTTTTTAGTTTAGCTGCAATATTTTTTAGGTGCACCTTACCCAGCGGCTCCATTGGCAATATTTGAAGCAATAAATTGCCTCACTCATTGCTATTGCCTTTGATATTGCAAATGGAGACACTTTGTCAATGGCAATGGCAATATTGCCTAGAAGATGAGAGGCAATTATTGATTTCCATCGTCAAGGCAATAAATTGACTAAAAATGGGGTTCCCCGTGATTGTAAATGGCTTCTTTATTGATTTTTTTCAATTAAATCGTGGAATATGAAAACGCACATGACAAAATATAGTAAATTAAAATTAAATTTAATTAAAACAGGGGATTTGAACAGCATTTGACTGCATTTGCAGTCAAATATTTCTATACACACATTTTATAATTGAAATTGCCTGGCAATGAAAATGCCCACCCAAGCAATAAATTGCCATTCCTATTCCAATTGCCATCGCCTCAAATATTGCCAATGGAGCCACAGCGTTAAATGACAGCGTTTGGTCTAGAATGACTCCGACGTATCTACACGTTTCTGAATCTTGAAGTTTGTTGTTGAAATGAAAAAAGAAACATCAATTGTGCTCATGCTTGGACATAACCTACATTTTTTGAAGTTTTCATTCAGTTTTGAAGGATCTGCAGTTAGAATCGTTTCTGTTTATTATATGCTTTGGTGTTGGGTAACTATAGCGAGATCTTAAGCATATGCAAAACAGTTGTAGTGGATGAATAGAAATGGTGCCGATACTGATTGCTATAGTAAGCCGCTGTTGACTTTTCTTGGCCAGCTCCTCGCAGCATCAAAAGAGACTTTAATCTATCACTAAGCATCAAGTTGTTTAGAATTGTTTCTTTATAATGTGTAGGGTACGATCTGACGTGGTTTGTAGATGAGACCGTTCCTCTAGACTGTGTCGTAAGCTGCTGTGAGATCGACAGAGGCCACAAATGCTTTAAGCTTAACTTGGTAACATGCTTCTATGTGTATGGTTAGAGCCAGCACTTGGTTGAAAAAACTGCGCCCAGATCTAAGGGCTGCTTGTTCTACGGGTAATACGGGTATACTACGGTATTGATGGTAGGTTTGATTCTGTTGTAAATTAGTCTTTCAAAAAGTTTGTAGCAGTGTAAGCGCCTGGAAATTTTCTGGTTTGTCCTTAGGTTTTCTAGTTTAAACAAGGTGATTACTTTCAATGTTTTCAGCTCGTACGGGAAGTTTTCTGTTTCCAGAATGTCTGAATAAAATCATGATGCTAGCCAACTTTTAAATGTATACCACTACGGGGGAGTAACTTGGGAAATATGCCAGCAGCTTTTCCAGGATAAAGCTTAACTTCCTCAAGGGTAAAAGGTCTTGAGAGTTTCTTTTCAGTAGTTTGAGGCTCTGTTGGATCGTTCAGCTTTCTATTTTTCTGAAGAGGCCTTGGAGTGCTTCAGCAGCAATAATTTTGATAGGACTAATTGAAGCTTTTGGAATGGCTTTTGGTGTGCTGTTTCTTACTTTCTGAAGGAGACTCCAACCTTTTCGACTTGAACGTATGAAGTTGGTATTTTCAACAGTGTTTACCCACTTTTCACTGCGTGTTTTGTCGAGAGACTTTAGCAATATGTCTGCTGTTTGGGTTTTCCATTAATCTCTTATTCTTTATATAACAGAAATTTATTTTGTGCTGTTTCCATTAAGAACGTTCTTCTTGGCTGTGGAAATGATGGTTAAGCGTTTGTATTTTTTAGTTAGAACGATTTGTTGATACGAAGGAAGCAAAACGGACTTTTCAATAAAAAGAAATTTCGATTCTTAAGCTGCGTTTCCATTTGAGATTAATTTCACTACAAAACTCTCAAGAGTGACTCCTTGATATAACAGTATATCCCTCTGTGATCTAATTTCTTGACTATGTCCACTTGCGAGTACACTTAATCTCGAGGGCAGCTTGAAAGATGCTCGCAGTATTTTTACTCTCAAATGGAAACGTATAACTTTAAGTCTTAAAGCTTACATTTTGCACATGTTTCAATAAAGCATAGGCCACCATGTGCAAAATTTGACATTTTGGATTAAAAAAAGTAAAATTAAAAGCATGCAGAAATTGTCCTCAGAAAATTAAAATTCTGAATAAACTTATTTTAGGCAAAATTCTACTCCAAATGAACTACCGCTTTTGCTATTTCAGGCGTTAACAAATCAGAAAAGTATTTTCTAAACAAAATTTTTCTCAAACTATCGGAAGATATACTGAAAATTGATCTTTAAACCTGATTGACAGAATAATAATAACCGCTAAAAATCTTAGTCTGAATTTTAATGTTCTAGTAGCAAATTTCTTTTATGAAGCTGAACTGATGGTAGAAGAATTTTTATTTTTTAATAAAGTTATAATTTTAATGACAATTTGTATTTTTGTTTAATTACTTTTTTGGCGCTATCATAAAATTAGCGATTGATTTTGAACATATATTTCTCTAGGCTATGAGTTAAAACGAGCTATAAAAATTGATTAAAAATCAAAAAACAAAAGACTCAAACGAGAATAAACATAAAATTTGTTTATACAACAAAACAGTTGTATTTTAAGCTTAGCTCAATTCAGTATTTTGTATTTTGAAATAATTTGCATTTTTATTTAGTGAGTCCAATTAATTAGAAAAATTATTGAATGTCTCATAAATATTGATTATATCATTCCTTTAATAGAAAAAAAATATAAACTTGATTGAAATTTTATGTCAAATTTTAGATGCCCGTGTAGACCATTTTTATAATAATCCTGATATATATGTTATATCAGAGGAAGAATACACAAAACAGCAGAAACAAAAATCTGAAACTAATTCATATATAACCATATCAAGAAGGTGTGACAATAATGCTGATATTTTGGGCTAGAAAGCATTTTGACGCTGTTAAACAGACGTATTAAAATTCATAGGATTTGTTATTATTTGGGTGACAACAGGTTTTTTTTTAAATTTCATTAACAAAATGTTAAAAACTCCCAACTGTGATGCAATCCGCCCAATATTATTGCTATCAATTGATATGCAGCAAATGTTGATTAGAAAATTCTAAAACATTAAAACAAATTTCCATAAAAGCTTAACTAAACCAACAATATTCAAGCTAATTATATTAAATTTAATTCTGAAACCTTGAAATTTATTAATTCTTAATTCGTAAGTTCGCTTCTCAGCTCTTTTGTATTATTACCTAATCACTGCATTAATTCCTTAAAATACCCAAAAATCGTAATTAAATTCTGATAGTTTATCTCTTCATATGCCACACATAATAGCTTTCTGCCTATAATAATCTAAAAATAGACAATCCTATTCAGAAAAAAATATATAAAATTAGACCTTCCTTAAAATTTATGTGAAAATTATGAAAATTTCTTAATGAAAAAATAAGAAAAAAAAAATCATCAGAGTCAATTATAATTCCCTTTTCTTTCGAAGTCTATAATTTATTTCTTTGGCTTCTTTTCTGTGGTATGTTTTTCGTCCTACTATGTTCATTCTTTATTTTTTTTTTCTTGAGTTGAAATTATCTTCAGGTGATTAAGCAGGAGCCAAAATATTGTAACATGTGCGTTATGTTATGTTATTTTTTTTTGTCTGTCTTATTTTATGTATTTTGTCGATAGATGCAACTGAGAAAAAGAATGTTTTGTATATTGCCTGCTGCTGTTGCCATTTTATTCTTCAGATCGGATTTCACCCTTTTTCTTTCTAAAGCACATCAATTGCATTAGGGGAAGAAGTAGTCTACCTTGTCCTTAGTGTTACCTTTTTTTTTTCTTATAGGATACTTCCTCTTCAAAGATGTTTTGCATAATATCAGACAAAAAGTGCACTTCCCTTTCCTTATTACCTACTCAGATACTTACGGAACTATATGTATATGTATACACTTTGGATATATTTATGACACTTTTTTTGATATTCAAATTTGCTGCAAACATACTCACACTGTGAATATATTAAGCGTGTGAAAGAATATTTTCAAAACATTCTTATATTGAAACTTGAGTGTTGATTGGTAATTAAAAAATAACAAAAACGTAAACGGAAGGAAGTAATATCGATATTGACAAAAACTGACATCAGGTGGCCAAAATATAAGATAGGAAATTTGTGTGTATTTAAAAATTCTTTTTGCATATTTTTGATTTTATCCTTTTTTTTCAAAAAAAAAAAAAATATATAAAGGAGACGAACGGTATTAACAAGCCAAGCTGATTCACCGCCACCATCATTGCCATCAGCACCACAGGCACTGCCAATGTCGCTGGCGACATCTAGCAGTCCTGATCAAGTGATTATCCAAAATCATAGCTACCTTCCCACGTCCTCTGCTTCAAGGTACTTTGAGCACCCGCTGAATATCTCACCCGGCCAAACTGTGCCGAATGACGATGATCACCACCAGCAGCAGCAACAACAGCATCACCAACATCACCAGCAGCAGCAGCAACAGCAACAACATCAGCAGCAGCAGCAACAACAGCATCATCATCATTTGGTACCATCACCGACTTCAGTGAATTTGGGCGCACTGTCCAATTCACACCAGGTCCATCAGGTGCAGAATGCGAATGGCAGCACGTCGTTTGTTTACGAATACTACAAAGTATCGGACAAGGACAATGACGAATTGCATTGGAGGTGAGTTTTTGAAAAAAAAAAAAGAAAAACCAAAAATAGTGGATCGAGAGAGTTGCATTTTGGAATAACCATTGATGTGTAGTTATATAGGCACTCTCAAGCGACCCCCGCAGGTGGTATAATGGGAAAAATTTATTTGTTTCCAATTAAGTCCAGCAGCACCCGTATCGTCCGTCCGTCTGTACGTCCGTGTCGGAGGAGAATAGTTGAGTTATGAAATCTAGTGACAGGTTTTTTTAATGAACAAGTGCTGTACTAGTGTGTTGCGGCGCGGTGGCGTGGCGGTCGAAGGTGGGAGTCTGCTGCAGATGGGATGATAAATGTGGTCAAATCGTATGGTAAGCGAGTGTGCATGCATGTAAGTTTATTGTTTGCAACGCTAAGCTTAAATTGAATTTTTAATGCAAATTTTCGATTGGCATGCAAGTCACATTCATGCAAGGGGTGATTGTGTAAGATGACAAGATTTGTTAGCCTAAGGGTATAGAAAAATGATAATAATGGAATTAGCCTGAGAAGTGAGGCTATTGAGAAAGATGAATGCGTGAGCTGAACATAATCTTAGAAATATTACTACAATTTGGAAAATCAATAAATCGATCTCCCACCAAATTCTAGTTATTGTGATTTTTTGTTTAGAAACAAATTATCAAAAATTGTGCAGATTTTGCTCAAATTTAAAATTTAATAGAAATCAGCATAGCCGTTCTCGAGATAGTTGAAGATAAAAAAATTAATCTAAACGAGCAGCAGTATACCCATAAGTAAGACCTTATTTCTTCTTTAATTCGTTGGAACAATTTTCAAGAAAAATAAATTGGAGGGTACAATTTTTTGGGCCCTAAGTAAATATGAAACAGGATTTTTTTTTTGGAAAAATGTCAAAAAAAACCTGGTACCGAGCTTAACTAAAAAAATATATTCAGCTTTTAAACTGTAAACGAGCAAAAATAATATAGATTGAATTGAGGAATCATCGTTAAATTTGATCACGAAATATTATGGAATTGTACCAAATTTGAAGCAAATCAGTCTATCAATTTAAGATTTAAGTCAAATTAACAGATGGATGCACACTTTCACCAAAAAACCAACTGACGAAAGACACTTTCTTGGACTTGCTATCATATAATACTAAATTTGATTAAAGGCTCAAAATTTTTGAAGGAACTCTTACACATGCAGAAATTTTCACATTTTTTTTTTGATCCAAGTTATGGAAAATAATTAGCAGTGGCATTTAATTAATACCTCAACCCTCAACAAAATTATGAAAAAACGAGATACTTAGCATTTCTTCCATTTGGAATATGTCCGTGAAGTTTGCACCGCCAATTACGATTTTAAAAATAGGGTCACTTTTTAGAAAAAACTAAAGGAAGGGTATGGTTTTTAGAGAGTACACATTTTTTTTTTGACGTGAAGTTAGCACCACCATTTTAGATTTCTGTATTGTGCTCAACTTGCGATGCTTGTGCCATAAATATTTTTTGAAATAATCGCAAATTTTACCACAGAAACTCTTTTAATGTTGTAATTTCTTAAATATGACAGGGTGGGATGACATAACGTCCGCGGCCATAATGTCCATGGACCTTAAGTCTGCACAAACGGACTTAAGGTCCATGGACATTATTTCTTCTCCATAAAGTCCATGGACTTTATATCTTTCTAAAAAGAAAAAAAAAATACGCAAAACTCCTCGGACTTTATGTCCATGAACTTAATGACTGCTTCTTACAGACATAATGTCCATGGACATTATATCTGTTTCAAGAAGACATTATGTCCATGGACGATATGTACATTGTGTGCAGACAAAATGTCCATGGACATTATGTCTTATTTTGCGAGTTAAATCCTAAATGGACATTATATCCGTTAAAACAGACATAATGTCCACCATTTTAAAGTGGGGAAAAGTTTTATGCGGGAACAATAATTGAAAAAAAGTTTTCATATACAGTATTCGTTTCACCCACCATATCAAAACTCATAACGACTTCTTCTCAAATGTCAGAAAGGAACTATGTGCTCGATGGTACCTTCTCCGTTGTGCCAGTGCCTGCTTGTGGATATAAGCAGCTTTTGATTATATACATCCAATATCAAGATCATAAGTATCTTATCATAAAAATTCAGTTTCATAGCTGCATTTTTTACTCGCGATTTGAAGTAGATACATAGAAATAAAGTATAAATTTGATAGACAATTTAGTGATGCGTGATAGCCGCGGAGGGGGGGGGGGCGTGGCGGCGGCGCGGTGGCGAGCACGACAGCGAACGCGGCGCGGCGTGGCGCGGCGGCCTCGCGCCGCGTCGCGCCGGCCGCACCGCGCTACGTTCGCGAACCCGCGGCGCGGTGCGATGCGAGGCCGCCGCGCCGCGTTCGCTGTCGTGCTCGCCACCGCGCCGCCGCCACGCCCCCCCCCCCCGCAGCTATCACGCATCACTAAATTGTCTATCAAATTTATACTTTATTTCTATGTATCTACTTCAAATCGCGAGTAAAAAATGCAGCTATGAAACTGAATTTTTATGATAAGATACTTATGATCTTGATATTGGATGTATATAATCAAAAGCTGCTTATATCCACAAGCAGGCACTGGCACAACGGAGAAGGTACCATCGAGCACATAGTTCCTTTCTGACATTTGAGAAGAAGTCGTTATGAGTTTTGATATGGTGGGTGAAACGAATACTGTATATGAAAACTTTTTTTCAATTATTGTTCCCGCATAAAACTTTTCCCCACTTTAAAATGGTGGACATTATGTCTGTTTTAACGGTCAGTTTGAAAAACCAAACGGACATAAAGTCCATTCTTTGCAGCTTGGACACTATGTCTCTTTGTTTTTTCCAAAACAGACATTATGTCCATCTGGACTTTATGTCTGTTTCAAATGGACTATAAGTCTATTTTAAACGGAAATATTGTCCAAATGGACATTATGTCATTTTTAAAAAGAAAATATGTCCAAATGAACACTATGTCTTTTTTGAACGGACATATTGTCCAAATGCACGGTATGTCTTCTTCAAACGGACATAAAGTCTATCTGCACTTTGATCCGGTCATAATGTCCATGGACCTAATGACCGTTTGATATTGGACATTATTTTTTGACATAATGTCCATGGACTTTATGTCCGTTTGTACGGACTTAAGGTCCATGGACATTATGGCCGCGGACGTTATGTCATCCCACCTATGACAGAGCTATTTTGTGCTCATGTGCATGGTAAAAAGAAATTTTCATATTTGCAACTTTTGCGGCCAAAAATAAACTTTGCGAAACTCAAAGCTGCGTCACTTGTTTGATTTAAAAAAACAGTTGTGCAGTATTTTGCTTAATTTGTGCTGCTTATGCCGTTGATATTAAAAAAATCGCAAATTTGCAACTTTTACGAATGAAATCTTTTGGAAATTTAGCAACTTCTCAATAATGAAAGTTGCGCTATTTTGTGCTCAGTTTGTGCTGCCATATTCCGAAGAGATACAAAAATTCACGTATTCGCAACTTTATTGACAAAAGACAATTTTGCGAAGCCATTTTATAAACAAAAAAGTCTTGTGTTATGGTCACCCTGTGCGGCCTTGTACAGTAAATATTTTTTTTTTCTTAGATAAATTCTAAATTTGCAAATTTTACGACTGAAATTTTATTAAAGTTTTGATATTTCTAAAATATGACACTTGTGCTATATTATGCTCAGTTTTTACAGTTATGCACCGAAAAGATAAAAAGAAATTGCATATTTGCAACTTTTACAGCAAAAAAAAAGCTTTGCGAAACGCTGTAGCTTGAAGTTATCACCGTCATTTTCGAAACAAAAAAAAGTTGTGTTTTACTTTGCTCAACTTGTGCTGCTTTGACGTTTATATTTTTAAAAAATTGCAAATTCGTAAATCTTACGAATAAAATCTTTTGACAATTTAGCAATTTCTCAGAAATGAGAAATGTGCTGCTCAGCTTGTGGTGCTACATTATATGAGGCAGTGAGAGCCATAGTGGCCTAACTGCAATTTTATCGAAATTGTGTTTATTGCAAAAATTGAATCTGTATATATTAAACAATATTTCTGCATTTCAATTTTTTTAATTGATAGCTTCATGCCATACTTATAGGAGTTTTTGCATTTAGAGGGCACCCCCAAAAAAATTCAAAGCTTGAGTGCTAAAGTGGCCTATCTGATCAATTATAACGGTATTTTGAAAAATCATTAATGCAAAATCAAAATCCTTTTAATTTTTTATCATCTTGCAAATAAAAATCAAAATTTTGTTCATTTATTTAAAAACTACAAATTTTTGATCTTTTTTTAAACCACAAGTGTTTAAAAATAATCTGCTCCTTATTTTTGCTCTACTGAAAATAATGAAAAATGCAGTTAGGCCACTATGGCTCTCACTGCCTCATATGCTGAAGAGATTAAAAAATCACATATTTGCAACTTTTACGGCCAAAAAACAGTTTTGCGAATAGTAAAATTAGCACCGCCATTTTTGATTTTCAAGGAAATTTTGTGTGATATATTCTCCTCAACTTGTGCTCCCTCGTGCCGTAAAAATAAAAAAATCGCAAGTTTAAAAGTTTTACGGATGAAATTTTTTTAAATTTTGCAAATTCGCAAAACTGAAAATTGTACAGTTTTGTTCAGCCATTATGCTGAAGGAATATAAAAACTCACATATTTGCAACTTTAACGGCCAAAAAACAATTTTGCCACGCGTGAAGTTACCACCAACATTTTTGATTTGCAAAAAATAAAAAGTTATGCTGTATTGCGCCGAACTTGTGCTACCTTGTGCCTTAAATTTGAAACAAAAATCGGAAATTTGCTTAATTTTAAAAATTAAATATTTTTGAAATTTTGCATTTCCTCAAAAATGAAAATTGTGCTGTGTTATGAACAATTTGTGCTGCTTCGAATCGAAAAGATTGAAAAAAAACGCATAATTGCAACTTTTACGGTAAAAAACAATTTTGCAAAGTGTGAAGTTGGCACACCGCCATTTTATACCGACTTTGTGCTGTTCAGAAATAAAGGGAAAACAAGGGATACATTTTAAATTTTTATTTTTTTTATAATAATTTATTAAAAATCACGTAGAGAAAACAAAGTAAATTTTCTGTGATTTTTATATTTACGTCACAAGTTGAGCACGACAATACAGTACTTTTTTTTTGAAAATCAAAAACTGCGGTGCTAACTTCAAGCTGAAAGAATGGATACCCTCTAAAAACAATGCCCTAACAGTCCATTTTTTTTAAATACGTCACATGACTAGTACAAATTGGGCACATTACCGCACTCCCTTTCTTTTAAAAATCGAAAATGGTGGTGTAAGTGCACATGATTGGAATATATCCCGAAACAAATACGAATAATACGATTTTTGGCATCGACTTTAAATAAAGATCTCAAGACTGAATCTGTTTGAAGCTTCACTGGGTGTGTCATTGAATGATATATGTCTCTATTAATACCTACATTAAGTTTTGTTGATAATTCATATCATAGTATTGGAATTCTAATTAACGTTGATTGTGTTTATTTCCGTAAAATTATGTTATGAATACGATTATCAAACCGGAATCAATTTAAGAAACTAAAACTTCCCCAACAGCCATATACAGCCTAAAGCACCTTTAAACAACATCCGAAATGTCTTTTCATACAAAATTAAATTGAAACTTCAATTAGTTCTTGAATTTGAAAGGCAATCCCTTGCTATGGCTTAACAGACAACACATTTTGTCGACTGTCACTGGCCATTAAGACAAATTATTTATTTTCGCCAAGTGCGCCCCGTCACCACAATCACTACACCGACCGCCTTCGATGGTCGGCTTCAGAGAATTCTCTTCATTACATTACACTTAAAAATCAATTTGATTGCAATCACCACATGCAAAAGTATTTTCACTCCACCAACCGACACGATGACAACGATGATGAAGAAAATGAAGACTTTGTTGCACTAAGCCCACGGAATGTCATCAACTTTGTTGCCAAACCAAAAAAAATAAAAAAAAAAAACAAATAAAAGAAATCAACGTTATTTCATTTATAACCGTACATCATCAGTTCGGAGTGTATACCATCAGTGTACACTTCACATTCATTTCCTTTAATAATCCCGGATTAATGAAATTGATTCTAGCTCTCTTGGCGGAAAACTATAAAAATCCGATCATCATATGACATAGACATGATGTTGATGTTATTTTCAAAATAAAATTAAAAAAGAAAAAAAAAACAACATTCGAAGATCAAAATATGTAAGTAAATCTGAGAGTTTTCTTGTGCCTTTTGCTATGTCGGAAGAGTAAAAATATAAAAAATATCCTTGGTTCATTTAAATGTGTGTCTGTGTGTTGAGCAATGATATTATGATGGTGTCAACCCCTTATTCGGAAATAAATTATAAATCTGTCAGTTTGGATTAAAAAGCAGGACTCTCTGACTTGAATGTTTGTTTTGTTCTGATTTTTCTTGTGTTGCGTCGTCGTCGTCGTATTCATTGCCGACTTAAGTTTTTCTTCTTGTATCTCGTCTACATATACAACAGCACTCCTTGTGCAATTCATTGAATCGACGGAAACGATCTTCGCATGAAAATTTAAAACAAAATTTTATGCAAAATACCCTCAGAAGAGGTGAAGTGATGATATTTACAATCCGAATGCTGCTGTGGATCTTACACAAATTTGTCACCAGATAAACATCAAAAAAAGCTAAAGAACCAAAAAAGAGAGATTGCCTCTTCATCAGATCAGATAAAGGAATACCTAATTTTTTGTTTCTTTTATTTTGGTTCTGAATGTAAAAAAGCAAACGATGATACTGTGTTTCGACATGAATCCTTAAGATAACAATCAACTAAATTTGTTACTTTTGCATGATGTGAGAAGAAGAATTATTATATTATAGTTCGAAAATGAAAGTGGGATGGCTTTGTTGTGAAAGAATTATGGTAACGATTTATTTTGAATGAATGAAATTCAAATGTCTGAAACAAGGTCTCAATAAATGTTTCGCATTCTTAGCCTTTGAAGGTTGATTGCCTACTTGTAATATCGGTACTAAACTACCGATCAATTACAGAGATTGGATCACTATTTAGATTTTTTAGCTAAGAACAGAAGAAGAAAATAAAAAAAAATTTAAATTGATTAAAAAAGAAAACTAAATTTTGAAAAGAAGAAATTTTACAGACAAAATTTTTACCCTAACCCAAAGTCAACTGTGAATTATTACATAGATAGTCGGTATAAATTTAGTACCTCATAAAAATGGTTTGTTGGATTGTCCTGTAGAATTCGATTGAAAGCCTCTGCCACCTAGAACCAAAAAAATTCTTTCAGGGGTTACTATATACATCTTTCTTGCGAGGAAGTCACAAATTCTATTGTCATGAAAAAGCGCTTCTCATGTAAGCTATTCAATACGGAATCAGTAATGATAAGGCGTTTATCCCTAAACCCTGAAACAATCTCTCAATGAACTTTGAATTTACTTATAAAATTTGATGACTGAGTTGACTAAAGCAGCCCAGGATCTACGATTTTTCCGAACCGGGGCAAAACTTGATTTTGGCACTCTTGCCGTTTTTGAAAAAAATGAAAAAAAAACCCAGATATGTGGTTGGATTTGTTGTCACTGGGAGAATAAAACTTTTTAATGCATGTGCAGCCAATACCTATTCAGCAATTTATTACTATAGATAAGAAAATTTACAATGCCTAAACAAAGACGATACATAGCCAAGGTTCGTAGAACGATAAAATATGATTCGTTCTCTCGTGAACAATTCAAAAGAATTTTGTTTTTGCTTCGATCACGAATCTTATTTTTTGGTTCCTAATAAAATTCTTTTTACATTCGAATCACATCTGCAAGGATCTGTAAAATATGGTTCGTTGCCGAATTTATCATGGGAGAACTATTGAAGATCCATTCTCTGAACCGAAGAAAAAAAAAATTGCAAATAAACGACAGGAAAATCCAAAGTTACGCAAGATAAAGTATCGAAGTATAAAGTTCCGAAAAATTTTTTTTAATCATCGAGACTTCGTTGCTAAAACTGCTAAAGGTTGACGGAGAAATACAACTTGATATTCCATTACCAAATCTCAATTAATTTTATTTCATTAAGCGTCGCAATTCTCAGTTTTTCAGTCACATAGATTTGGCGCCCTTGTAAGCTGCCGCTCGGGGCACAGGCCACGGTTTGCCCCCCATAGACTAAAGCACTACCCGAACAGATTTTTCTGACAGATTCGTGTCAAAAAAAGACAGTATCCATAGTGTCGCACTTCGACTGCTTCTTAAGGATTCACTACAGAGAAATGGACCAATGACAACAATTGTCAATTGTATAAAATTGCAAGCTAAATATTTCTTTTAAGCACTCTTTTTCCATCCGACAAATACGCATTGAAATAAATTGATTTTAAAAAATGTACGTCAGATTTTAAACCTGTTCGACACGTGTTTAGGTAGGCACAGAACTTTAAGCAAATGATTGGACTTTTTATGTCGTTGGATCTTAAGGAGGGTCCACACTATGCCGATCAGCATTGTTGGTTAACATTGTAGTGTGTACGTCACAAGCTTTCGTAGCAACAATTTGTGTGGGCTGGAATTTTCTGATCAATGCGTCAGGATCAGTGTTGTCACTTTACCACAATTGTGGTAGATCTACCACTTTTTTTCAAGACTTTGATAATCTACCACTTCTACCACTGAAGTCAAAAATTCTATCACTTTTTGCTCATCCATAACAAACAAAATTTTAAATACAAAGATAGTCCGATCATTCATGAAAAAAGTCCCAAAATTTTTCAGTAGAAATTTTTCAATAGAAAAAAAATTCCTGTGAATTTTTGTGGTGCCGTGACATAAGGCCAAGTGACATAAGGCCAAATTTGAATATTCGGCCTTATGTCACTTAGCAAAAGTGACATAAAGCCAAATTTTAAGAGTTGGCCTAGTGTCGCTTTTACAAAGCGACATAAGGCCAATTTGGCCTTGTGTCACTTTTAATACTAGCGTACCTGTTATTTTTTTCATTTTTCATTGAAAAATTTCATTAAATCCAGTTTCTTTAAATGCTTAAGAATCTTTGCATGCACCCAAATGTGCACCCACCCCAAATCCTATCATGAGCCCAAGCAGGGGGGTTGCAGGGGCGCAGCATGCCCCCCCATCCACACCTCACTGTTTATTTGAAAATTTTTATATTTCACAAACCAAATAAAGGAGATGTTTTATTAGGTTTGTGAAATTTTAAAATTCGCAATAAACAGTGAGGTATGTATGGGGGGGCATGCTGCCCCCCTGCAACCCCCCTGCTTGGCTCACTATAGGATTTGGGGTGGGTGCGAGGTTGGGTGTATGCAAAGTTTCTTTTCCAAAAACTACTGTTTTTTTTACAAAACATTTTACATTTGGCCTTGAGTCACAAACAAATTTGGCCTTATGTCACTTTGTAAAAGCGACATAAGGCCAACTCTTAAAACTTGGCATTAAGTCGCTTTTGGAATGTGACTTAAGGCCAAGCTTTTAAATTTGGCCTTATGTCACTTGGCCTTATGTCACGGCACCAATTTTTGTCTCTATGTAGATGTACTTACCTGAATGCAGCCATTGGAATTATTTAGAACTGATTTTTTTAGAAATAGAAATCTAGTAGATTTTTTGTTCCTACAAATTTGTTTATAAAATATTGGAAAAGGGAAAACTTCTTCTGGCTACCCTCCTCGACGACAACGCAACGTGTGCGGTGTGCCCTAGGAGAAATTCATAATACGCTTTCCTGATATGTTTTTCTGGTTTGAATTTTGATCACTACATTCCAAATTTCTGTGAAGAAATAGACTCAGAAATAATAGAACAAAAGTTACTAAAAATTGTTTTTCTTTGATCTTATCAAGTATAAGGGATGAAAATAAAAATCTGAAAAAATTAGGGAATTTTTTTTTTCTTCATTTAGAGCCGATTTGGGCCCATCCGGCATGACCTTTTTTTAAACGACCACCCTAATGTACATACTTGATAAGATCAAAGAAAAACAATTTTTAGTAACTTTTGTTCTATGAACTAAATATTCTTTGTCAACTTGCTTAAAAATTGTGATACACAAAACATGATTTTAATTTTAAATAATAAAAGAAAACCTGCTTTTTAAAATTTTTAAAAGACATTTTAAAAAAGATTTAAAGAAACACTTGTTTTTTCCACAAATTTAATAATTTTATCAATTAGTTTTGACAACGCGTTTCGTCTTAGTTAGGACATCATCAGGGCACTCCTGTCCTAAGTAAGACGAAACGCGTTGTCAAAACTAATTGATAAAATTATTAAATTTGTGGAAAAAAGAAGTGTTTCTTTAAATCTTTTTTAAAATGTCAAAAAATTGTAAAAAGCAGGTTTTCTTTTATTTAAGGAAAAATTATTGCAGTTCTTTTATATTAAATAAAAAATCTATTTGCTATTTGCTATTTCATTTGTTAAGAAGGCATTTGTGCTACAGTTTCGGACTCCCCTGATTAGTATTTACAGGATAAATGTCATATAAGTAGGCATATTTTTTAGCATTATTATATTGGCTAAGTAAAACCCTAATAATATATGTTTTTTATTTTTTCGTACAATGCGCACCTATGTTTTTGGCACAGTTAATGCTACTTATCCTTGTAAAACTTGTAAATACAATTTGCTCTTACTATCAAGGTGGCTTAGATTTTTAAAAGAATGTTCATACAGGTCACTATATCTCCCCCATTAGGCAAGGGGTAGGATTTTCTAAAAAATTGTCCTCTAAGCATATGTTTTCAAAAAAATTTCCATAAAATTTGCTGTTTTTTCTGATGGGTCCCTTTCAAATATGTGAAACGGAGCTCTAAATCAAAAATGTTATGTCGAAAATATCTTCATCTCCTTCCACTTTTTGTAGAATCACAAATATACTTCGATGAATAAAATGGTGCTCTTTGACTAAAATAAAACTTGAAAACAAAAATATTTGTCCTTATTTAATTTTTGGAAATTAAAATCTACCACTAAAAATCTGGATCTACCACTATTTTTTAGACTTATCTACCACTTTTTTTTAAACTGGAAGTAACAACACTGGTCAGGATCCAACCGAAGGGTTCAGGGTTCGAATCCTGGGGGTACCAAACTTTTTTTTTCTTTTTTTTGTGAACAATAAAGTCAAAACGATATTATTAACATTAAATACTTATTCAAAACAAATATTGCATTCTTCATCTAATAAAAATTGATTAATAACGCACAAAACCAGTAAATAATTATGTTCATGAAATTAAAACCCTACAAATGTTTTTTAATAAAATTGAATTTATTGAACAACTTTGTCGATTGCTATTCATTTGAATCGGGTTGCGTTCGGGACAAATGTTGATTGGCATTGCCGACCAACAAGTCTGCACTTACTCAACACTGTTGATCAACGATGTTGATCTACACAATTCAACATAATGTGGACGTGGCCTTAGACTATTACAATCGATTCTTGTCGTAAATGATTACCAAAAAAAATTTATTCTACATTAGCCCAAGTAAGTGATGAAAGAAACGAAAAATTTCAAAAACGTCACTTACCGCCTTCTTCATCTGAATGCTTCATTCATAAATTTTTTGAAAAATCTGTGAAGCCATTTATGTAAAAGTAAAAAATTAGATTTTTATTCGGAGAAAATTGGAATATACATTGCAAAAAAATTCCAACAAAGCTGAATTTTTGGGGCCTAGTTTTGTTTTGACGTCCTAATATTTTCCTTAAAAGATTTGGGCTGATTTTTTGAGATGTTCAAAGCAAAAGAAGACTGCCTTATGACTTATTTTATAGAATTATCATGTTTCTACCAAACACCACAGATCTTATTTATAAGATTGCATACAACAATGACTGCGACACTTTTGTTTGTAAGAGCAACATATTTCTGAGAAAAAAAAAACGTGCTCAAACTTTATAGTAAGAGTTTTTCTCTCTAATGAAATCTTTTCAACACTAGCACAGCAGCTTACTGCAATGGGGTGAAGTAGGTGATCAGTACGATTTTGCCATTTTTAGAGTGTAGAGTGATATGCATTTCTGGATCAAATACGAGTTTTCGGGGGGAGTTGATTAATTGATCACTTATTCAAATTGGTACCTACACATAAAATATAATGAATAACACAAAGTGCAAATGTTTCCGCTAGAAGTTCTCTTCACAAACATTTTTAAAGAAGGCTTAATTTTGAATAATAGGCTAAGAGAGTCAAGTGTGTTTAAGGCTATTTGATCACTTTGCTCATTTTCAAATATTCTGACAAAAAGATAACATTACCAAATCATATTTCTTCAATACAAACCACTTTTGTTCTTTATTTTAGTTCCCTAGCTAAATTTTGCGGGTTTCAAGTCTTTAAGTCCAATTAAATGTTATTTGCATTTGAATCGGTTTATTACAAAGCGATTTCAGCAATTTATTGCAGGTTGACTTAAATATCCCCACAGGGCTTAATTTTGTTAAACTTCTGCAGGTGCAGAGTAGTGGTGAATTCATACTAAACTTCAATTTATACTTATTAGATATGCTTGATTAAAGATTGCTATTGTAATCGTAATTGATAATCGAGGGATACTTCATTTAAATACAGAAAAATAATTCCCAACGAAAATACCAGTAGATCTCCATCTAACTGAAATTCTAAATGTAGTAATTATTGAACATTTACCAATTTGATTGCTTGTATTTAAATGTAGTTATTAAAACCATTTTATTTTCTATTTTGTGTATACAAAATAAGAAATCACTTCTGAGATTTTGAGCTGCACCTGCATTTTGGATGTCTCCTTTCCCTATTGTTTATATTTGTTGGATTTTCTATAAGTTTCAAAAAGAACAAACTCCCAATCACCATTGAGAACAAAACTAGAAAATTCACCCATAACACGCAAATACAATAGCCTCATATCCTTCATATTCCACACTCTCGAAGGATAATAATTCGATTTGTTTAATTGCAATAAATTTTCAAATTATGACACTCGTTTCAAATTTCGATTACATAAAACTATCATCCTATTATTTTCGTGTTTCACTTTTTTTTGTTCCTTTTTCTTTGTTAAAGTTCACCCTGTGACATTGATATGAAAAAAAAAATAATAAAGATTCTTAACAGGGGGTCAGGTATATAAGGAAGAGATCGAGGCTCTATTACATTGAATGAACAGACTACGCATTACAAAATGTGCTAAGAAAAAAAAAATAAACCAAACAAAAATAAAGAAGGAAAACTACTCAACGCAACACACAAAATTGGTATTAATTCCAATCCAAGCGTAAGTCTTTAATTTATTGACATGATCTTCAATCCGAGATACACTCTTCATCTCTGTGGGTACTGTATGTGATACAAACACTCACATGCGAGCACTTCTTCCAATCCAATTGCCTTTTGTTAAATCTCTTGGAGTTGATTTTTTTTTACATCTTTTTCTTCTTCTTCTTCTCTGTCTTGAACATTTTTTTTTTTGTTTTGTTTAATGGAATCGACACCTTTTGATTGGACTTCGATTAGTTGAATTGAATTTCAATTCACCCTGAACTGTAAAAAATAATGACGATGATTCACTCAGGCAATTCCCTCTCGAAATGATAATCATAAAATGAAAAATATTCAATCTGCACTCAGAAAAAGCACTCAAATCAGAGTGTTTGTTGGCCAAAATAAAATTAAAAGAAAAAAAGAATTAAAAGAACAAAAAATACAAATCCGCAGACGAAGAAAATATAAATTTCTACGAATAATCTTTTATTACCACCACGGGAAGTAAATAAAATTAAAATTAACAAAAAAAAACTTCAAGGTTACGTAACATACATACATATATATTTTTTGTGTAACTTTGTTCTTTTATTTTGTATATCTCTCGTCGCATATTGCTCGTGCCTCATATAAGAAACCTACCAAAGAGAAGAATAATGGTTATGTGTGCTTTTGGATTAACGTTTTAAGATAAAATACCATTACTATTTAAGCAGGGGCGGACTAAATGGTGATCCATATAAGTTCGTGCTGAGGCCCAAGGATAGAGGAAGGGCCCATTTTTATATATAAGACACGTTGCCGTGAGATTAAAATTGCGAGATTTTGGTTGAATTTTGCGAGATGTAAATGCAAGATTGTTAAAAACGAGATTATGAAAGGTAAGACTTTTAATTTGCGAGATTTCGTTATTTTAGATTTTTTGTTAATAATAATTATTGCTTGGATTGATTTAGGTCTTTATATATTTTTCTATTTTTTTTTTTCTCATATGAGCTTTTGCAATCTTTATGAAAGTCTTCATCTAAAATGGGTGTAAATTATATTTTGCTTGCAAAAAAAATTAAATCGTTCTGAAAAAAAATCTTCAAAACTAAAGCAAAAGGTCAACTTGGGCCCAATGAAATACTTAATCCGGCATTGTACATACAACTTCACACTTTTAACTTTACGATGGCATGGTAAAGTGCGGTGCGATAATGTGTTACACACTGTCAAAAAAGCACGTATGGTTCAGTTTTTAATGTCATAAATGTCGTCATATACAAAACAAAAATGATCTTCAGTTTTAATTGCCTTTGACACATGCACTGATGGAATTAAATGAATGAAGGCAAAGGTATCTGCTCTTTATTTCCGCAATGAAGCGATGCTTAAAAGTAAAGATATGAAGATATGATACAAATTTGTTTTGGAAAAACTTAGAAGTATTTCCTGGAAATAAGAAAAGGTTATCTGAACAATACTAGTGTCACAAGACTTACTTATCTTTATTCTTATAATTCAAATATTAGGTTTAAAGCATATTTTTTAAAATAAAATAATGTCTTAAATTTTTATCTCGAAATAACATCAGTATTTGTTTACAAAAATACTTATTCATGCAAAGCTTCTCTTTTAAGTCAAGAATTTTAACTTAAACCCTTTTAAGTTATAACTACCAAGTCGAGTTAATAAGTCATATAGACCATGTGGTGTAAGTTCATAAAATTAAGGAAGTTAATGATACAAACTTTAAGCTCATTAGAAGAATAAACAAAACTGGACCTTTATGGCTGCAATATGGAACACCAGAAAGTGCCTTGAGTGGAAGGAAAATAGATGATGTGAAACTTATTTTGTATGCACTAGAGTAAATTGCCCATTAGTTAATCGTTTATTGGATGTGATAATTTGTTTGTTTTTTCAAGACCTATTCTTGCATTTAGGTCGCCGATTATTATCATGTTAGTGTTAGATAATTGCGTTATAAACTGATTTATCTTTTTGAAGTCTTGATTTCAATTACTGCGATTTAAGGACGAAGGAAGTATGGTGTACTTGGCATTCTCAAATTGAAGACTGTGTTTCCATATAAAATCTCCTGAAACTTTGATCCCGTAGTCAGCTCTTTCTAGGTTTTGTTGAATGCAATGTAGCATCCACCACTGGCTCTTCCTCAGGTGTTGGTTCCTGTTTCCTGTTGGTGGAATCCATTAACTTTCATAATTTTTAAATTTTCCCTGCTGTTCATTACATTTCCTTTCTTCAACATAGAAAATAAACTCTAACTAACAAATTACCAAAAATGAGGAGGTTGACAGTAAAAATAAAAAATTATAAATTTTGGTGGCTATGTCTTCATTTTGCTGCTAAAAATTTTCAAAAATCTTTTTATAAATAAAAATTTTAAGTTTTATTTTTAATAATTTTCTTAACAATTTTTATTTAAAAAAAAAATATTTCAAATAAAAATAAGCATGTTCCCGAAAATTGGCAACACTGCGATTTAACTGAAGTCACATCTACTCAACACCTATCTCTCAAGACATCAAGCGTTATTTCCGAAACAAATTTTTGGCATCTGGAGGCGTTTCTGCAACTTTTTTCATATTAAAAATAAATAAATATTAAAAACTACCAAAGAAAAGGAAGTCCCACCCTTTGACATACGAAAATATCATTCCAAAAAGTGGCAAAATTAACATTTTAACCTAAAGTATGTCTCCTCAACACCTATTTGTAAGGCATCAACTATTATCTCCCAGCACGAGAATGGCATCTGGAGCCGTTTCCGCAACTGTTTTATGTTCAAGATATTAAAAATTACCAAAGAAGTGGCAGTGTCACCCTTTGACATACAAAAAATATGTTTCCGAAAAGTGACAGCACTGATATTTTTCCCCCAGGAGCGTCTACTCCAAACCTTCACTCTTTTAAAAATATCAACTGCTATTGAAACCATGAATTTTCCAAGTAATTTACAAGTTTTTTTTATTAAGCATTTGGCCCCGATTGGGCGCCATTTTTGAAAAAAAGCGTCAAAGCGATAGTATTGCAACAGTGATTCCCAAGCTTAACTTTATCCTTAGCTTGAAAAAAATATTTTGAAAATATAAAATCAAGTTACCCCTCACGAAAAACGCAGGGTTATCGGTTTCCTGAAGGACTACAGATTGGGCACCATTTTTCAAAATGGCTATGTATGGTTTAACTCGAAAACTAAGCTGAATTTGACAATTTTATACTTAAAGCTTTTTAATCAAAATTAATTTCCTATCCAAATGGATGGTTTTAAAAATTTTTAAAAAAAAAGAAAAGTTATCAAGGACCAACTAAACTAAAAAAACGAAAATCAACGATTTCTAAATTTCTATACTGTCAAAACTATAAATTCTTTTCAATTTAACTGAATTTAGCATTTGTAAAAAATGCAGCTGCTTTTCACTCTTAGCCAAACGACGCTATATGTATGTAAATTTGGATGGTGGTTAAAAAGAAATTCATCATTCTTGGATGGGCCTAAAAATGCTCTGAATAAAAAAAAAATCATTTTCTCATCCCCTATAGTTTGCTGTAAGGGGTTAATTAGATTCCCTATTTTTCTTTGCATGCTAAGTGATTAAAGTAAAATTGGCTAAAAATTCAGAGCATGTATGTTGGAGGGAGGCAAGAAAAAAATCCCACGGGGGGAGGGGGTAATAATTCGCCCTGCTTGAGTAGGAGGTGCAATTAAAAAAAAATAAATTAAATAGAAAAAATAATTAAAAAACAATGGCAACACTTACAGTATTGTTTTGTAATTTTTTGGAAAGCCAAAAGTCTACTCTTATGGTTTATTTTCAAAAGAAGTTTTTTATGTTGAACAGTCTTGGCACAAAATTCTTTCAAACTCAACATTTTGAAGAAAAACTTTTTTTTTATTAACTTGAAAACATTTTTTGCCAAATCTATTTATTGAAAGAACTTTTTTTGAAAATAAATAGGCTTTCTAAAAAGCCAAAGGCCCCTCCCGTGGAATTTTTTTCTTGTCTACTTCAGTCCTACATGCTCTGAATTCTTTGGCAGGTTTTGGTATGCAAAATAAATAGGGAATTTAATTAGCCCCTACAGCGACTAAAGGGGATGAAAATAAAAATCTGAACAAATTAGGGAATTTTTTTTCTATTTGGAGTTGATTTGGGCCCATCCAAAAATAAAAATACAAAAAACCTATACAACGACCGCCCTAATGGATATATATGTACATAAAAATGAATCCCTATTTCCCCTTGTTACGCCATAGCTTAAGAACGGGTTGACCGATTTGGAGTTATTTTCAGGTTGTAAAAGGTGTTTTTTTGTTTTAGACGTCTGGTTTACAATCTGGCAATACTTTTTTCGAAGTTAGTGTTTTTGCCAGCTGTTACTTGATTTATGCTCAGTTTGGTTTGCCATTTCATAATGAATAGACTTACTCCTGAACAACGTTTGCAAATCGTGCAAATTTATTACCAAAATAATGAACAAAATGAAAAGCGGGACGTGTTCGCAAGAAAAATCCGCCAAAATTGTTGTGTGTGCTTCTGACTTTGACTTTTTATTTGACTGTACCAAAAGCTCTTTTATTATATGTATTTATGTAAAGTTATATTAAATTCCTGATTTGAATCATCTTACCGAATCAAAGACTTGCCCTATTTATCTAAGATACCGAAAGTAACAATTTATTTCCCAGATATCGAAAGCAGCTTTATAATGAAGTAAACAAATATATAAATTATCTTCTTATAAACATTATTATGTATAATTGTATATGTATGTAAATTTCTTATGTATAATTTTAGTTTTTTTTCAAAATTTTAATGTTTATTTATAAATACACCTTCAATTAATGGATCGCATATAAACATAAATGATTACGATTAAAGATTACATCGAAACTACAAAAATAAAATACAGCGTTCCCCACAAGAGTTAGGTACGCTTGTACCTACAAACATACATGCTTGAAAAAGTATGGCACAATCGGAATCCAAAAGCATACTTATAACTCCACCTTATAGTAGGAAGTCCATTTGAATTTCAAATTCAAACTCAAATCGATTGGATCTCTTCATGTATGGATGGATCGGTGCGGTATTAATATTATTTATGCAACGAAGGTGTATCGTAGAATTTACATGACATTATGGCATCATTAGGTGTTGAATTCCTGAAACTAAGGCAAATGTTGTCTTTTCTTTTTTTTCTCAAATACTTTGCTTTGCCTATTTATTAGATAAGTGGTAAACACGTGCCAAAAAATCAACCTCAATCTATAAAAAAATTGCTATTTGTCCGATGTCAATGTCGATTCTTTATATAGATTTCCTGCTGTGTTTATGTCTGTGTAATATGACACCCATAAACGTTTGTCATAATTTTGATTACAATCAATTGATCTCGTTACAAATTTATTGCCACGCCCTTTTAACTCTGCTCTATAGGGCAAGTATTGGTTCCATGTTAAAAATTATATCAAGATTAATATCAAATCTGATATATTTTCGAAACAAAAATAAAATGAGTACAAAAATGGCAAGGTATTTCAAGCTCATGGAGAACAACAGAGCTAGGATGAGAGGCACTCATAACAGTCATAACTCTTGAACGAGTTATTACTTCCTTAAAAGATGCAGTAACCCTGAAAAAATACTTAGAATTAGACTCTAGACATCTGGAGTAAGCTTTTAAATTTGTATTTTAATTGTTCATAATGCTCTTGGCTTTCAGCCTAATGCCTAATCCTATTAAACAAATACATGCGACCTATAATTCTACTTTATTTATCTCCGATAAGCCTTTTATAGAAATTTATCTGTGGATGTCAAGTGATTTGTCTTGGCAAATCGTGGAGTTAACAGACCACGTGTGGCCACAGCTATATACCTATACATCATCGCCACTATCATGATCATAATAAGATTAGAAACTTAATTGAACAAAAAAAAAAAACACCTCCTTGAGCGACCTTGATGGGTTGAGAGCTTATATTCAATTAATCTCAATCAGTATAAATCTTAATAATATTTCCCAATGAAAATCAATAATAGTCGAGTAGAAAAGTACTACGATTATGATGTTTATCGACCAAAAGCAAAAAAAAAAAAACATTTATATAGTAGGGCACAGCAGGAGGTAGTATAAACAGTCAAGTGTATCTCTAGGACTTAAAGAAACCCCGGTATTTTAACAATCAGGTCTTTAACTATATATTTAATTAAATATAAATTGTGCATGCAAAAATGCCAATTTGGTGAATTTAATTCAAACATGCACTACAGTCGCTGATATCGTTGAATAAAAAACGGTAGTAAGTGGTTTAGTATATAGTGCAGTAGCAGCGACAGCAGCAACCATGGTGGTCTCTTAATGGCCAAAAATTCATAAAAAAAAATAATTTCGCGTGAGATACTGGTCTACGAGATCAGGTGGTGGTGATTTTTTGTCTGTTTTTTTTGTTTTAGTAAACGTAAATTGAATAACTTCCCGGGGCACTAACCTCCTACAAATATACCTACTCTCAGTCCTAGGTAATTCGCTGATACTGATAAAAATTCAACAAAACAATAATAATTGCAAACTGCACAATTGAAAGGTGCTGCCTGCAATAAATTTTATTTCACTTTGGTAAATAATTTTAATTAGCTTCGAAGATATTTGCTGATATTTTTTTTTTGGTTAAAGCATTTTATTTTTATTTTATTTTTGTTGATTTGGATTGAAGTCAGTGTGTGGTCGATTTAATTGCGAGAGAATAAAGACAGTAAACTTTGATATGACTGGTTATGGTTTTTTTAAAAGTTGTATATTGGTAAATTTTTAGGGATATAATGCAATAGTGGACTGTTTTATCTTAGATGGAGTTGTTGTGGGCCTGTGCCACATGTTTTATTTTTTTTTTTTGCTAAGGAGATTAAGATAAGTTTGACTTCATTAAACCGCCACCTGAGTTGTCATGCAAATTTTGAATGGGTAAAGGGAGCTTAGTGCATTTGTTTATGCTAACTATTAAGTGAGTGATAAAATTCAAATGCATATAAGTTGTAAGGGATGGAAGATATGTCTTTTAAAAGAATAACACTTTCTGATGAAAAAGCATAAACAATGCCAAAGCTTTTTTAGTGATTTAAAATTATAAATTATAGGATATTTCATAATTGCATTAGGCTAACACGATTTAAGTTGTTGAGAAGTGTGATTTTGTTTTTTGGATTAAACACCTGCTTAAGGTATTTTTTAAACCTTATTAGTGAAATTTTCAGAATAAATTTTATTTTTATAGTTTTGCACTTAAAATTTAAGACGAGGGTTTCAGACTTCAACCGTTTTTGTTTAAATAAACAATAGCAGCCGTATTCATTAGAATTCACTAAAACACCGCTGGACGGATGGATAGTTACGCAGTGTAAAAGCCCTTATTGGGGCTCTATTCAGCGTTTTATAATCCTTATTCGTAAAACACTATTCAACCTCTGAACTTTATTGAATCGAAAAAAATTTCAATATAATGTATAAAAATTTTACATTTAGGCATGGCTTAGCCGACTGCCGAGATTAGACAATAAATTTAAACAATTTTACTTTTAAAACGTGAAAATTAAGAACTTATAAGGGACCTGTTGCAACGCATTTCTGTAGCTTAAAATGGCTTAAATCAAGGTCACATAATTTGTAAGAATAACATTTCCGCGTTTAGAGGCATTGTTATACAGCGTTTTAAATGCGTTTATAAATAAGGCCGTAGAAATTTTTGAATATATGTTGGTATAGTAACCAAGAAATATACAATGTGCCTCCAAGTCACCACCGCAGACTAAAACCATATGGACTCCTCCTGAGGAAGTAATTTTTCGTTTTCACTTTGTTTTAGAGTTATAACGGTTTTTATGATTTTGAGTACCGTTTCAGTTCTATAGAATTTTTAATAGGATCTACTAATTTTTGCGCTTTAAGACAACAATCGTAGAAAGCTGTTACCTGAAAAATTATAAGAAGCTGTTCATAGTTGAATGCCTCTGTACCTAGTTGAACTTTAAGTAACATATTTATATTCGCTATATTTAAAAAATGCCTTTTTTTTGCTTTTTAAGCATTTTATTTTGCCTTTTTTGAATTTATAAGGTCAACAAAATCCTGTCCCTGCTTATAAGACTTAAAATCGACTTATAATTAACTCATAAGCCAATGGCTTTCATTTGAGGTGGTGATTAAGGGTACACTCTGTATAAACATGGGTACGAATCTATAGATTTTACTTCTTTTGTTTAAACTCCAGCTCATAAAGTATTTTATTTCGTTCCCATGTTAAGGTCAAATTGCTTTACAGTAATGGCCCTATAGGCCAAATTGACATATAGACTTTTCACCCTTATTTTTATTTTTACAAGAAATCTCGCTGATGGGTTCTCCAAATATTTTTTTATGTGGAGGACTTAATTGCAACATTTTAAACCATAATATTCTCTCTAATAGCATGTGATCGTTTAGATTAAGACCAGTAAATACTAGCACACCATTATCATTACTTTAGTGGTAATGCTTTCTCTGTTAGACTTGTTTTGGTTAGTTAAAGTCTCAAACTATGATTTAATGATTGATTATTCTGTTAAAAAAATCGCATATCGAAGAGCAATTATTGGAAGAGATATCAGTTGATTGAGTTACGAAGTACGTACTGTTCACTTCGCAATAGAGTTATAGCTGAAATAAAATTTTAGTCAAATCCCAAAGTTTGTCTTATCGGCTTAGGAATTCCTTGAATGGGAGACAATTGTTGGAGAACTTGCGTAGCATTGGTATTGGAAAGTCAGGAAACATGCCAAATGAGAATGTAGACGTTAACACCCTCAATAAAAGCTTTGCTTCATTACCATCGAATCTGGTGCTTTCGTCGAGGACATCGGAAATATAACCATTTACGGATCAGTCAGATAATCTTGGTTTTTGTTTTTGCGCTGTAGATAGTGCTGATGTTGTTGGAAGTATTACCATTGGATTGGATTCTATTCATCCTTAATTTTTGTATATGATTTTGCCATTTATGTTGCCTTATCTCACGTTCGCGTTCAAATACAGCTCTAATTTCAGGAGTGGTATCCCGACCTGTGAGTGAGAGGTAGCTTAAATCATACCACTCTCAAAAAACGGCTTTGAGTTTAGGCCTATCTCAGTATTATCTTACTTTTAGTCTTTGAAAAAATTTTGGAGAAATATCTCAATGTTTTTTTCTTAGAGCAAACTCAATGCTTACACCTAAATAGTCTGGTTTTCATAAAAACCACAGCTGTATATCACTGCACCTTTGAACGACACTGAAAGTTATAAGGCAAAAGCGTTGGATAAGGATGCGGACTGCGGACACATTTTTTGATTTTGCTTGATTTCTCAAAGGCTTTTGACACGGTTAATCACGTCAATGTATGTAAAAAGCTTATCCAAAAGTTTAATTTTTCACCATGTGCTACGAAGCTAATTATTCTTATATGGCTAATAGAATGCAATCAATTCAAGTTGGGGACAGCTTGTCAAATTTGTTGCCAATTGCTGAAGGTATTCCTCAGGGATCCATATTGGGTCCTCTACTATTCTCTATTTACTTCAATGAACTTCCATCCTTTATTGAAACTGCTTTGGTCATATGAATACCCATGACTTTCCGCTGTGTACCTAAGCTGTTCCCTTGTACCCATTGAGCATGGAGCTTTCTGCGTTAATGAAGACCTTGAGAACATTTTAAATTGGTCTTATTTTAATCCCAAAAAATCAGTATTCAGGACTACATCCACACTTATGTTACAAACAGGTTAAATTTTGTTTCTTTGTGTGTGCTTTCATAGAGGTTCTGATATGTATCTTTTCCAAAAAATCAGAAATTTGAACAAATTATTTAGATAAAGGTTTTGGTATGTGGTGAAAAAAAGTATTTTAAAAAAAGCATTGAGTGGCGATATTTTAGAAAATTTTGAGAGATTTCTATATGATTGTCTATCTACGGGTCACATTTTCGGTGTTGAATCAACTTTGAGTTTAATCGCAGTAAGCTAACTAGCTCCAAGTTAACTCAGAAACAGTTTTTTAGTGCAGTATTAACTTTATCTTTCAGTTATCAAAAATGATATACCACACTTTCAAGCCCTTCACAATCAACACAGCCGTTCTCAGAGATTTCAATAGATTTTTACATGCATCTGTCAGATAAGTTTTCTCACTTTATTCCCTGAGTTAACTCACCAAAGTAGGTGAGTTAGCTCGGAGTTATCTAAGGATTTAAATTGACTGAAAAATTTGATAAAGGAGCTAACTAGAGCTTTAACCTGATACTTTGATGATCTTGCACTAAAAAACTTGCTTGATTTGACAATTTGTGGATAAAATTGAATTTGTATGTTTTAATATTTAGTAGAGATTATTTCAATAAAAGATTGTTGCAGATTATTTCTTAGGCAAGTACTAACGTTGGTACCAGTTCTAGTCTCAAAGTACTGAAATATGTGTTTCTCATTTATTCCCACCTTTGATGAAAAAATTAAAGATACCAATTTGAATAATGACTTTGAAGAACTAGTACCAATACTAAAGTGTGAAGAAATTAGCTATTAGATAATTAAGCTTTACACTTTACAACTCTTAACTTTGTGCATAACATAATTTGAATCTTCTTTAACCCCATAATATAGTAAAACGACAATTATTTTTAAACATCCTGCTTACTCTATATTTGCTATAGAATCATCACAATTTCACAATCTAAATTTTCCATCGATTGAGAAAAAAAAGCAAAATCAGTGTTGATCGCCTACTTGGTCTAATTCCATTTGTGCCAGCACAGCGCCAGCGGGAGGATTTTATTATTTTTATTGTGAAAAACGTACAAAAGCGAACAATATGTTTAGTATACAAATCTCATAGATTGAATTTCAATGGCCAGATCATCAAAGATTTTGACCATAAACGGAAGTTTAAATGTGATAAAATATATTTAAGTAAAAATTATTAAAGCGAAACGAGTGAACAGCAATAGTTTTTATATTTATGTTATTTATATTTAAATTAGTCCACATTAGAAAACATTTATGAAAAATTGTGTTAATAGCCATATTTTGCAAAATATATTATTTTGGTAAATTTAAGCTAAGATATACTTTTGAAACTTTGATTAGACTAGTTAATATACCTTTTAATAAGGAACAATTACGTTAAATGGGTTTTTATTGTTGAATATATTCAGGTGCAATGTAGTAAAACTTTAGAAATTTTATTTTTAATTTTATTATTTGTTTATGTTAACTTTTCCTGTTATTTATTTTGCTGTTTTCCTGTTAAGATCTCAATAAAAATGCTCAAACAATTCATTTAAATTTTACGCGGGCATCTGGGATTTTCATTGTTTACCTTTAAAATATGCCAAAAGAAATAATATTATTAAATTATTAGACCTGAGTCTATAGTCTAATGTTCCTGTTCCAAATTGAAGCAAAAATTCTATTTAAATAAATGAATCAAATCATAATCTTTTCAAACGTTGAGTTTATAAAATAAATTACGTATTTAACACATTTATCCACAGCTGAAAAAAAATTATTATCCCTTAAAGAAAAATATTGTATTTATTCTAGCTCAAACATTTCAAATAAATAAAGAAAACCTATTGTAGTGGCAGACTTTTTTATCTCAAACAAAAAACAACAATTTTTATCTATGAATTTAAATATTCAAATATTTTCTTGGCTTTATAGAAGACAGGAAGATGTAGTTTGTATTCTTAAAATACTCCAAGAGATACCCTAAACATCAACACCTTTGATTTATATTATCATGTATTTATAGCTTTCAAGGAAATGTTTAAAAATTCTCAGTGAATTTTGTAAGTGAATGATATTCAAATAATAAGCTGAACAGGAAAACAACTTAATAGCATTTTTACTGATATCAGCAAATTACATGAGATTGAATTTCGATAAAATATAAACTTTAACAACCATAATCATGGTTTCTTTTTAAAAAATTTCTCTCCTAAAAACAACATTTTTTGTTGTTAAAAACACATAAAATTTATTTTAATGTATTTATATATTCTTCTTAGTGTATAATTTTAATCAACATCATCTCAATTTCATACCATTAAAAATCAATATAAAAAAAATTTTCAATTTCATGGTATATCCGTATACAAATGTTTTATATTAGCAAAAAACAAAGCAATAATTTTCACCATATCCCTAACCTCATAAATCAAAAATTTACTACTTCAAGAATAAAGCTCATAAAATCAAAATAGCACCCACCAGAGATAATCACTGTGGTTAACCACAAAATCACATAAAGAATCACTATGAACGTTTCTTCTGTTTTATTTTTCGAGTTCAATAGTTTGTTTAACAAAACCAAAACAATTACTCTGGAACATTAAAAACAATGTAAAAAAGAGAACAAAAAATCCATCACCCCAAAGAAAATTGTAGACACGTGTCAGCAATTTAATACCAGATCTTCCTACTACCTTATACCAATATAACTCTACTCTGCATCTGAATATAGTCTCTCTGTGGTCTATTTAGTGTTCTTCAATTCTGCAACAGGTAATTGTTCTTCTTTTAACCTGAATCCTTACTTCTGAACCTGTATTTTGAATTATATTCATTTCTCTCCCCATCTAGGTATATCGGGAGTAAAATAAACAAAAGAGTTGACGTCCAAACTTCTTACGTACACTGATCTTATTTTCATTCAATAGAATCGTTTGACTTTTTAAATCAAAAAATGCATTTCGTGAGGTTATCTCTCTGAATATACATCAAAGATATAGAAAATAAACAAAAACAAATTGATTCATTCCACACGGTCGAGACAGACAACAACAAACAACAAAAACAACACCAGCAACGACGACGACCGACCACGACCGTTGTGTCCATGTTTGGTGCTACTGCTAATATAATCATGAAACATAATTGAATTGCCAATTGAATATTTCTATTTTCGATGTGCACAAGTGCACCAAACCATATAAAAACAACAACAACAAAAATTCCCCTGACAGTTTTCTATTTACAAACATTAATAACAATTTTTTTTTCATTTCATTTTATTTTATTTTTATTTTTTTTATCATTCACAGTGCCCCCACTACATCAAACAAATTAAACGGACAGACCACACCTCTAGATGTATCTGGCCTATCGCAAAATGAAATACAAGGCCTATTGCTAGGTTCACACCCATCATCAACATCATCGGCGTCAACTACGACAACATCACAATCATCGGTAGCTGGCGCTGCAACAGCTGTTGTTGTAACCACCGATCAACATCGCCAACAACAGCAACAGCAGCATCAGGCAATTAGCATTAAACGTGAACCCGAAGATCTGCGAAAGGATCCCAAATGTGGCAATAACGGTGCTGGCAACAATAACAACAACAACAACAGTAGCAATGGCAACGGCGCTGGTGGACACAGTCAAAAGGTGAGTTCGATTGATAAACTTCTCTTTAAGTGTTTGTCTTCTTTTATTGAGATGCTTTTACCTGACTTACCACCTCCTTGTTGAATATAAAATAAATGACAATACACATAAACACACACAGACACACTAATACTATGCAAGAGAGAAAGAGCATTGCTGCAAAAAAAATTTAAAAGAAGAAAAATGAACAAAATATTAATTGTCATATCCGGAGGGTTGTGGCATGTGTTGTCTTTTTTTCTTCTATCCAACTGTCTTTTTGTTTCCCTCTAATTAACCACCATCAGAGACTCTCCTAAGCCCAGTTGCTCTTTTGCAAAAGATAGAAAACTGCATAGAAAGTTAGATGGTATTGCTTTTTATGTTGATAGTGTGAGTTGCAGTGCTCTTTCTATTGGCTGAAGCAAGTAGTTTTAACTGTTATACCAAGTATATGTTCGTTGCGCATGCGCAGGCAACTCTGAAATTATATTTATACCTCATTACCAGTGGCTAGCTCTATCTCGCTCGAGTAATGAGGGTCTCATTACGTCTCGTTGGTTGGTGGCTACAATGGTTGTATCATTTTTGTTTTTCTTCCCTTGTTACAATGTGTTGGTAGTAGTGTGTTTGAGTTGAAGTTACAAGTTGCTTCGAACACGTTGTAATTTTGGTTGGAAGTTTGAATGTTCGAAAGCTATTTCCAATGGGGTTTCCCCAAGATTTTTGGATATTTTTGGTATTTTTATTCTCTTGAAACCAAAACCATAATTTTTTCCCTTAACAGTTAGCTGTTGTTGAAAAGTAATGCGCACTCTTAGTTCAATTTAAGTCTCATGTTCACCCTAATTCTATGCAAGTACACAGACGCAACCTTAAAAGTTACCCTCGTCGGTCATATAGTGGTTGTTGTTGTGCGCCCAAAGTGCGCAATCAAGTTCGTTCCAATAGCAACAACAACAAAAAAAGACAAGACAACAAGAAGAAAAAAAAGTGGTATACACCTCAAGATATAAACATTTCCATACCTGATTTTAGTCTGTCACAAAACGCTGACGGAACAAGGTCGGTCGACTGAATAAGAAAATATCTCAAAGAACAAAAAATAAATACGAACGTAGTATCTTGTCAGAAAAAGCGACATTTCGAACTCGATGAGGAAACGTTATAACATGAAAAGCTTTTAATTTTTTGTTTTTGGATCTCTTAAGTGCGCGGTTAGATTGTCTTTTTCCTGTCTAACCTAAACAGTCGAATGTGATTTTGGATTACCACAGAGAACACACGACAGAAAATATTTATTTATTTTTTCCAAAGATTTGTATACTTAGCGCCTACTACCAAAAAAGAAAGAAAAAAATCAGACCAACACGTGTAGATATTTATTTTTTTATTTTCTATTTTATTTATCCAATCTCTCCGGTGATCGGTATTTATTTGTTTGATGATTTTTGGCGCGCGATTTATTTTCTCCAAAAAAAAATAATATCTCGGTTTTAGTGCAAAGTTCACAGTGATATTAAAATTATTTATTTATTTAAACAAAAAATGAAACAACATACCAAGTTAAGTGTTCAATAAAAAAAATATTTATCTAACAAAACCAACCAACAAAACAAGGAGTGTTAAAAATTATAAATTTTTATTAAAAATATAAATTCACAACCAAAATTTCCTGGATTACAAAAAATTCAAACCGTTCAAAATTAATAGGATATATATGAAAGGTTAGTGGAAGTGTATACAACAACAACAACAAAAAACAACTAACATTAGGATTATAAAAAGGTTTGCCGAATCCAAACAAATCTAAATAACAAAAAAAATCACACATGAAATGAAATTTAACTCTTGTGGGTGTGTTTGCCTCTCTGCCAAGTTCGTTGCTCAACTCTTTTGTTTTCTACAGGAAATTGCCTTTTTTTTCCTTTGGTCTATTGTCGGTTAAACTTTGATTGATTGATTGTATATATAGACACATACAACATAAGCTTACATTGTGATTAAGGAACTGTTTAGGTAATTGTTAGGTCATTTTAGATAGAAATATCGAATAAAAACTCCAAGAGTAAAGAAGCTAAATTGGATTATGAATGGAACAGACAAATTATTTTGACTTCTATTTGAAGAAAAAAAAATACAAAAATACGGAGAATGAATTAATCACCTTGTGAAGTTCAAATCAATTTGTTTGAGGATTTCAGAAACTTGTTACAAGTGGCAACAAATTATTTTATGTTTTTTTTTTTTTGCAAGAGGAATATATTTTTTTTTGTAATTTCCTTAAAGATTGTTTGAAAATTCCTCCATAAATATTGTGAATTCTAACAATAAATTAATGAATTCACATTTTTAATCAGACTTTTATTGAGTTGATGAGTAATTTTTTTAAATATAGTAAATTTCATAGCAATGACAATAGAAATATACTGTTATTTTTTTCTTGCGAATAAAGTTAGAATCTTTGAGATTAAAAATGATAAATCATAAGTTTCATTTTGAAATGTCAAGGAGAATCAACAACGCAGTGGCATATATTTTGGAAATCATTTGAGTAAATGCGTCAGAGAGAATCTATTAGTCATCGAATTTTGATGTTCGTAAAAATGTTAACAAACACTTAAGCAATTCTTTTATAAATTGTTATTTTCTTGCTAAGCAAAAATCACATTCCAGAATCAATTCATAAATGCATACGATTACAAAATCATTCAAATTTTTAGTAAACTATTGTGAACTGATTTATTGATATCATTTATTTTATCTGTATTTGTTCATCATTCAAAAGACTTATTTGTTGAATCAAAATATAATTTCAATCCAAAAGTAAAAGCCCTCTATTTTTACACAAAAACTGTAATTTTTTTGAATTTTTTAACAATTAAAATTATGTTGGAATATTATTTTATAGGCTGTCTGTCTCTTTCTTAAATGTATAAAAATAAATATTTTTGCCAAACTGTGATTTTTAAAATAAAATATCGTTTTAAAAAATTAATTTAATTCAAAAAAAAAAAAATCTCCATGATTTTAATTTTACTTTTTTCTTAAAAAAAATATTAAAGCTTAAAAATCATAAATAAAAGTGATCAACTACTATTCTGAGTACCTCATATATCAAAGATTAGCAAACCTTTAAGAACAAAATATTTAATAAAGTATTTAAACATTTTTAAGCAGATGCCTTGTGAAAATTTTACCAAAAATGAACTCATACGGATATTTCCAAAAAAATAATAAACTTAAATAATTTAAAATATTATACTTACACTTAACCTCTTTTATTGCAATTAAAGATCATAACTGAAGTATTTAAAATTTATAATTGTGTGCAAACAAATAAAATCTATAAGAAGAATTTTTAAAGAAATAGTTTTTTTCAATTCCAAATTGTTACTAATTTTATTTCTTTACGCTCTCAATTTTACCTCTCTGAAACTTAAATAGTTTATAGTCATTTTATTTGTTTTTAAATTATACAACAAATTATTTTGTAAACATTTAATTTTCTTAAATATGTTAAATTATTTAACTAATGAATTCATTTTTTCATGCCTTTTCTTTTTTTCTTTAACATAAATAAACAATCGCATAAATAAAATTCAAATTGGAATTTGGACCCATCGTTTTTAAAGTAAGACAAGATTAGACATTGACAAAAAAAAAACTTCCCTCAATATGTCTATATACAAGATAGAAATAGACAAAGCCATTTCAAATTCAAATATTGAATTATTCAATACCATCAGAAAGGTAGAAACAAAAGGAACTATTAAAATCAAGCTAACAAAAATATAGATCACTTTTTAAACTATTTTCTTATACAAGGGTTTACAATTAGATTTTTTAATGAATTAAATCTAGAATTAACAATCGTAGCAAAAAATTATCAAAAATATATAAAATTTCATATTTAAAAATTTTCCAAAGCAAAAATATCGATCACTGAGAAAAATTCTTAGCATAAAATTTCTACCCAATTTATATTTTGTCAAATCTATTCAAAGACTAAAGTTTAAAATAAATGAGTTATTTTATAAATAAAAAAAGAAACTAATTTTCCCAAAAAAATTGTTGCTTTATGAAAATTTTACCAACAATATGAATTCATGAAGCAATTTGCAACAAGTTAATTTTTGAAAATTTTTTTAATTACTTATTTTTGTCCAAAAATGTGACACTTTGCCATTGTCTTTACTTTATGACTTTATTGTAATAAAATTGTAAAGTTTATGTGTTGTTTTGTTAAAGTTTAAGGCACTTACATTAAATTTTGATTCACATATTTTGTTCTCTTCAAAAAAAAACAGTCACACCTACCAATCCAGTACAAAAATTGCAATCATACAGGGTGGGCCAGAAAACCGTTAATTTAAATTTAAAGAAAAAATATTTTCATTAGGTTCACTTAATATTCCCATTTTAAAAAATTAATAGTGAAAAATAATATCCCTAGTGATAGCTAAACAATATTGTAGAGAATGGAAGCCATATTTCCAACAACAGATAAAGAGACGTATCGCTGCAACCATGCTGTCTCCTGGGAAATATTATTTTCCACCAATAATCTTATAGTTTTCAAAAGAATGCCAATTTTATTCCATCAGTAAAAAAAACGAATGTCTTTTCTGCTCCACCCTCTATCTATTATATTTTATACTTTAAAATCATAAAAATGACTTCCATATCTACATTATTTTAATATAATTATTTTTCAATACACTTTTATGTCTATACAGTCATTTAAAAATATTAGCTTATTTGAAAGATCCAGGGAAAAATTGCGTCTTCCCCTGGATACTTCATTTGGTTTTGTTTTGTACATATTTGTCATATTTCTAACGGATCGGACCTAATTTGTTTAAGTATTCCTAATATCCTTATTTGATATTTAAAAAGGATTGGCTACGATTTGTCGACTTTTAAAATACCGACTCTATAAGATCGATTTTTATAATCTCGACAAAAAAAAATGTCGACTGGTTAAGAGACCAACAGATCAAAATATAGACACAAATTTCAGCGGCTTTTTAAAATGCCGATATTCCAAAATGTCGATTTTCAAAATTTTGATAGTGATAGAGATTTTATGAATCGAGATTTCAAGAGTCGATAGTTTAAAAGTGGACATTTTGATCAGATCATTATTGATTAATTTGCCATCAAACACCATTCATGCACATTATTTGAAGTTGAACAAGAACTTGTGTGATATTAACTTTTGTTTTGCTTCAAAATAGTTCACTTAATCACATTTTTTGTAATTTAAGTTTTGTTGCCTATATATTTCGATGTTTTAATTGCCTCTTCTTCAGCAGAGTCAGTAACTCGTTTTAATATAAAATATAACAACAAAACATACACAAAATGAGGCAGTTATATGTTTGAAATATATTTGTAGGTAGGTAAAAAAAAGCGTTTTATTGAACTATCGTGAAGCAAAACAAAAAATAAAATTAAATTAAATAAATACCTAAATAAGTTCAATACCTATTATAAGAATCAAATAAACATAAGAACTTGTGTCTTAAACATAAGTAGTCAAAAATTATCTTTAGCATCAAATGGCTATTGAGTTTCTATAACAAAGTCAGACAAGAATTTATTATTTTTGAGTTAATGGTTATTCCGTGCAAACATTTAAACCGGAGCGTTATTCTTTGGGATAGGTTCAAGTGACCGACAGAAGAAATATCAACAGGTCGAAATGTCGACTGGTTAAAATTTTAACTTTTTTGTATGGGAAAAATACTGAAAAGTCGATAAAAGTCGATATTTTTCTCGACTTTTTTCGGGCCAGTCGACTTTTTGTCCAGTCGAGATTTCAAAATGTCGAGATTTTTTGTTGTTCGGTAAAAACAAAGTCAATATTTTAACTTGCAGAAAAGTCGATAAAAATCACCATTTTAATCGTTCGACATTTTTTTTGTCGATCAATCGTACGTAATCCATTTAAGAAATATGTATATTATTGAATCTATTTTAACTTCTCTTGTGAATAATCATAACCTTACATCATTCTATCGCTTATAGTTGTACTCGATTTTGCAAGTCAACTCCACTTACCTACATATATTTTGGAGCTATACTTTACAGTTCAATCAGTTAACTGTAGCAAACGATTTGTCAAGCACCAATTTTTATTAAATGTATATTAACGAAATAAATTTTTACTAAAAGCTCCACTATTTGTGATCATAATCAAGTAAAATGCATAACGTAATATCATGAAATAGCTTTTGTGGTTCAAGGCTATAAAGTTGGCTGTACATTAAAAAGAGAAAGTAATACAGTATTTTATAAAAAAGATTGAAACAAATCAAAGGTGCTTAAATGTCGACTCGATCGGATGTTCTAAATAATAAAAAATAATAAAATAAATTATAAAAATTATTATAAATTATTATAATAGCTATTAAATAGCTTATGCTAGATCCATGTTGCTTTAGCTTATTTTTCCAGCTTAAGTTCTAATTTGTGTGATTTAAAATTGCTAAAGCGAAAATTCTGTAGTAAAAACTACAAAAATATGAATATTCTTGGACCCTGACTAGAAAGCTTTGACTAGTTCTTATTTATTAGAATGCTCTTTAAATTTGTAGAATGAATATGGCTAAGTGAATACCTCATTTTTATTCACATTAAACAAAACTCTTGCTATAGATCTGTCTAGTTTAGGCTTCTAGTAATAGCTTTGACTAGCTATGGCTTTATCTTCCCCCGCAAAAATAGCATATGTATAGTTAATCACTACTAAAAACTATTCATTTATAAAAATTATATAATATTTATACAGGCACCCAACAACGAGATAAACGGGTATACAAAATACTGGTCCAAATTATGTGAGCTTTCAGTCAAAAACATAAAAAAAAAATTTCTAAAACTATTCTTTTTAACATTACACAAGCGAAGTTTCATCAAAATTGCTTGAACCATTCTTGATAAAAATTAATTTTTTTTTGTATCCTTTTTTACAAATGTAACTTCATTGGATAACCTATAATAGCTTTCACAACTTGAGGAAATTAAAAAAAGTGTCCTGCAGATCTCAGATCGCTAATTTCAAAAATGTATGTCTCATTGTCAGTAAAAACTTCAACTTTGAACACCTCCAGTGACGTCTCTTATTGTTGTTACGACTTGTATTTCCAGACTCATTATGGCACCAATCGATTTGGTTTTAGAAACCATTTTGTCCGCTCTTGGTTAAGATTGAATTTGACCTTTTATGTTATATATACTTTATTATTTTAGTATTCAGTAATTGGTAAATACTTTAGCTTTTTAAAAGAAGTTGTTTTCAAAATGAAAACAAAATTGGTAAGGTGATAAAAATATTTAATATGGAAATGATATACAAACTATAAAATACCTACAATTCTTTTTCCATACAATTTTTCAACGAAAAACTGAAACTGCTTTTCACTATACTGCCTATAATCTCGTAAAGGCCTTATCAACAAAATTTTTGATTGCAGTCAGCTATTAAAGGCCTGGGCAAACAGAGCGCGATCCGGCATTTTTTGTAAAAAAAATTTATCGCCGCGATCTTTCTTCCCCAGTGAAGTATTGATTGTATCACCGGATCGCGTTCTGTTTGACCAGGACTTTGATTTTTTCCTTTATAACTCAGAAGTATGAAAATTGCAATTAGGGCAAATAAAAAATATTATCAAAAAATAGATAATTGCTGCCTTCGAGAAAATTTGAAAAATAAAATTCAAATAAGTTTTATCAGAGCTTCTTGTACAAAAACTCTTTGAGCAAATTCTCCTGTAGAATAAAAATATTACGTGAAAAATTTGATTCAAGTCCGCTCAGCTTCACCATTTTCATAATATAAATTAGTATTAAAAATTGGACATAACTTAACGACAAATTCTGTTTACAAGAAGATAGTAGCTCCCTTTTTATTGCAAGTAAAATTATAAATATCAAAATAACTCAACAAAATTGAAATTTGTGTGTGTTGCTAAATTATTTTTTTTATAATGACAACTTCTGCTTTATTTCTCGTGATTTTATGCTCTTAATTTTACCATTATTTCTTAAGGCTTTTTTTGAAAATTCAAGTTTAAAAAAGTGAAAATAGCATTTTTTTTCAATACCTATTTTTTTTTTTTTTTGCAACGCAGCTATTCATAACTATTTTTAAAGACTTTGAAAATTAACAACATTTCAATTTCTACCAATTGGAACAAGAAATTAAAGGAAACATTTGTTAGGGTTTCCATAAAGGACTCTTTTTGAATATGGTAAAACTGTCAATAAATATCTGCATCCACTGTGAATTCGTTAGCATTTCGCTGTCTTGTAGGAAACCAACTAAATATTTCTTTTGCATCGGCAGCATACTAAGTATGCTTAGCATTGATCCTCTATATGTTGAACTTTTTTTCTAGGGATTGCAATTAAATCTTTGAATATTTATTTTTGTTTTATTTTGCAAAATCAGAAATTGTTTATGTACATTTACAATCTTTGAAGTGATTTTACAAGAAAAAAAAAACACCAATTTTTAAAATATTTATTTTTGTCTGTTGCCTAAATTAAGTTAGTATGTACATATATATTACCTGCGTCATTGTTGATGTCTTCAATACTTAGGTGTGGCATTAACTTAAATTAAAAATATCCATAATCTTATAAATTAGTCACAGTAAAGAAATTCAACAATAACAAAAATTGCCAATTTATCAAAAGCTTAGGTAAAATTTAATTTAACAAAAATAAACTGTGTTACTAAGTCATATACGATACAAAAAAAACCCTAAAAAATCCAAATCATATAACAAATTTAAAATAAAAACAGTATAATAAGTACATTAAAATTTTAAACAATTCTAAATAATTCTTAGTAACAAAAAATAAAGTGGGCGAGTAAATAATTTAATTTGCATTTTTTAAATTAAAAAAAAATACCAAAAACAACAAAAAAAAATCCCCAACAACAATGGCAGATCATTAACATTTTAAAATTAAATATGAGGATATTGGATTTGATTTTGCTTTAAATTAGCGTTGTTATGTTTTTTTTTTTTTAATATCAAAATGTCTCCCCAAATTGAATAAATTTGATTTTTAATATAAATATAAATGGCAAAAAGATTTTAATATAGATTCTTATGATTACCTCTTTTCATGGACTATGAATATTGATTTATGTAATTTTACTTCTGTGTTTTGTTTTGCTTTGTTTTTTTTTTTTTGAAGAAAAACTACCTTTTTTCATGTCTGCGAATATAAATATAGATTTTGCGTAGAATACCATTAATTTATAACGTATGGGGATTTTTTTTTTTAATGAATTCATAAAATGCGTTTTACATATTAATTATTTCCTAGAAATGTTTATTTTTTTTTTTTGTGTTCTTCATTTTTTCTTCACCATTTTGATTCATAAAATAATTTTCATTAATATTTAAACGAAAAACAAATCAACATGAATCTAAGAAGTGTAAATAAGTTTATTCAAATGACCATATTTGTAAATCAAGCTCGTGTTGTTTTTGTTCCTATAGAATTAGAATTAGAATCAATTAATTAGCGTAGGGAAATAGTTAGCTATTCATGACTTGATAGTTAATTTTAAAAACAAAATATTAAAAGTAATAAACAATGAGATTTTGATAAATTTAAAAAGGATTAAATAACTAGGAAGAAATTATTATTTGATAAAAACAAAATTTTTAACTGCTTAGACAGATTTTTTTCCGTTATTAGTTAAAGCTGAGCTAGATCAGAGTTGGTTAACCCTGCATTATAACTTACTATGGAGGAACTAGCTTCCTGAAAATGATCCAAATTTTAATTTTTCTAATTTTAATTTTTCAAATATATCCTATAGTTGACTTTTTTTTGGAATAAAACACGTTAATATTGCATAAAAAGTCCGGCCAACTTAACATACAAAAAATGCACTGTTTTTGTTTTTGTGATCTTATTGAATAAAATTCAAATTGAAGCTTTTTGGACTAAAGGTCACAAAGATCTTCATAACACAAACATTTTTGCCAAAATATTAAAAAAAAAATCAGCTACCCAGTTCTTGCATTCAGGTGGCGATATATAAATTGACTATATTAATATATGAGGCTGTACTTACCTTTTTTATCACATATCGAAAAAAAATCTCTTAAATCAATCAAAAGTTAGATTTTGAGTTAACACGAAACTTAAATTGACTGAAAAATATATGTTCTTTGAGTTACCTAACACAAGTTTAACCTTAAAACCCAGATGATCTCACACTGAAAATTTAGGCCTTAGTTGGGTGTGATTCTCCTCAAACCCCATTTGACAGAAATTTCGTACGTCCACCCTATCGTCTATCAAAAGAACAAAGAATTGGGTCTTAGGGGTTTTCGCTGGGCATTTTTGTAGCCCATGTGTGTCCATTGACCTTTATTTTGTATAAATATATTTCCCTCTAGACCAACTTTCTATCCCGATGACAATTTATTTTTTTTCATTGATGACCATTTCCATTTTGTCCTTCTTGCTCCTTTCAAATGAATGGCCAAATATATCTATTGTCCGTTTATGTCCATTTTGTCAATGTCATCAGTATCTGGCAGAGCTGGCTGGTGATATTCCTTATTATTGGTGTGCCATAGACACAAATTGCTTTTTAAGGGGTGGGGGGGAAGAATCCAACAAATCTTTGGCGTCCTGATTGGCCTCAAAGCCGTAGCATTAGCCATGAGAAATCTACTCAATACTTTTAATTTATGTGAGAGTTCTCCTTATATAATTCATATCTTGGTTTGCTTTTGCAGGTGGCCCTCAAGTCTGTAAGCTGGGTGGTTCCATTTTACATGTTAAAATCTTAAGAATACTTGCTTCCATTTTATTGTTTATCAAATATTCTGTATCAAGTACAAATATTTTTGAAAAAAAAACTATTCGGGAGGTGGATGTAAGATATCTTTTAACATATGGCTGCTGGAAATGAGGATATCGACCAATAACTTTAGTTAGTCCAAATATTTACAAAAAAGTCTTATTAGGTTGCAATTTTTGTCCCATAGTGAATTTACATATACAAAATTGGTATTAAATTAAAGGACAAACAATCTTTTTTACGAAACCGGTGATAAAACAGACTTTTGTTGGTTGTTAAGATAGATCCGATCACTTTTGTCAGAACAGATTTTTTATATTTTGAATTGAATATATTAAAAAAAAAATTATTTATTTATCGTTCAAATATAATGACAGTCAGATCCAACAGGGGATGGATATACATTTTATAAGGTGGATAAGTAAATAGTTCTTCTGATCAACGTTCCTTAAGACCAAAATCAGATTTGGTTTTACTAAAAATGCAGACATAACTGGGTTGATTGTCTCAAATTTATCAAGCCAAAATGAAAAGTAGACATAGCTACACAAACAGCTTCGCTATCAATAAAATTTTGCTTGTGTGGCAACGGAGGGATCTGCAAATATGCTAAGCAAATGAATTTCAATCAAAGATTTCTTGAGAACAAAAAATACTTTCGAAGCATTTAAAATTAACTTTTAAGGAAAAGATTCGTATCTGCTTTTAGAAGTCGTTACAAATTTTTTTGAAAAAAAATTACCTCAACCCCATCAGCTAAACTTACCCTCAAATATAGAAGTAATTGGAAATATTATAAATCTGTACCATATGGTTCCAAAAAGGCCTATGACCATTTTTTACAATATTGAAGTTCACCGTTTAGCTCAGCGTAAAAAGTTCTACGACTGTTATAAAGACCAATGTGCTTCAATTGTTCCTTAACAAGATGCCGATATGGCTTAAGATAAATTAGAATCCAAAGTAATGAGCTTTCTTAGCAATTACAATACAAACTTTTCGATTTCCCAAAAATTTGGAAATTGGACATAGGCCCTTTCAGAGCATATTTACAGGAATAATAAAATAAATTAAGTTTGTGAAACAACAGTACAGTAGCTTAACAGCTCTCAACCTTTACTGTGAGTGTATAGTAAGTAAGAAGGAATGAAAGGGACCTACAAATGTCTGCCAAATCCGAAAAGTTAAGATAAGAGGCACATGACACATGACAAGAGATACTTTTGAGATACTCTGGGAAGGATTACCATTTGTAGGTAGAGCCAAGGTGGTTAGCCAGCAAATGTTGTGTTCCGTTATTTACCGCAGAGCCTGAACCTTAGATATTTATTTCAAATAAAAGTTTTAAGTGAGCTTAATTCATTTGCTCCCACTTAAACAGAAGTATACTATTTTCTAATTTTCTTCAAACTCAAAACTTAGATATTTATTAAAATGTCACCTTTTTAAAAGAAATCACTCGTTGGAACACCCTATACATATGATTTTTTTGTTTACAAATCTAGGTATTTTGTTGCAAAAATCTTGATGTTCATTTTTGGATGAAAGTTCTGCAGTATCAAGCTCACTTCCATTTGTGTTTATTCACTCACAAATCTAAGAAATTATTCCTTCTCTAGAAAGTACACCGAATGTCAAAACTCAAGTAAATTATGAGTTTGTGACCTGCTCTGAGAGATATAACAATATGAATTGTTTTTGTTAATCTCACAATTTGTAAATGTGTGGCAGAAAACGGAAAAGTCACAAACAAATCAATTTAACTTCTTCTTGTGACTTGTGAGGTATCTCTGCAAATTGAACAGAATCACCTAATTCTAAATAAAAGTAAAAATCTTTTGTTTGTGCTAAAAAATAATTTAAAAAATTAAAAATAAAAACAACAATAAAAATTAAACCTTTGAGATTATATTACAACAAATTAAGCACAATATTCTTGTGACCTTCGTTCTTCGCCTATGTACAACAGTTGGGCTCATCAGTTAGATGTTGATGTACCCTTCTTAGACTTATAATTTTCAGTCGATGAATAACAACACATATTATACATATCAACATTACTAAAGCATTAATTTTTGAAAATTATAAAGTAAGAGCGACCCGTTTTGGATTTAAGAATCCATCTTCCGAGCATTATTTCATTGACTGGTGGTATTTCTGGCCAAATAACTTTCCACTTAACTGGACAAAAACCCCACCAGGAATTCGAAACACGTCGCTTAGTAAATTATGAAAATCAATTTTGTGATTAATTAATTTTGTAATATAATTTTAAAAATTTTGATTTTTTCATATATTTTTATCTTTTATTATTTATTTATCTATTAAATAGTTTTCCACGTTCAAACCAGCATTCAATTTTGTTTTTTTTTTTTAATGAAAATTTCTTTCGAAAGCAGTAGACATGATAAGCTCTTGAAATATTTAAAACGCTAAAAAGCACATCAAATTATTAATTATTGATTTTATTGCTCTGAAAAAAAATAAAAACATTTAAATGAATGTAAAAGAATAAGATGACTAATTTTATTTTACCCACTAACCTTACAAACCAGTTCACATTTTTTTTCACAAACCAGTACCATAAATTTTCAAAAAATCCACAAATGTCTAACAATACCCATTTAATCGATATTCTTCGATTCATCATCATCAATGTGACATAAACATTCGCTTTCATTATTTTAATAGCCGCATTATAATCTAAGTCTAATATTATGTAGATCACGCATTTTCACACTATTTTGTCGTGTTAGTTCAAAAATTCTTAAGCTAATTAGTTTTGCCTCTAGGTAGAATTGGCAATCTTCAAATAAAATATATCAGCCTGTTGACCTAAGGTGTACAGATATTTTTATAAACTTTCAAATTTAAATCAAGGCTCTGAACGAAAACAAAAATAAAACCTGAAAACATTTGAATTTATATAGTAAAAACACATTCAGAGACAGACAATCAAATAGTTTAAAAGAATTAACCTGCAATTGATTTGATCACACTAATTACTTTCAATTCCTATATTTAGTATTTAATATACTTGAAACCGGAATTTGAAAAAAAAACAGTCTCGCCATTGATTTGGTCTTATATTATTTTTAATTCCCTTTTTATTTTAGTGATGTCAAATGGTAACAATGTTAATTGAACTTTAATGTTTTATTCTTTTATTTTTTTTTAACTTCTGATACATACATTTATGTTTATATAAGTGACAACACCAAAAATGTAATAAATATAAATTTCCATAAGAACATTAGAAGTGTTTGTTTATTTATTATACACGTACACAACAAAAACACACAAATTCCGAGAAACCCACCGACAACAAAAAAAGCACACCAAGGACATTTAAAATCTCCAAAATTTATCTCCATCATTATCAAAGTCTGATGGAATCTGCAAAATTTCCGTAAATTTTGTTAATTAATTTTGTTTTTGCCAAAAAAAAACCATATCTCTCTTCTGTTTCTTATTCTTCTTCTTTCTGTTTGTATTTTGTACTAAAATTCTTCACTCAAATAATAAAATTTAAACAGAAAAACAATTAAATTCAGCTAATTTACACATTTTGACCATTTCTCGATATATTGATGGTGGTTCGTTGTTGCTTTTGGCCAAAAACGAACAAAAAAATATACACAAATAGAGACAAACAAATGTTAAACAATAAAATGACGATGATGGGTTTTTGTGATTTCACTCTCTGTTTCTTGAGAGCCAATAAAAAAACAAATATCGCATGTACCATAAGATGTTATGCACATATACACTCAGGCAGATGGTTTGCGTATGAACATACATATGTATGTATTTATAACGAACATCTTTATTGCACCCACTGGAACATTTTATAACACTTTTTATTCTGTTTTTATATTTTTTATATTTAAGCGACCAATAAGATGCAAAATGTCTGATATACAAAATTAGCTGATAATTGAATTTTATAGGAGCAATTTCCACTCTTTTTGGTAATATTTTTTTTTTTTTATCAAAGCCCCTTCTGGCATTTAGTTTTTGTTGTTGTTTGCTTGGTGATGAAATCCATTAACATTGGAATTTTGTTTTAAAATCATACACCATTTCATGCATTTTTATTCAAATTTTGATATTTTGTCACAACGTTTTGTTGCTACCCTGCATTAATAAAGCCTTAAGTTTTTTAGATCATAAACATCTGCCCACTTGAGTACACCTCACTATTTAATAATGTTGAAAGCCTGATGCGATTGCTTAAAATTATTAAATTATTATACTTTCATATAATTAGCATTATTTTTGGAAAATTTTGTGTAGGCATGTCAATAATAATAGGCAATACTATAAATTGTACTTTGGATAAACAAATATTTGTTTGTTTTTGAATATCTATGGTAATTTTTGTTTTTTTTTTTTTTATTTATTTCTAAAGGTCAAATTTATTTTATTTATTTGATTATTTTTAGTTTGGAACTTTATTAAGGCATAATACAAATTTGCATAATGTTTTTATTCTTATTAAGCTATCACTATAGATAGCAGACAATATTATGAATATTTCCTGCATATCGAAACATAAGTGTGGTTTTAATTAAGGTTCAAAGAACGAACAGAATCGAGGGTCTTTCGTTTAAGGTTAATATTAAGTAAAATATTTCTTACGATTTAAAGCCGAAAAACAATAATTTCAATTTTAAATAAATTTAAGATAAATTTAACTTAAAAGTATTTTTTTTTATTTATAACTTAAATGGAACCTTAGTTACACTGAAATAGCTAGAAGAAGAAAAAATTTGTAAGAATTTTTTTTTGTTGAATAGTCGATGGAGTGAGTCTCATGCTTCCACCTTTCTTGTAGTAGTCGAGCACTATATCCTGGGAACCATAATATGGCTTAAATAAGGACAACATCAAAACTAAACAGATATTTAGTTGCATCATCAAGTTTTACCTCAACTCTTTTGTTTTTTACTAACCTTTCTCTCTTTCAAATCTGTCTTCTTTCTTTGAACTTTATTTCAAAATTAACGGAACGTAATCTTATTTTCTTCAATAGTGCATTTTGTAAGTTAGTGAGTTTTACCTTTAAACCGACGATATAAGAAGAAGAAGAATAAATGAGGACAATCTTGGTGTTCATCTATAATTCCAATAAATCGATTTATAGACTTTATTTTATTATTTCATTTCTTTCTTGCAAGAATTACAGACACAATATTTGTAAAGGTATATGAGCGTATGCAGAGTTTTATAGTTACTTATAGTCAGTTTCAAATCAAATGCCAAAAAAAACTTATTTCATCTTTTCCAAACATTCAATTTTTTGCGACATCTTACTCTTCAATATTTTTTTCTAAATTTTGTCCGAAATCAATACGTCAAGCCAATTTAAGTCATGCCATCAGTATTGTTATTTATTTTTTTTTTTACTATATTTTATTTTACTTCATTTCATTTAATTTTATTTAATTTAATTTTATTTTATTTTATTTTATTTTATTTTATTTTATTTTATTTTATTTTATTTTAATTTATTTTATTTAATTTTGTTTTATTTTATTTTATTTTATTTTATTTTATTTTATTTTATTTTATTTTATTTTATTTTTTTATTGTAATTTATTTCATTTTTAATTTATTTGATTTTAATTTATTTTGTTGTTATTTTATTTTGTTTTATTTTGTTTGATTTTATTTATGTTTTTTTTTTTTTGTTATACATATTTCGTCTTATTTTATCTTATTTTATTTTATTTCATTTTATATTGTTTTTAAAGTTAAATTCATACTTCTGAAATTTTTCTCAAAAAAAAAAATTCTTTCTATTGCTAATCATTGACAATCCGAGTGCTTGAATTTTTTGTGTTTGAGTGCCATTAACAGTAATTATATTGAACTTATTTTTCCATAGGTAATAAAATACTTCGTTGTCAATTTAACAACATTATTTTTGTTTTCTTTAATATTCCTCAATAACAAATTTTTCAAGTTAAAATTATTTATTGAGTATTTTATGTATTTATCTTTTATGATGTCTGAGTATGTATTAAAAATTTATTTGCATTAAGATGCCAATTTTATTCCTTACCCAAGGCTACACACCTGCAAATTAAGCTCCCTCAAATCTCAAAAATAAAAAAATATAAATAAAAATCAAACCACAAAGTAATACATGAAGTGCCAACAAAAAAAAAATCAATCAAGTTCGCAATTCAGCTCTTTTGTTTAATTTTTCATTGAATTTTCATTCTCCTAAAAATGTTATATTTGCTTTCAAAAGTTAAGTACATTAAATAACAATTTGTAATAAAATTTCAACATTCTTAAGTATGTTTTTGGGAGAAACCTATCAATAAAAAAAATATAACATACCAACAAAGGTCAATTATCAAAAAAAAAAAAAAATCGAATGTCTTTCTAAAATAAGTAATTGGCACGTGGATAATGTATTGCCCACGATCACAATCTTTGACCCTCAATAACATTAAATTTTATGACTTTTTTATGTTATTTTTTGTTGTTGTTTTTTGTTTATTTATTTTATTCATATAGCTTCCATGAATTTAACATTAATTTAAAACAATTTACTATATCTTGGTAAAGAGGCAAACTAAAATCATTAAAAATTAAAGAACAGTCACAGGTTTTTTGTTTGTTTGCATATTATTATGAAAATAGAAATATGAAATCAATACAAACTGAAACAAAAACAAAATATTTATATTTTATTTTAGGTATTAGTTGTACAATCACCTACGCCATCAATACAAATTAAAGATCCACCACCCAGTCCTGGAAGTCCAACAAACGAAACCATGTACGCTGCCGGCGGCAGCACTCAAATTTACCTCCAGGTAAGTCCAATCATATATAAAAAAAAACATTTTTGATTCAACTTCAGCTTAATTAAAATTGCTTACACAAAATTTGCACATACAAAAAAAAAGAAGAATTCGAATTTCAATACAAAAAAAATAAACTAAACAGCCATATATATATGCGTCAACAATGCATATATATAAGTAAAAGAAAAATTGTGATGGTGGTGGAATTTTGCTGACCAATATTTTCACAAAATTTGGTTACCAAAAATTCTCTTAACATCTCATTAGTAAATCATTTCACTTTTCATATAATAACCAGATTTAAAAAGTTTTATATTTTGTTTTGGTATGCGCATTAATTTCACTGTCTCTCTTTATACATATACTTCTTTACATTCTTGTTTTGTATGTGTTTTTTGTTATTATTTTTGTTCATTTTATTTTGAGACGTGTTTTAAAAAAAAAACGAATACAAACTCCTTCCTTTTCCTCCAATTATTCTTCCACGATTCAGGGTCCACACCAGACAGGTTCTTCTGTAACAGGTGGATCAAATGTTAACACACACAGTCCCAGCCCTGGACCATATATCTCACCGGATAGCTATGGAATGTACACAACCCGACTTGCCACCGGACCGAATTCCACATTCATCTCCGAGCCATATTATCGTGAATACTTTGCTTCAGATGGACAAGGTGGTTATGCGCCCGCAACACGCACCGTCTATGGTGATAGTGAAGGACCACAACCGGGTACAACCTATGAGGGCCGTTTCACAACATCACACACTAAGAATGGTACACCTGTCTATGCAAAAACTGTTACAGCAGCCGGCCTCACAGTGGATTTACCAAGTCCCGATTCGGGAATTGGTGCTGATGCTATTACGCCGAGGGATCAAAATAATCTACAACAGGTGCGTGTGTGTGTATTGAGAGTAGATTGTTGAGCCCAACTTCCATTCATCCCCTTCAATATTCCGTTAGAGTAATTGTGTATTTAAATTGTAGTTAGTTTAACAAAAACAACAAAAAAAAATACCAACTAAATACCAACAATAAATATCCAATCCAATTTATTTCGTGTTTGAATGTTTAAAATAATTAGAAAAAAAAAAACAACTAAACAAAATTTCACCACTTTATCCGCAATTGAACAAAAAAAAATTGTAATTTGTGTTATATTTGTGTGTGCTTATTTATGTTTTTTTTTTTTGCTGAGTGAAGTAGAGATTTAAATCATCTAATGATCGAAGAAGACGACTACGACGACGATGACCACACCCTCATTCTAATAGTAGTTTGCCAATTAGTTAACCTTTCTCCTCTATTTAGTGCCTTTTAGATCTTTTAATTGAATTTTTTCTCTCTATTTATTTGATCAATCTTTGCTACTTTTTTCTTTCTTGTTTACTATATTTATTTTTATTTATTTATTTGCTCCTTGCAGTCATTCGATTACACGGAACTATGTCAGCCTGGTACATTATTAGATACCAGCGGTGCAATACCAGTTTCAGTTACTAGCATGCAACGTGCTGTTAGTATTCATGGTGGTCAAAATAGTCCAACAACATCGTTGAGTGGTACACCAGGGACACCAGGAACGACACGATCAAGGCCATGGCATGATTTTGGTCGGCAAAGTGATGCTGATAAAATTCAAATACCAAAAATGTAAGTTGGAATTTTTTCTATTTATTTTAATTTATTTGTTTTAGTTTGCGATGGCAATAAAATAAAAATTGCAAGGGGATTATATAAAATAGAAAGAAATGTATGGATAGGGTTTGTTACTCAAGTCTTTTGTTTAGCAGAACAGTATCAACTAAAATTGTATTTAAAGTGGGCTTTTGATCATAAATCCGCTCAAATGCAGTACATATTAAAGAAAAAAAAAAAATAAAAACAACAACCAGTGTGTGCTACCACCAAGTTTATAGGCTGGATTTAAAGTTATTTCACGAATGCCACCTTGATCTTCAGACTCCTTTTAGTGATGTTTAGTCTGGTTTTGCTCATATTAATTGAAAAACTCTAATGTTTGTTTCATTTTTTGTATATCTAACCAAAATCAGACAGAGAAGTGGACTGCATTATAGTTAAGAATTAAATCAAGTTCGTACAACAGCTCTTTTGTTTAAAGGAACTTATTAAAAAAAAATTAACTAGTGATTGCTCAGTTTCTAAGTTATGTTAAGTATTACTTTTGCTGCTTCAATTCTAGGTACATAGTGTTTAATCCAGCCTTACTTTTCTATCAAAAAGTTTCCTTATCAACTCTTTTGTTCATAAGATTTTCTATGATTTTATTTGAAATCATTCATATTATAATTTCTCACTAATTCTGTATGAGAATTTGTGAGACATATTGTTGATTTAAATCAACCCATGTTAAATTTACTAACTACCAAAATATGCATTTGGAAAAAAATAAATGTAAGCGCTGTGAATATTTGCCAAAACTTGCATCAATGTCTACAAAATGCAGCTTTTTATAGAACAAAAAATAGGTTACATTCCAATTTCTGCAGGTTTTTCGTTTTTTTTTTTTGTTTTTTTTTTTTTAGTGATATATTGGTATATGTAGTTCTTTGTTTTAAATATTCTTATAAGTCATGAAAATTATAGTTTAAAGTCTTACAAAAAAAGAAACATTTAAAAATTGAACAAAATGCGTAGGTAGTCATTTTTTTTTTTGTAGTTTGCTGGCCAACTCCTTTGTTTAAATAAAAAGGAATGCTTTAAAGATGATGAAAATTATTGTCTGAAGAACCTCCAAAATACGTTCTGAATAACAATAGATAATTTACGATTAGAGAAAGAATCTCACTATAAAGCAGTTCCCATTTCTATCAAGTTCTTAGCTCAGCTCTTTTATTTTGATTTAAATCGCAAAAAAATAGTGCAAATATTGATAACGTTTAAAAATTTATGATAAATGATGTCTGAGGAACCCATATTAAAAACGTTCTGAATCACGATAGAGGAAAGAATGTCTCCCATGAAGCAGTTTCCATTTATATCAAGTTCTTAGCTCAACTCTTCCGTTTTGATTTAAATCGCAAGAAATAATGCAAATAATGATAAAGAGCTTCCGGAAATCTCTTATATGAAAAAAAAGACTGTGTTACAAAAAGAACACTGCTTCTATCCAAACTGATTGCTCAACAAAAAAATAAGAAACAAAAACCTTAAGCACCGCATACACAATCGGTGATCTTAGAGAGAAAACATCAAATGTACTCGTACATAAGTTAAAAATCTATATATTCCCCTTAACAAATCTATTTCAACCAAGAGATGCGCAACGGTAGAATTGTGATCGCAAATCGTTTGCAGTACCTATATACCTAACGTTTGTCTCTCCATCTATCAGACAGTGCAAAAACTCTTTTTTTTGCAATTTGAAACTGATTTCCTGGACACAAATGACAGCCAAGTTGAAGCTGAGTAGATAACGTTCATCCTACTTGTTATGTTATATATAGATGTATAGTGGTCGGTGCTCCCATCTCTACCTACTCACGTCACATAAATTGAATTTTCTTCTTCCAACTGCTGGTTAGTGCAGTGCATCCACTCTGTTGTCTGCCTCTGCCAAACGTTATCTTTCTGTTCGACGAACAAAACAACAACAATGACAAAAAATCGACCGTACGACATGTGACATGCATTATATTAATAATGTATATGATTCGATTTCCTTCTAATAATAATGCGCGTCATCTCGCGATTCAACCACCCAACCATACCAACCTACCAGCATATATTTCTGGTTTCTTATTCATAACTTAGTTTTTTTTTTTTTGCTTTTGAAAGGTGCTCTCTGGCACTCGTATGCTCTGATACTTGTCAGTAAAAATGAAGAATCGGTGGCCAAACCACACCTTGTAATGGAATTTAATCTAACACTAAAGTTGTCTTTTTTTGTCTTTCTTGCGATTGGAAAAAAGTGACATTTTCAGAATGCAATTCTTTTGTGTTTTCATTGGAATTTCAGACTTTCGGGCTATTAAAGTAATAAATCCCCAATTACAACCTTGGTCTTGATTTAACGGAATATTTTTTTTTACTGGCTACTGAGCCAATCAGGTATTTTTTTTTTTTCAATTTTATAGGAATCTGCATTCTTTTGGCAAACAAACCACAATAACAACCACATTACACCACTTAAATAGCTGTTCAGATAATTTGAAAGAATGCCTTTGAGCTCTAAGAGTTGAATGGTTTGTTAAGAGGGTGGTTTGGGGCTTCAAGTAAACATTTAAATACACTTGAGATTGTGTAGCTTGCACTTAATCACGTGTGATGGCGCTCATTTAAGTGTGTGCGCGACCGATTGTAAACTTGATATATAAATTACCAATAACATTCGAGACGAAAGCGCATGCTCGTTTTAAACAATCCGCCCCACCAATTGAAATGCTCTGTCTAAAAAATGTCTGCCTGTTCGTCTATCTGTCTTTAATGTTGAAATGTGACCAAGACTGCGACGACAACGATGGAGGAGAGACACGCGTTAACATGGTGTGCCGCACCGGTGTGAGACTACAACGAGGTGCGCGACGATCGACTCCACGGTCGGTGGTGGTAGGCAAAAGTTCGATGAAACAAAAAAAAAAAAAAAAAAAAAACTACCTATGATTTTTTGTGAAATTGTATATGGGAGTGTGGTGTGCACACGCGCGACACAGAAAACAAAATGAAAAACACACTTTTGTGGCAATGCACAGAGTGCTATATAAGAGTCAATCAATTTTATGTGAAAACCATATTGAATTGTGTGTACCTATCGTATGGAGGCTTTGGGGGCATGATTGGTGCTAAGGCAGGCCTTATTGTGTCTACTGCTGCTGCTACTTCGAAGTGTATTTTATTTGAATTGAAACATGAAACTTCAATCGAAGTGTGATGTATGGTCACTATATAGAGTATAAGTTGTGTATATACATGGACGAGGTGAACTACTTGAGATTCGATAAACAGTGCGTAGAATTTTATGAAGCATGCATAGCATATTCTATATACAATTGAATATCATGTCACAAGTCAGAATCACACAATATATATGCTTTACTTTGAGATATTAGAACAATTTGCGTACCTATACGTTCCCGAGAGAAGAAATCATTAAAATAGTTTATGTTGTTAAATGTTGTCAATATCTTACAACAGTTAAAATCCTACACATTTGTGTGAGCTAAAATTGTTGCTTCCGGAATGATTTTCAACAAAGAATTTGAAATGACTTTGAAAATAAAAAAGTGTCGCTTTGTTTAAAGTGAGTGGCAGAACGCCCACAATTAAAACATTTTATTTTGTTGGTTTTAGTTTTCCTTGAGTATTTATTGATATTTGCTTACAGATAGGTATTTAAGCTTGATATAATATTTCAGGGGTCAAATATTGTGCTACTCTTTGTCTTTCAGACATCAAAAAGAGAAAGTATTTTATGTTTGTCTCAATTCTCGAGAAAAAATGGTGATTATGGAAAATATAATCAGAGAGCAAACAAAAAAATCATATATTTTATCCTTTGTTTCAGTTTTAGATTTTTTTGAGTCTCTTTAAATTTCTAGGTTCTTTCGGCTACCTTGGCTTGTGTATTTCAAGCTAAATTGCGGGCACTTAGGGAGGCTTGCAAGATACTTAGAATAGACCTAAACCGAAATCATAATACAGTTATTGTTACACACAGTCAGCCAGTTATAAAAGCTATTTATTTGGCTACATTATCCTCTTAATTGGTCCAGCAATGCCAAAATGAACTCACAAGTTTAAATATTAACATCAAAGTCGCCCGTATATGGGTTCCTAGCAACAGTTGCATTGATGAACGGGCTGATGAACTTGTCGGTCAAGGATCGGAAAGAGTCAACATTCCCGTTGTTGTTGTAAAGGGTGATAAATTCTCAATTTCCTTTAGTGAATCCAATCGTAGGTTGAAAAGCTTAACCAAATTCCAAATATCCAGAAAGATCAGACCCACCTATGATAAATCCTGAACAATTGATCTGATGTGTAGATGCAGGCAATACATAGACAGGGTCGTACTTTTCGAAATGAAGATCAAATATTTGATCTCTTTTCTTAATGCAACGAAAATCGGTTGCTGTGAAAAATTGGAACCCGGGTTCCTAAGGCGTCTCATGATGCTCAATAACGCAATGATGATCAAACGATTATATCGATCGCATTCCGGTGCCATTTTGCTATCTGGCACGCTAAAGGGGTTGTGACATTCCACATTCGTGTGGTTCTACTAAAAAATGAATCTCTGTACTTACTCCGAAATTGGACTCAAGGGTAAACTGATGTGCATTCCTGACAGTGGGAGTAATACGGTGGATTACAACCAGATCAGAAGGGGAAACAAATTTCTTGCATCTTCGAAGAAAACCTAAACATTTTGCAGCGTTTTTGGCGACGCGGAATATGTGATCATTCCACAGAAAGTGATCTGCGATACACATACCCAAAACTGAAAGCTGTTCAGTTTCTCCGATGCAAGTACCGTTCATGGAAAACGACATTGGGGTGGGTTCTGCTTCAGAGACAGTAAACAGCATTGAGTTTTTGAAGCATTAAATTCTACACGGTCTTTAATTCCCCTTCCCCACTTGACAATGCTTTATGAGCTTATCATACGCTGCGGCTCAAGTTCCATATCCGAAGGATAGGGATATGAATCAAGAAACGAATATGAAAATTTGAGGCTGCTGTCATCAGCAAAACATTTTAATGGACTAAAAGTTTCAGGCAAGAGATCATTAGTGAAAATGTGAAAGATAGTCGGAGACAAAACGAAGCCCTTGGGCACACCAGCATTTATTTTAGGAGTATCAGATTTGAAACCATCCAATTCAACTTGTATTGATCGGTCTGAAAGGTGATTTCTAATCCAACGAAGAAGAGATTCATCGATACCAAATGCATGGATTTTCGATAAGAGAGCTTGATGCCAAACTCTATCAAATGCTTTTGAAATATCAAGTGCAATAATCTTACTTTCTCTAAAAGGATGTTAAGATTTATTCTACTGTTCGATAAGATATACCATCAGACCACCTTACTTGCGCAGTTGTGATGCTCAGGGCGATGGCATATTATTTGTCTTTTTCTAGTCATCAAGTTTGATTCTCTTCAGAGGATGATTGGTAATCCTGATGTCAAGATTATAGAACGCCTTACTGAACTGAACCTTCATAAAAGCAATCGGCCACAATAATTTTGTTTTTTTTTTTAGTTCAGTGCTGCTATGGCTGGCGTATGAGGTTAGTACTTGTCGGTTTTGAAAGCTTAGGGATACTACCGCTGGAACTGCATTATGCTTTATGTTGGCTTGGGTTGATCTTGAGACTCCTATAAGGGTGTCTTTACCGGAGGCCAAAAGCTCATGGTAAAAAAGAACTTGTATATATCGTCCATAGTGTAAAAAGAAAAATTTAAGGTTAGAAAAGTAAACATCAGTCCCGATAGAACAAATATACGGGGTAAGGCAAATAGTATTACGGACCCTACAAAGGTTTCTCAAAGAGTTCCCTTATGACTGGTTTACTTTCCAAACCTTCATTTTTCTGGCACTGATTATTAAAATTATTCATGCCACTACTGGAAATAAGAGACTACGTTTCAATGGTTTAATGGCATTGTTGAGAATTGCACTTGAGATGTTAAGGAACACCTGAAAAATGCAACTTGACCTTTGCCGATCATAACCTTGACAAAAACGCTCAAGATTAACTGAAAAATTTAAGGTTTTAATGATGATGTGGACAGACATCAAAATAGAAAAAATGTATTCAAGAAAAAAAAACCTACTTCAAAGTCCTTTATTTTGAGGTCTTTATCTCAACTCTATGATCACCCGCTGATGCCGGTCTAGATTTGTCCCCTTTTGCAATCTTAGCTAAAAACTAAATTATATAGTTCTCTTGACTGGCATTGCAGTAGCGTATATTCAATTAAAAATAATTGCATATTTAAATATGAAAATTATTGGTTAGCTTAAATCTTGTTCAGAGGATTTAGGTGGATCATTAAAACCACAATTTATAAGGCTTATCATATTAGAAAATCTCAATCGGATTTATGACACTTAATTCTATAGCAACATGTTACGAATAGTTATAAAAAAATAGCATTTACCTCTTAATTTAAAATTTGCTTGGTTAAACACTTAAACTTTAAATTTAATCCTATCCTATGGCGACTGGTTGTTGTTCTTTAGAAGAAACCCACTCAAACTTAAAAAAATAAAATAAAAAATATAGTACTTAATTGCAAGATGCAATAATCTCCGTTTAGAAAAAAACATTAAGTACTAACTTTATGTTTGTTTATGACTTAAATGATTTAAAAATATTTTTATGTTTTCATTAAATTTTATTTTCTTTTTTTTTAATTTTCAGATTCGTAAATGTAGGATTTAGATATCATCTAGAAAGTCCGATTAGTTCGTCACAACGACGAGAAGACGATCGAATAACATACATCAATAAAGGACAATTTTATGGCATCACATTGGAATATATTCCAGACCAAGATAAACCAATCAAAAATACCACAGTTAAGGTAAGTCCTATACCTACATTAAGAAGAAAAAAAAAACAAAATCAGTTAGAAATTTGTCATGGACTCGTTTCCCTTTTTCAAATAATCAAAAAAAAAAACTAAAATCTACAACAATTTGTTACGTACATTCAAATCCTTAAAACTCATCAATCACCTTGTTTCGACAAAAATTTGCATACGACCATACGTAACAAGAAAATTCTGCCCAAGATGATGATCATGATGATGACGATCCTTTTGCGCGCAGATGCTCTAAAACAAACAAAGATTCGCCCGAGTGTAACACGTAACCCTTTCGCAAGGAACGTATACTCGTACCTTTTTTCAAGCCTTTGCTATAATCATTCATCATTATATTTCGAAAAGATCGCCGAAACAGAAATATCTGGGAGCAACAACAACAAAAAAAAATTATTTTAATGTTGAATCATTTTCTTATGCTTTTGATGAATCGTTTGCATAATCAAAAAAGACAAAACGCACTTATCATCGTCACAAGATCATCAACGTCATTCTTTCTTCTTTCTGAATTCATACAACGACGACGATGATGATGATGGTGATCATTGTGTGGTAAGAAGAATGTCTTGTGTGTTGTATGATGGCCCCTTAGGACTCTTCCTTCCGGGTATACCTCTTTTTAACTAGGTATACAAGGATTTACTTGCTCCTGTATTTAGTTCTTGTGTGTTCAGTTCCTGTCATGTAATTTGACTCACCCTCAATTTTCCAACGGAAGGCAGCGAATGACAATCGTTGATGTAAGAAAAAAAAATATTCTTCGAATAGGATTTATTTTATTTGATTGTTTCTGGATTTGTAGTGCTGTGCTCCCGTTTCAAACGGGAAATCAGATGAGTGATGAAAGATAAGAAGACAAAAAATAGAATGAAAGATCTCTTGTATCAATTCACTTTGTAGTTGTTGCTTTTTTTTTTTGCTAGAACATGTATTTGGATAAGAATCTATCTTAGGTATAGAGGGGGCTTCTGAATATCCTTAGGGCGCCTCAGGATAAATGTTTGCTTTTATTTCTATGCAAATGAATTTCCGATTTTATAATCATTTCAACAAATATGTAACGCGGAATTGTTTACTTTTGCAATTTTCACATGCAATAACAAATGAATAAATTTATACCTTGGAAGATTTTCAATTGGATGGGAAAATTTTTAAAAAAGTAAATAATGAATAGAAATTATATTTTTTTTTTTGTTCCGAAGAATGTTGAAAATTTAAAATACTGCATAGGATTCAATTTCAAGACATTTTATTTTGAATGTTAACAATCATTAGTTAAATATAGGTCCGTTTTAAAACTAAGTAGATAGAATTATTTTAATTTAGGAAACAGTACTAATTGGTCTTATGAATATAATGAATTGGAATTTTATTTTTCGTAATATTCAGTAATTCAGTTTATGATTTTCTTAAATTAAAGTTAAAAAGCTAATTTATCAATTTTAATTTACTTAAATTTAATGTTCAAAAATACCTCTTTTTTCGAGTATTAATTTTGATACTAAGAACTTTAAAAAATATTTTATTTTAATTTCATACATAGTTTATTTGAAAAAATTCGGTTTCTTAGCTGCGAAAAAATGGAAAACGAAATAGAACAAAAGAATAGGTTTACTCGTGGCCGAAAGAAACTTGTATTATTTTCTTATATAATAGTTCTGAAACTCTGTACAAAATCCTTTATGAAAAAAACAGGTCAGTATAAAATTTTAGAATATAGAGCTTAAAAAAACTGTGAACTTTAAAAACGAAGTTTTAAGTCGTACCAAATTATGACAACAATTATTTCAATACAGAATTTGGCATAGAAAATTTTCATAAGCGTATCAAATTTTCAAACATAGGTAAACCAGGGGCCTATAACACTGAACAACAAGTCAACTAGTCAATAATTGCTTGTTCAACTATGTTTGTTTAACAAGTGAAGATCATTTCTTTAATACCATCTTCATTTGACATTTGAATAAAATATTTTGATATCAAATTTTGACACACACAAAATTTTGATGTAGTTTTTGTCTACAAAACTAATTCTTGAAAATAGAATTAAAATTTAGGAACCAAATTTTAATGTCGTCTTTTTTGGGCTTATTCAAAAAAATCAAACCATGAAATAAAAATACAAATTCTAAATTTCGACACATAAAATATTTTGATGTCTTTTTTGGTTAGTCTTGTTCAAGACCCCAATTTATGAAATATGAATTCAAATTATGGAACTAAATTTTGACACAAAAAAATTTTAATATCGTTTTTGCTTAGTAAACGATATCATGAAATTAGAATAAAAATTTAGGAATTAAATTTTGACATACAAAAAATTTTCATATTTTGTTTAATTTTTATTCAAGCAAACAAATTCACGAAATAAAAATAAACATTAAGGAACCAAATTTTGACTCACAACAAATTTTCATATCGTTTTAGTTTGGACTCATTCAAGGCAAATAGTTCATGAAATAAGAATAAACATTTTGGAACCAAGTTATGACTCACAAAAAAGGTTTTAGGTCGTTTTTGCTTAGAAACCAATTCATTTAAGAAAAATAAAAATTTTTAAACAAACTTTGATGTCGTTTTTGTTTGGGCTTTTTCTAGAAGATAATTTATGAATAAAAATTTAGGAACCAAATTTTGGCGTCGTTTTTGTTTTGGCTTATTCAAGAATACCAATTCATGAAACAAATTTTGGAACAAGAATTTGACACACACAAAATTTGTACATCGTTTCTGGTTGGGCCTATTCAGGAAAGCCAATTCAAAAAATTATAATAGAAATTTAGGAACCAAAAATCAGTACCTACCTAGTAAATATGAATGATTTTAAATATTTTGAAATTTGAATTATCTATACATCTATACATATAAATAAAATTGGAGTGTCTGTCGTTAATATTGAAATAATTTCAAATTTTTGAGCTTAGGTGGTTGTTTAATTGCTAAGAAACATAACTGCATCATTTAAAAAAATTTTATCTGTCTGTCTGTTTGTCCGCGGTAACCTTCAAAACGGTAGAACAGGTTATGACGGGACTTTTCATACATGTAGTGGACAACTCAGGGAGTAATCTAGGCTACTTTTAATTGTAAAAATGTTAACGGTGTCTTTGAAATATTAGAAAAACATGAAATTAAGGGAAAATAGTGTCGAAACAAAAAATTAATATACTATATAGGAAATGATTATAAACAAGTAGAAATAATCGATTTTAGAAGTGTCAGACAATTAAATTAGAACAATAATTATATAGTCTTAAAGGTGGTGAAAGCTTTGCTCAAAACTTTGTCGACGTACTGTTTGGATCTGTGCAAACTACATGCCACCAACAAGGCATCGATGCCACGGCTCTTTGACCACCACAATTTATTTTCAAGAATTGCTTGACCTATTTCAGGAAATCTTTGGTATTGGGAGTATTTTTGTCAAGTTTGGGTAAATTCGGTTTTGCGTTTTGCCAAAAATGTGCATAAGTACATCCTGGGTACCTGTTTATTTAAAAAGTCAATTGAGTTTGAAATGAAATCAATCAATCATGAAATTTGGTTCTGACAAAATAAAAACAAATTACAGTCGAGTCTCGATTATCCGGAATTCGATTAATCGAGGACTCATAATTAAAATTTTGTTTTGTTTATTTTTTGTTTTCGAAATTTTTGTCTACCCGGGCGGAGCCAGGGCGGGCCAGCTAGTTTTTAATAAAAATGCAAACTCAGAAACTTAGTTTTAAAACACAAGAAATGTTGATGTCGTTTTGCCTTATTCAAGGAAATCGATTCCTGAAATTATAATAAAAATTTTCAAACCAAATTTTGACTAACAGAAAATTTTAACGTCGTTGTCTTTCGGATTTTTCAAGAAAAGCTATTCAAGAAATTAGAAAACAAATTTAAGAACCATATTTCGACACAAAAAATACTAGTGCTCTTTTTTTTTGAGGACTTGATTAGCTCTTCTGAAAAGGATTTATGGGAAAAAAATACAAAGCGATGGTGGTGAAATAAAAAAAAAATGGTTTTCGACATGCGGTTCTTTGGTCCATTTATCTATGAAATCTTATATCCAAATGTACTTCGGGGTTATGGATAGATCCATTTGCTTCAAAATTGGTACCGAGCTTTACTATGTGGTTCCGTAGAGAAATAACACTAGGGTTACAAATTTTGGCTTTGTAACGGTATTGTTGATGCAAAATGACTTTTCTTATAGTTTTTGATGTGCTGAGTTCGAAAATCAGCATGAAAAATTTGAAATAGTTCACGTTTTTGAAGAAAAAAAAAATTTATGAAGTTTTTAAGTTTTTTTTCACATAAATAAAATAAAGTTGTAAAGTTTTTAAGTTAGAAAAATTGACCCTCCCAAAGAATCGGAAGGAGATACAGCCCCTTCCAATTCAATGTTTAACACACACGCCCGATTATTTTGATGCATCTTATGCAAACTCTGCAAATCAAAGTGTGAGCCATAGGAGCATGTAACTAAACAAACGGTCGAATCTCTAAAAACTAAGTTATAGGTCTTACGCATGGATCTGTTCTCAGGATGACTAGCCGAGTAAAACTTAGTTAGTTGTTGATGATACTTTTTCAGTGTTGCCCAGTGCAATTGTTTTTTTTTAACCTCATTTACATATACCTTAATTAAGAAATCTGTTGTGAAATTGCCTACGCCAGTAGGTTATCAAAACCGGTAAGGCAATAAACGACGAAGTCAAAAATCAAGAATTAGGCAGTCGAGTCGAAGCCAACGGTGGGAAACACTATCTTCATGTTATCTGTTCCCGCAAACTTCTTGAGTAACATTTCGAGTTTGACTATCTTAAAAAATCTAAAAACATGGCCTACATATTGTAGGCGGTGCCTGTGTTTGTATTTCACGAATAAAAATCATCATAGGTGACACTTTGTCATTAAATGTAACTAGATTTTTTAAAAAAAGTATTATCCAAAAAAAAAATTTCATATCGGAAGAGCTAGGTATTTTTTCTGACGATCTATAAATAATTTGGTCCAGATTGGTCTCAAATAAACGTCACCTGTATAAAAATCATAATTTTCAGACAGTAAAAATTTAGTGAACACAGTTCTATGCACTTAAATGGCCCCACTAGCATCATTTTCTTAAAATCATGGCCTAAAAGTCATATCAAACTGTCACTTGTTCTAGATGGAGAATTGGAGAAATATTTCACTATTCACTTGATTTATTTAGCCACATATGTGTGACAGTTCTTTCAAATTGAAATAAGCCTAATAATTCAGAAAAATGTTGTGTACAAATTCATGATCTTTTTCATTTATTTTCAGCACTCTGTGACAGTGTGTATACAAAACTAAAAATCTCCTTGTTTTTGCATACCAAAAGTTAAAGCAACAACATTTGAATCTAGTTCAAATATGATGTGATATTTAAAATTAAACCTCTTGTGAGATTACCTTATACTTTGCTACCAAAATATCTATAGTAGGGTGGCCTTACGGATGTAAAATTTCAAATCATTGCACTCCTAGTTGAACCAAGTTTTATTTTTTTTCTCGTTGATATCAACTGACTTTAAAGTTATTCTTAAATTTCCCACTATTTTTAATTATAAACCACTCAAACTGTTAAATCAAACGAGACTTTAATTATAAGATTGGAGGTCTTAAAAGAATTCATATACTGTGCAAAGTGTAAATACCGTAATTATAAAAAACAACAACTCCAAAAACATTTCAAAATATCAACGGATTAAGAAACCTCCATAATAAACTATCAAAACACTAAACAGCAAAACGCATTACATTATTACAACATCAGTAGTTCTCATGAAGATGAGTTATAGCAACCAAAAACATCATAAAACATTATACGTAGATGACAGACTTATAATCATAAGACACAGTAATAAACTTCTCACTTATATATTTTTGTATGCGGCAATAAAGAAGCTTTAAGCGTGAAGTCTTGAATATCATTTTTCTTTTCACACATTTTTCTCTTCTATTTTTTTTTTTTTCTTTTTTTGTGAATTTTCAACAGTAAAAATAATTTTAATTACAAAAAACTATAAAGCACGGCCTTTTGGTAGCACATTAAATGAATAAAAATTAGAAACACAAAAAAAAATACTAAATCCTTTCTGTTCCAGTTTTTATGTTGTATGAAATATAAAACGGCAATTCCCCTTTTTTTAGTTCTAGCGTTTGATTGTTTTATGGTCCAACGCCCTTTTGCTTGACTTTAAGAAAAAAAAAAAAAGTTTTTTTAGGAAGATCAAAAATAAGAAGCCAACTGCAGCACGTAAGATTCGCAGCATCTTTCGATGTATCCTTTTTCTTATATATGTATTCCTTTAAGTACTTCATCGTCCTTTTTTTTGCATAAAATATTCTTCTTTATTTTACGTTACACCGTTTAATGATTTATGCAAAGTCTCCGTGGAAAAAAGGGGTACACAATGTGACTTCTTCTACGTTAAATCACAAGCATCACAAGGATAAGAGATACAAAAAAAAAAGAATAAGACAACAAAAAACAGGGATCATATCCAAGGATGATATGGTCCTTTTGTTCGATGCAGCGTGGAAGGCGCATTCGAAAACAAATATAAATTAATCTTGACACAGTTTCGGGACCATAGTGTAATTAATTAGATTTTTATGTTAACAAGGCTTCTTGCTGCAACATATCAACCACCATCATCGTCGTTTTAGTTGTCTGGGGAGGAAGAGAGCCAGCCAGACAGACGCTTAGGATTCCATAGACAGATCATATAGCAGCTACTTGCTTTGAAAGTCAAAGCAAAAAAAAAACTAAAAAGAAAGTCTGCTGGAACTATTTTATTTATTTATTTTAAGGAATTTCATAAAGTAGAGAATTGTTTTAAGGCGTATGCTACACTTAGTTTTTTTGTTCCTCTTCTTATAAAGAGCTCAGTGTGATACCATTGCGCGCAATACCAAATGAGCTCCTCTGAGACTTCGTTCCTTTGCTGAGTGCTGCTTGGAGCAGGTTTCTATAATTTTTTTTTGTTCGCTTTACTTTTTTGTCGTCTCTAAACACGAAAGAAAAGTGATGCGAAAAGATGTGTACCAAAACGCAAGAAAAATAAGTTTAACATGTTAACAAGGTGTTCCGATGCCGATATAAATCTTAATTAAAATTGCCAAGCGTAACACAGCTCAGCACAACAACCTAGCTCAGCTATAGAGTATGGTAGATCAAAGAGTTTATACATATAGACCTGATCTATTACTTAGAGCTTGTAAAGAGATAAGAAGACAAGAGAGAGATAGGGAGAGGGAGCTCTAAGCACAGTGAAATTATAAATGCATAGCATTCCTTTTGTTTTTATTATTATTTTTTTTTCACTATATAGATTTTTTTTTGTATATAAAACAATCATGGCTATGTGCTTGAATGTCTTGTGCCTTAAAATGGCAAACACTTTACCGTTAAAGGTTATTACTAACAGAAGCTGTTTTACTGAAAAACCAATCATGGAGAAAATAATAAAACAAATAACTTTGATAGGTTTAAGGAATGCCATGTATTGTATATATACAAGTACATATGAAAGAAGATAAAATGAGGAGGACGAAGAATTGTGTGCTTCAATAAATTATATTTTTTTTTTTGGTCATTGAAATTGGCGGAATGAATATTATAAGGAAAAAAAAAAAAAATAAGGCGGCAAAACTTTACTTTGAAATTGTTACAATGTTTCTTGATTAAACTGAATGATTAGGATTTGTAAAATATCTTAATATTTAAGGCTTTTTGTTATTGATATATATGTAGTTTGTACAAATATGTCGCGATCTTAAAATAATTAAACATTTAACGGAAAAAGAGTTACAAAATGAGTACCCAACACATAAAAATGCTCCAATTTTGTACAGAATGGTTTAATTAGCCTTTTTGACTTCATAATATATCACTTTTAAACAGTCTTTACTCTTAGCTCGCCCTTAAGCATTATGATTCAACTCACTGTCTTTTAACTAACTAACTTCAATTTGTTGCTCCTTCCTTGGTGTCATATTCTTATGGCTAATTCAAAAGATTCAATATGTAGAAACAGTTTTCCTTAATTTCTACTAAAATTGTTTTATTCATAGAGTTCGTAACCGATATCATCACAATTCATATTCACATCAATATCAAAAAAAAAAAAAAAAAAAAAAAAAAAAAAGAGTTGAAGTTCGAACTTTGTCTTACAAATATTTCAAGTACATAATATGCATTTAATTTTGTTTTTCCTAATTTAGTGAACTTTACGGACATGTTTTACATAATTTAACAAAAGAGTTGAAGTTCAAACTATATTTTAATTGTTATTTATGTATTTAATAATTAATGAAAATAGTTCATAATAATTATATCAAAATCATTAAAATTAAAACTTAAGAATTCTACTCTGGCGTACTTTTCTCATAAATAAATTGCAATCTAATGTATTTAGGTAGGTTATGTACCTACCTACCTGTATATTGTAATCTTTTATTAAGTAGATAATAATGTGTGAGGTGCCCACTTTTAAATTTCCTCACACTTCAATTAGTTATAAGTTAATTGACTTCCTGTTCAACATTCAACTATTCCAATTAAGATGATCTTTCGTTGCTATGATTATTCATTTTTTTTCCTTTTTGCTTTTTCTAATGCCGCTATTACTACAAGTGGTTGGTAATTATTTAGATTGTGACCAATAGTTAACAAGTCGGAAAAACAGCATCACTTTCCACTATATTTTCTCACCTGATTCGAATTCTCCGGGCATCTATAGCAATTTTTTTATTTAACACACATACTATAATGTATGTACTCACACTAACTAGACGTATACTGGCAACTTAATGTGTTATGAATGACTGCAATTGCATTACACCAATGCAAAAAGTTTGAAGTAATTTTCTATAAATGACCCTTATCTCATATGAAAATGTTTGCAAAAAATATATTTTTTTTTTTCTCTCATATTGGTCTCTTGGAAAATATACACTTTTTAAGTGCCGTATACAGTAGAACTGATATATAACTCACTTCTATGGATCAAAAATGATTGGCGGCGTTAGGATGGAACTAAAGATTGGCAGCAATAGTATAGTTACTACACCTGGTGTATGTAGTATAGTTTTGTTTTATACTAATTGCATCTCTCTTGGTGTTGTGCTCTTTTTGTTTAAATCCATTTAAATTATAGAGATAAGAATTGGATATAAATTTATGTGAAAATAATCAACCTACTCTATTTTATGAATGAGAAATCGAGATTAATATCGGATATTTATTATTATTATTTTTTTTTTTTCATTTACAGAGTGTAATCATGTTAATGTTCCGAGAAGAAAAAAGTCCCGAAGATGAAATCAAAGCCTGGCAATTTTGGCATAGTAGACAACATTCTGTTAAACAGAGAATACTAGATGCTGGTAAGTCATATAAACTTTTCTTTTTACTTTAAAACTTTGTTTATTTCAATTTTTTTTTAATTTTAACATTCATGAATACAATTAGATTGGCATTATTTTTTGTATTGGTATACATTTTTCAACCTCATATAAATACATAGATTTCATATTCCAAACGTTTCTAGACATTCAAATTATTCGATTAAACAAAAGAGTTGAGATAAGAACTTTATTTTATTCAATTTGATTATTAATATTTTCAAAAGCCTTTGACCTCTTTTATAGTCCAGTCAATTTGTACTCAAAAGGGCTCTTCGCAAGCAAATTATGCGGTTGTTTTGATTTTTTCCCCGATTTTTGTTTTCGGAGGTGCTAAAATGGAATCTGAAGCTTGCAACTAAAATTTCGTGACGCAACATGGGAAAAAATGCAAAAATGCATTTTTCAGTTGAGTTTTTTATTTGTTGCTCGAAAACGATCAATTATTCGTAAATTTCCTCAAAGTACAATCAAATTGTATACAAAATTTCTAACAAATCTCCTTTTAAGGTTTTCTTTCCTCAAACGCGAGTTAAAAATTGATGTATTTTCACAGTTTGCGAAAATCCACTTAAAAAAAAAACTAATTAATTTGTTTTGTGGAGAAAATATATATTTTCGTCTCTAACATGAGCCAAAATATACTTTTCTAATAGATTTTGATCCTCTGAATGAACGCTTTCTTTCAAAACTATTTTTCAATCTCTCAAATAGTGTCATTTGAGAAATCATTAATTAATTGTTAACCATCGTCTTAAACTACTTAATTTGAAAAAATAATACATAGTTTTGTAAATGTTTCGACTGAAGCTATCGATTATAATAAAAACAAATTACTTTATTAATTGAATTTTTGAATACCAAGATTAATTAATACAATTTCTATAACGTTTTTTTTTCAATAAAATCTTAGAAGTAAGATTTTTATTGTGTTAATGTTTTTTAAGCAACACAGAAGTGCTGAAATTTAATTAAATCTTGATTTATTTATAATAAATAAATTTTTTTATGACAGGCTTACAGATCAGTATTTTCCGAATGCAAATAAAACTATTTCATTCCTTCCCGACGTTTCGTTGGTTTTTTCCAACTTTTTCAAGGGTTCTTTATTAGCTGAAACAAATTACATTACACAATTGTTTTTTTCTTTTTTGAACAATTTTGGCTTACTTTTTACATTGATGGTAACAATTTATGTTTAAATATTTTATACGTGAACATTAATATAAACAACGAACAAAAATAAATAAATAAATAAATAAATATGAACGTTAAACACTACAATAAAACAGACAAGAACTTAAATGCTAATATCACAGAAGTTTCTTTATTGCCACACTGTAGTTTGCCTTAATGTTGTCTTTGTCTTCTTTCGTATTCATTGCCTTCGTCAGTCTTTCTTGTATTCTTAAACTTTCTATCGTATACCTCGTATTTTCCCTCTTTTCCTTGTCTAATATTTGGACGTTAGCAAAATCAGCTGTGTGTTTGGTATCTTCTATGTGCTGCGACAAGCCTGTTGTTGTTTTGTTCTTTCTTATGTCTGCTTTGTGTTCAGCTATTCTCACTCCGAGAGCCCTTTTCGTCGTTCCTATATACACAAGATCACAGTTGTCATTTGCATTACCTAAACATCCAATTTGGTAGACCACGTTGTGTTGTTGTTCTTTTTCTACGGGTGTTTTCATGTTTGAGAAAAGCTTTCTCAATGTGCAGTTCGCCTTGTAGGCAAATGTCATCTTATTTTCGTCTTGTTTAATAACTTCTTGTAGGCTTTTGCAATGTGTCAGTTTAGGTATATATGGAATGCTGAAAAAAGCTCTGGAGTTGCCAGCTTCATTTTCTGCCGTTGATTTTTTACTGTCGTTTTTATTATTTCTTTGATTTATTTTGTTATTTAATATTTGATTTATTATGTAGTTGGGATAACTATTCATTTTTAGTATGTTTTTTATTTTTGCTATGTTTTTGTCGTGAAACTGTCGCCGAAATTACAATCACGCTTAAACACTACTGCAGACAAAAAAAGAGCTTAGCAAAACAAAAAGAAAGGTTACAGTACCTTCTTTCATGCAAAGATTACGGAATGATACCCAAGCATTTATCCAATATCACTTCAAAAACAATAGAATTTTTTACATCAGACACAGTGAAAACCAAGTTCGAAAAAATAAACAACATATTCTTGGATAAAATACTAAAATTAGAAATTAAACAAACACATATAAATATAAAAACCATCACAAACAACATTTTTCATGCAGACAAGAAAATGAAAACCACACTTAATGACGAAGAATACAACGTATTCGTTCTTAAACAAAAACATATGTACAACTACATTGCATCACAAACAAAACTGACACACTCAAAGAAGCTTGACAAACTTAAGGACGCGCATATAAAAGAGATAGGATTCACTTTCAACGAGAGTTGGTTTGTCAACAAGACAAACATTGAATTCCCAGTGGAAAGCAAATGGTTGCTTTCATTAGGGAAAAAATTTGCAATACCAATAGCAAAAAACAACTTCTCACCCCTACTTGTTATAGCTGACGTAGAACAATGTATACAAAGAATTCAAGAAGAAAAAGACAAAGATGTTGCCAGATTAAAAATTGCAAACAATATAACGACGTTTCAGAGAAAAATTTCAAATACCACGAAAGAAAAATTTATTCTAAAAATTTTTGAAATAACACAAAAAGTAATAAAAGAACACAGAAATGAAATAGTTGTAACAAATGCGGATAAAGGAAATAAAACAGTTATTATGTACAAATCGGACTACACGAGCAAAATGAACACAATATTAGATGACAGAAATACATATAAGACGACAAGAACAGACCCAACAACTGACCTACAAAAAAAGAACAACACTATCGTGAACGACTTATTTAAACAAAAATGCATTGATGTCAAACTCAAGACAAAACTTTACTGTTCAGCAGCTTTAGCACCACGGTTGTATGGCCTACCCAAAATTCACAAACCTGGTCTTCCTTTAAGGCCCATCTCATCCTCATGTAATGTCCCATGCTACCAACTCTCCAAACATATTGGTGAAATTTTGAAAACCATCATCTCACCCAACTATAATATTAAAAATTCATACCAATTACAAGAAAAATTAAAGGAAATTGTTTTGGAAGAAGATGAGGTACTCGTTTCATTTGATGCGATATCCCTATTCACTAACATTCCCACATATTTGGCCATAAAAAATATTATGAAACAATGGGAAACCATCAAAGTATCAACAGAAATACCAAAGCCACACTTCTTAAAAATATTAGAGTTCTGTTTGAAGGATAATAATTATTTTAAATTCGAAGAGAAAATCTACCTCCAAACGTTTGGAATGCCCATGGGGAACCCTCTTTCCCCTACCATTGCTGACATCGTACTGGACAATTTACTAGATAATGCTTTAGACGATTTAAAGAAAACAGACACACAAATAAAATTAATTGTAAAATACGTAGACGATATTTTTGCAATCATAAAAAAACGGGATACTGATATAATATTAAAAACACTAAACAACTATCATAAAAAACTACAATTCACGATCGAAATGGAGAGCAACCAGAGCTTGCCTTATTTGGACACAAGACTTCACCGACAAAACAACAAAATAGTACTTGATTGGTATTCCAAAGAAACATCATCTGGCAGAATGATGAATTTCCACTCCACACAACCCATGAGCCAAAAAATTAACACGGCAACGAATTTCACCAACAAAGTAATCGATATAAGCGACAAACAGTTTCACGACAAAAACATACAAAAATAAAAAACATACTAAAAATGAATAGTTATCCCAACTACATAATAAATCAAATATTAAATAACAAAATAAATCAAAGAAATAATAAAAACGACAGTAAAAAATCAACGGCAGAAAATGAAGCTGGCAACTCCAGAGCTTTTTTCAGCATTCCATATATACCTAAACTGACACATTGCAAAAGCCTACAAGAAGTTATTAAACAAGACGAAAATAAGATGACATTTGCCTACAAGGCGAACTGCACATTGAGAAAGCTTTTCTCAAACATGAAAACACCCGTAGAAAAAGAACAACAACACAACGTGGTCTACCAAATTGGATGTTTAGGTAATGCAAATGACAACTGTGATCTTGTGTATATAGGAACGACGAAAAGGGCTCTCGGAGTGAGAATAGCTGAACACAAAGCAGACATAAGAAAGAACAAAACAACAACAGGCTTGTCGCAGCACATAGAAGATACCAAACACACAGCTGATTTTGCTAACGTCCAAATATTAGACAAGGAAAAGAGGGAAAATACGAGGTATACGATAGAAAGTTTAAGAATACAAGAAAGACTGACGAAGGCAATGAATACGAAAGAAGACAAAGACAACATTAAGGCAAACTACAGTGTGGCAATAAAGAAACTTCTGTGATATTAGCATTTAAGTTCTTGTCTGTTTTATTGTAGTGTTTAACGTTCATATTTATTTATTTATTTATTTATTTTTGTTCGTTGTTTATATTAATGTTCACGTATAAAATATTTAAACATAAATTGTTACCATCAATGTAAAAAGTAAGCCAAAATTGTTCAAAAAAGAAAAAAACAATTGTGTAATGTAATTTGTTTCAGCTAATAAAGAACCCTTGAAAAAGTTGGAAAAAACCAACGAAACGTCGGGAAGGAATGAAATAGTTTTATTTGCATTCGGAAAATACTGATCTGTAAGCCTGTCATAAAAAAATTTATTTATTATAATTTAAACACCAGATCACCAATTTCAACAAAATATTGATTTATTTATTTTACATAATTTGAACTTAATATTTTTATAATTCAAATACTACCGTCATACTATACTCATGATACAAAACCGGCAGCTAAAAATATGTACGTGATGTTATAGCTCCGCCATTTTCGATGTTCGTATTTAAAAAAGTGCTAATGGTATGAGTTTAGAGAGTGGTCATTTTTAGCAATTAAAGTAGCAAATATACGATTTTTTTTATTACTTTGGCATGTGACAGCAAAAATTAATTTCTTAAGAAAAATGTAAAACTTCAAAAAAAAAAATCATAAATTAGTCTTTGGCCCTAAAAATTGCAATTATATTTTGTTATCTTTTCGGCACATGGCTGAGGCAGCACAAGCTGAGCATAATACAGCACATTTTTCATTTTTAAGAAATATAAAAAAAAAAACTAATTCGTAAGATTTGCGATTTTTTGTAACTATTTGCCTCACAGGCAGCACAAGTTGGGCACATTACAGCACAACCATATCTTCATATCATTATCTTCTTCACGAAAACCAAATTTTCAATCGATATTATCCCGAAACAACAAGTTTTGAGCAAATAGACGATATAATAACTACAAACAAAAGAGTTTATGTCCGAACTAGAAGAAAAAATAATTTGTTGTTTAGTAACTCACGCGATTTTATTGCTTGATTCCCTGATTCCGCAACTTATTTTTGGGATTATCTCTTGGTCATTCTAAATACTTTTGTCCTTTATAAAAGCATTTTTAGAGATTCTAGAACTGTCATATTTGATGGAGTGACAATAATGTTTTAGAGAGTATTTAACCTTTATTTTATAACTTAGGTGGAGTCACATAATTATACGAACAAGCCCTGGAAACAACCATTGAAATTGACTTCATTGTGATTCATCATTACACGAACAACCAAAGCCCGAAATTCGGATGGTAATTCTTCTGAAAATTATCACAACTTGATCTAGTACATTCAAATTTTGAGCCAAGCACCAATTTTAACAGTTTGCTTAGACAATAATACCATTGGGTAGGCTACTTCGTGGGTTGAAAAATTGAATTTTCTCACGGGTACTCTCTCCTGCTCACACAACTCCGCTGAGGGTATGTAAAGTTGTGAGGCAGGTTCCTTTGTTAACAATTTTTTTGGACTAATCGCCTTGAGCTTATGATTCTTATCATTCCAAATTCAAAACATAAAAGTTAGTAATTCTTCAAAAAAAAATAAAAACAAAAAGCTGTAAACCAATTTCATCAAAGAGTTAAAGTGTTCAATGCTATTGGACAAATCTTTGTTGGGAATCTTTGGAGATTTCGGAATACTGACAATAGAAAATATTTATGGACAATTTTGTCCATGGCTCCCCCTTCCCCATTTTTTGAAGGATTCAGCTATTGTTATTTGGAGATAACGGGTAACTCCTACTTTGATTTTTAATAGCTCTTCCTACTTTTGTATTAAAAGAAATTTTAAGAAAACATACAATAGAGAAACTAATTAAGAGTCAGACATTTTTAATTGTCAATTCATTTATTTTATTTTATTTATATTTGAAAAATTCAGAAAATAGGTTTTATACGAACTTAAATCTCTATTTTGTTTATCAGTTCGATATAAATGTATTAATTTACTCTAACACAATGCTCTTTTAATTTTAACCGACATCCCTACCTATAACAATTAGTGACAAAGCTCACTACTGAGAATTCTATTTATCTAAAAAAAAAATCGTTTTAAATTATGTTAATATAATTATATTTCTCAGTGAGGTATCTCACTAATTAATAAATAAAAACCTTGGCATTGCATATAGCATGATGTTATCTTACTGGATTTATGTTATGCTTTGTTTAATCAAGTGAATCTTCTTATGAAAACAAAAGGTTTGAAGTTCAAACATGACAATAGTGAATTTTAATAAATTTTAACAAAGGAATTTATTTAATTAAATAAAATGTTATAATTCCATGACGAACAATAAATACAAACTACCAAAGCAATACTAGCCTAACCCAATGAAGATCTACTTCATTCATCATAATTCAAAAAGTCTGGTTCATCAAAGGCACTTTATGATTCATGCTAATGTTGATGTAGATGCGATTTATCGAAACAAATGTTTTTATATTTGGTTTTTTCCTCCAGACAAAACGACCTCTTTAAATGAGACAGCTGAAAATTTTGAATCAAATTCTTTTTGAATTTGCATAACATACTTCTTAAGTGCAAATAAAAGCAATTCAAATTTAATCTTTGTAGCTCTAATGAATGCTCTTAGCTTCTTCCTAATTTGACAAAAATCCCATTCAGCTTAAATTCTCAAGGCAATGAATTGAATATATGTTTGTATTAATCAGGCCATATCATCAGTTAATTTAATTTCCATTCATCTTTTTTTTTAGGATGTCGTAGAATTTTTGTCTTGTTTTCTCTATTTTTCTCTTGTAATTCTTTGAAGAAAAACTCTTAATTTGCTTATTTACATATCAAAAATCAATACAATTAAGATTTTATTTTCATGTTTCGTTGAATATTTCTTTTTTTTTCTAACTGAAAATTCTCATTAAAATCCAAAAACTGTCAAACGATGCACACCTCAATGCCCATTTGAAAATTATTTCTTTCATTATAATCACGCTTTCAACTATTATAATGGCTAAGCATCGAAATAGTATCATAATTTGAATCTTTTGTCCCGACATCATCATATCATCATCGTATACGACCATTATCCCAAGTTAGTTTATCTCCCATTTCGATCCAAAGAACCCTTTGAATAAAAGATACACATCTCTATTTAAGACATAAGTTTACGAATAAAATGACATTTTCACAGTGTTGATATGACTATGAATGGAATTTTTAAACAAAAACCACAAACAAAGTAAATAGTCATTTCAGAGAGGAGTTAGTGCTAAGCTATAAGAACAGAGTCTATTCTGTCTATAATGCAATATTTTAATCGAATAAAAGTCATAATTTAGAAAAAGAAATAGGTGACATAAAAAAATAGTTTTCAATAGTTTTGGTTGTTGCCACAATAACAAGTGTTTGTTATTGTGCTCTTCGAAAACAACGAAATATGAAACTGTTAGTTTTTGTTACAATATTATTTCTTCAATGACTCTTATTTTGTAATTCTATACTCTCTTTCTCTCCAGCTGCTCTGAATAATAACAATAAAAACTCACACGAGTTCTTTCATTATATTTATTTATGTGGTGTAGAGATGCAGTTCAAGAAAACTAGAGCGATTTCCGACTTTGAAAAACCGATGGCGCATAGCCATAGACCGTCCACCACCACCACCACTACCATCAACGTCCATCTGTCCACTTTGAATTTATCCAACAAAAGTATAATGTGACAGAATGTTGCAAATTGGCCGATAACCATCGCAACATGCTAGTATTTGCTATGTGCAACTATGCGACAATTTTATCTCCGAAATAAAAGGGAAAAAAATGCAGCAACTTCATGAAATTGATTTCACCTGTTATATTAATGCCATGGGCGCACACACTCCTTGTGATGGTCATCGTTTGGTATATCTTCCTTTTTTATGTTGCTGTTATTTTTGTTGTTCTTATTGGTATTCTAAACCTCTGGGAAAGGAAGAAAAAATCACCACGCCAAAGGACATTTAATGTTCAATCTACAGACGAGATACATTCGAAGCGATAAGTAATTAGTTGGATGTCGTGTTTAACGGCAAACGGCACAAAAAGATACACCAAGAACCACAAATACAAAAAAAACAACAACAACCAAACCACGCGTTGCTAAGTCTATACATATATACTATATGTATCTTCATATGCAAATGAACCTTGAGGGGGAGAGAATTCTTTATAGAGATATAGATAGGACCTGTTTTGTAAAGATTTTCATTTTGTTTATTCATTTAAAATTTATATCAAAAGACAATTTATCTTGTAATTATTGAACGAAATATGCAGGTACCTGGGACATACACACATTGCAGTGCATTGAAATAATAAATTTTATTTATTTTTTGTTTTTTTTTTTTTTATTTTGGTCATATGATACTTAAAGCTTGTGACTTCAAGATTTTGTGTGAAATCTAAATTTATTGGTGGTATTATTTGTCTGCATCTTTTTTGATTTATTAATTAAAATTTATTTACTTATACTTTTTTTATTTACTCATTTTAGATACAAAAAATTCCGTTGGTCTTGTAGGATGTATTGAAGAAGTCTCACATAATGCAATTGCGGTTTATTGGAATCCTTTGGAAAGTTCTGCTAAGGTAAGTTTTTATATTTTATTTTGTAAAAAAAATTGCATCTACGAAAAACTAAAAAGACAAAAGAGCTAATAAGCTACCTTAAATTTTTGCATCAACAAAGAGATTATAAAAGGAACATGAATTAATTTTAGGTCCATACTTGTTGTGTATTCTCTGTATACTAAAAACCATGTAAACAAAAGAGCTGATAAGCGAACTTTAAATTTTTGCATTAACGAAGGGATAGCCAAAGGAAGCACATTTATTTTGTGTAGCTATCCTCTGTAATTATTGACCTTTAAATATTTTTCAAGGAAATCCTAGCACATGAGATTAAATTGAGGTCGAAAACTTCAAGTTACCTTGGTTTTATGACAGAAAGCTTTTAGTTTGTTTTTTTTTTTAACTGAAATAAATCGATTTAATTATTTTATTTTATCTCATTTGGAAACTAGGAACCAAACTCCTACTGGCTTAAAAAAATTTGTTTTATTAAATCCTAATTATAGGTTAATTAAAGCACTTAAATTTATATTTTTTTTTAATAACTAAGGGAAAATTCATCTGAAAAAATATTTAAACATTGCGATGTTGGCATTGTCGCAATTTTAATTTTGTTTTTCATGAATCTAGCTTACATGCAAAATTTTTCGGACCACTAGAAATGCTCAATTTCAATATTATCGACTTGAAAGCAGAAATTCTGCTTGAAGAAATATTTCTAGTTGATCCTCGTAGTAGAAAAGTAAGTGTGTGGAACTGTCATGTCAAAGGTCTGGGTGCGATCCCCATTCGCTATTTTTTTCCGAGGCTCTGCCTCTTGCGAGGAACTGACAAAATCTTCCAAGATTATTTGTTGTCATGAATAAATACACTCCCGACCAAAAAAACGGAATCGTCGTCGTCTTGCTTTATTTAAAGACAATAAATGCTCTGGGTGTAGTTCAGATGCATAAAAGTTTAAGGTATAGTTAAAAAGCTTTAATCATTAGCTTTAAATCAAGGCTTAAGCCATTACAATAATGGCTGGGGTCTAGAAGGTAATCGTAAAAGTTGAAATACATACATATGTAAAAAAAAAGCTGAGTGAAATTAATACAGTGAGTAGCTAGAAATTTAGACATTTAAAATCAAATCAAGCTCAATTATTATCTCAGTCTCGTTTAAACCTTGAACTGAGTTCAATTGTTCTACTGAACTTAAGCTTAAACCAAAAGTATTGTTCAGTTCCTTAACTGTTTCAGGAGCTGGATTTTACCCTTCGCCTTAGCTCGTTCCCCAAATGCTTGATAGAACTTAAGTCTGGGATTAGTGCCGACCAGTCAATACTTCCTTTAGGAATTCCACACTTCCCCGTGTAGAGTGACATCGAGCGTTATCGTGCATTAGAACGAATTCATTGGCAATAAGCCCAGCGTAATAAGGAATGACGTGATCCATCAGAATATCAGAGATGTACTGATCTGAAGTTAAACCTCCTCAATTACCACCACCGGCAACAATAACCAGCTTGCTGTTTATCTTCAATTGAGATCCCTGTCATATCATAGCAGATCCTCCCACCGAAGCTACAGTTTCTGCAAAACAGCATTGTGCAATTCGCCAGGTCGTTTGTATACTCTGCATCTACGGTTGGTAAATTCAATCAATTTTGGCCCCGTGCCAGGACGGTTCGGGGTAAGGCTGGTTTTGTTAAGTCATCTCCAAACTTTCAATTCAGCATCGTAACTCCCTCTTACCTGTCTGAGCTGTTCTTTGATATGATGAACGCCAGTCAAATGACTATTTCGGAGAAAAGTCATAACGACAACTCTGTCATCTCTCTCAGTGGTACATCCCGGATGTCAAGTTCTTGGCCTTTACACAAACTCTCCAGTTTAATTGAACCTTCTGTAGGTTTTAGATGTGCAGGATTTACTAAAATGGAGTTGACGAGCCACTACATCCTTGGCTCATTTTTTTTTTGCAATAGTGTGACAACTTAAGCCACTCTTCGGACGTAGTATCCATTTTTTTTTCAGGATAAGGAGACCTAATTAACCGAAATATGTCTGAATTTACTTTTAACAGCACACCAATAACCACAAACCAATATTGGGTGCTTGTAAGCCAACTTCATGTATCCTCCTCGTTCCAACTTTAATTTTTATAATTTAAAATGTTCGTAATTTTGATGGATAGAGTGAAAAGTATGCAATGGGTTTTTTTTGTTTTACCCTCAACTTAAAGTTCTAGCTATAACCCTGCATCCATGGCAAATGTTGTTTTAAGAAGGCAGAAGGTATGATTCCATGTTTTCTCTCGCAAGTGTAGATATACATAAGCTATGCTGACATTGACAATACCTAAGTCTCAATAAGAGTCAGAAATCTTTTTTCTAATTGGAAGATCTAACACTGATCAAGAAACTTCTTCGAACCTTGTCACAAAATGTCATAATCCCTAAAAATTCATATCAGGTCTGGTCTTCATGTCATCAAGTACTCTCTCCAATTTAACACTCCTTCCCATTGACTTCGTTACTTAGAACACTGCTTCCTCCTCAAACTTCAACAGAACAAAAGAGCTGTAATCAAAACTTGTTTTTGAAAAAAGCATGTGTTTTGATCATTTTTTTTTTGTATGTAATAAATTAGTGTAATACAATGCATAAATATGTTAACAAAATTGTATTTTCTCTTCTAATTAACTACATCCTGTTGTGTAATTTACATATCTTACAATCCTCCCCATTGGCCATTTACATGGAGAAATAAACAAAAACAAAATAAATGCAAATCTGTCACTGTCGTTTATAAAGTTAATAACTAACTTGCTTCACGTTCATCAAATTATATACTCTACAAAACAAAACAACCAGACACCTTACCATATTTCAAACAACAACAAAAAAACAACAAAAACACTACGTAAATGCCGGACTAGATTAATTTTTGTTTCCCTATAGTTTGCAGTCAATGAATTTAATGATAATGAAAACTCATAAATATCAAAAACCGATTAAACCTAATCAAGCTTAATTGCAATTTGCAAAACAACCACCACCACCGATTGGCTAGGACAACCGCAAGAAATGCAACCACGATGTGCATTTTAGTAGTGTAATATTTCTTTCTCGCTTATTCTACTTCAAGAGAATACACTCCCCAAGGCGGTAGCACTATATATAACAACTTCAAAAAAAAACTATATGAGAGGTAAAAACAAAATTGTTTCGGATGGAAATTTATTATGCATACCCACATGTGCGCCTAAGTTATGAAAAATATCTCAATTTCCGTTTCTGGAATTACGTAGATCGACAAAAAAAAATACTCTTTATAAGTACAGTTTTCTTTATATCTAGATCTAGATATACCTACTGGGGAGCCTCTTATAAAATATGTATAACTCTTTAACTGGGAGGTATTTCTTTTTTTTTGTAGTCATTCTTTGCTTCAATGTGCACCTGGAGTCTATAAAACACATTTTTCATTTTTATGTAGAACATATCTTTTGGTGGGCAAAAGGATACATTTTTTGTCGCTTTGATGTGTTTTTTTTTTTTTGTTAAGTTAGTGGACCAAATAGGTTATTTTAGATGAATAATTAGCCACCAGGCTTGCAGCCAAGGAACTATATATTCATTACATCCTACTACAATATTACGAAGTAATTTTTTTCTACATCTTGTAATGTATACAAGACCAAATGTATCTCTTTTCAAAGTAACTTGGAAAATCATAAAGTGCTTCCAGGTGTCATGGAGGCGTTACAAGATCGTATTGTTTATGTGTTATTATCAAACCAAGTGATCGGAATTAAAGTTTGTATTGTTCTCGTGCTAAGTATCAATTCAAAATTTATGTTATTTTAAGATTTATGTTTCAAAAAAAAAAATTAAAAAAAAAAACTCTGTAGGCCGTTGAACCCCTGAAGGTAATTGGTTAGCTACCCATTTACAGCTTATTCGTATTACCATTTCAAATTCTTTTTTTTAATCCATAAACAGATTGTGTCAGTCTAAGGTTGTTTTGTTGGTTGTTTATTTTTTTTATGGTCGGTGCCCGGAAATATACTTAAAGACACTCTGTGAACAGATTTCAGCTTATTAACCCATTAGTTGGTTGTTCATATAGAGACTGAGACAGTCAAAGACACAATTTCAAAAAAAAAAAAAATAGCATACATTGTATGTATATGTATATTCTATATGAATGTTTGTTGTCTGTGAATTAATTAATAAATTGTGGACAGAAATTAATCGCGAATAGCTGTGTAATTGCTACCTCATGTCAATAATTGCATTTCATCGTTGCTCTCTGTCGTTGTCGTGGTCATCGTCATAGTTGCCACAGTAGTAGGTTTGTTTAGTTTTGTGTCGCTCTAAAGCCGCACACTAAAATATATGAGAGTTAAATAAAAAAAGAAAAACTAAACTGTGTTGCATAAATTATTAATCACTTTATGATATAGCAACTTGAACAGTTTGTAAATCATTTTACTTATATATAATATTTTTTTCCTCATTCATATGCCAAAGTGTATCTATTTCCCACAGTAGACTTACAGAGAAACCACCTCGAGTACTTTACACTGGTCAAGAGTTAGATTGCTTGTTTATTTGTATTTTCATATATAATTTCAAATAAAATAAATTCTTATACAATTTAAATATTTAATGCAAATATCCAATGTCTTGTGTATTATTGTGTTTGATATATAAATTCAATTTGTTTTTATAATGTTTTTTTTTTTAATTTTTATTTTCATTATCTTTGATTGGACTTAATGACTTATTTAATTTTTTTTTTATTATTTGTTTGTTATTGGTTTACTCAGTTTTTGTTGGTGTTTTTTTTTTTGTGTAATCAATTTAACATATGCACACAGAATGTATGTGTCTAGTAATTAACATATTGATTGGATTAGCTTAAGGAGATATATATTAAGTTTCATCCCAAGGAAAGCAAATAAACAACTCTAAATCATTTAATGATTGCAATTTTGTATGGAAATTTTTTTTTTTTATTTTTAGTGTTATACTTGAATTTTCATAAGGTGTTTTTTTTTTGTATAACTTACTACTAAGATTTATGATATGACTTACAAGACGGTCAATTTGTTATTATTTCTACCATATTCTTTTTAAATTTTATTGCAATGTATTTTAAGACACAAAATGGTGGCTAGAACGAACGAATTCAGTATTTATAATCTAGAATTTTCTAACCTCTAGAAGTTAAAAGATTCAGTTTAAATGGAGTTATTTAAATCCTTTCTTGAGTCCTACACTGAACAGCACAAAGAGAGCCAATAATAAAATAGACTAAATTTTTCTTTACTTCTTTTAAATCTTGAATGGTTATATCAATCCTTGTAGAACTTTACTCTCAAGAACTTGCAGGGCCTGATGGAAAAATGCCAACTATGCTTCAAAGCTCTAAGGACGTAACAGTACCGTTTCTGGTGGAAAAATGTTTCCCCCACAGGCCCAACATGCATATATGAAGGGCAGATCTATTGAAACAACTGGTAGTCCATGAAATGGTTGGCACGATCAATACATTTCTAAGAATAATCACTGGTCAACACAAATTTTGTGCCTGGGTTCTGCATATGATTTTCTTATTTCTTACATATTACTTCATAAATAAAAAAAGTCTTTTATGAAAAGTTTGCTTTTGTATTCAGGAGCACATTATTTTAAAATTCATGAAAATGTGCTATGATTGAATCAATTAAATAAATATTTTAAGATATAAGACCAAGAAACATCAAAATGCTAGAGCGTGTAGGCTAAACATATGACAGGGCGTGTCTATGTTATGAGGAGTAGTTTTTTTTTTTTAATTATTTGAACTTGAAAAAACAAATATTAAAAAACAACAGCAACACCAAAAAGGTCATGATATATTTTTTCTTATTTTAGGACTCCATTCTTTAATTTAGTTCTAAAATTAAGTCATTTCCATGAATAGTTTTTCCTTTATTAATTTTCAAACTCTGAATTTTGAAAAAAAAAAAATCATTATTATTAGATATTTTTTGTATATTAAAATTTTCTTAATTTTACGTGAAAAAGTTATTATTTTTTGTTTTTAATATTCAATGCTTTCACTTTTCTTAATAATATGTTTAAAAACCAGATGATTGAATGTATTTTAATTTTTGATAAAGTTGAAAATGAAAAAAAAAACTCTATTTTTCTTCATTTTTTTGTATAATGTTTGGTACCAACATAAAAACGGTAATTTTTATCCACAAACACACTGATTTTTAAATGTGCTATTCTAAAATAAAAACTGTAGAATAATTTCCCATAATTGTTTCGTTTTATTGACATTGGTAATGACGATTACTCTCAAAATCCATAAAGTCCTATAGTTCAAACGTTTACCATTTTCTTCTGAGTATGCTCCAATGAAGTTTTTATTATTTTTTTTTTTTTTCTAAATAAACGTGCAGATTATTCAATCTTAGAGACATCTTGCGTGTCTTTTAAGTTTCTTAACATATTTTCAAAAATGATAATAATGTGAATTTTGATAAAATAATCACATATATAGCAAAATGCATTAGCATCACTTTAACACATTCTAAATAACACTTTAACGACCTTTAATTTCAAAATAAAAATGTGTGTGTGACACAAATATACTTTAGAGATACCAAATGGGAGCAACAATTCCTCTCTCCTCTCCTCTTTTAAGGAAAATTTTAAAGCAAACATATATTATTTCTATGAAAACTATGGGAACTGTATTTTGACTACCAACTCTACCAATAAACCCAGGCACAAAAATAATTTGTATTCTTTGGCTTCCGGTCTGTTTTAACGTCTATGTTAGTTAAGTTCATTATGGTTATGTGACCACAGAGGTCCCTTTTCCAATTTTTACACTTTTTAAGTCGTAAAGCATTTTATGTCATCAGTGTACGCTATGACTCTGACACACCACTTTAACCTAGTTCAACTAAGATCCTATTAACGACCAGAAGCTAAAAAAGAGAAGATAAGATCCCCTTTAGCTCGCTGTCACCCATTTCTGTATTTGCAATTTCAGTTTTGAGCATGGAATCTATCTTATTTGTGGGCAATCACATCATCACTCCTTTCAACATAACCTTACCTTCATCATCATCATCACATCCTGTAACTCCGGCAAAGGGCGCCAACAAATCGTTTCTATCCTTCACTTCCTTGCTTCTGCAACAGTCCTAGTTCATGTCCATGTTGTTCTTCGTCTTCTGATCTGTCATACCTTACTCTCAAAAAAATGGCATCAAAATCTTAATTTTGACCAAAAGTAACATTCAGTCAAAGATATGAGTTTACATTTCCTAAAGCACCATTTTGTTATTTTAATAGTCTATAATCGCAGACAATTTGTATGTTGTAGAATTTTGCAAGTATTCCATAACTTGAAATAATCGATTTGATGATAATTAAGTGGAATAATAAATTTAATATACCTCGTTGTTATTTTTAATTTAGAAAACAAAAGAGCTGATACACAAACTTGACCATCTCATCGTTTGTATGAAAACATCTTTCTATTATCTTTGCCAAGTACCTGAATATTGAATACTTATCTTTGCTTGTTAAGGACACAAATTAGTGAATAATTTGTCAAACAAAAGAGTTGAATTGCAAACTCGATTTAAAGAAATTTATCGTTTTTAATTCTTTCAAAGGTGAAATTTTAAATACCATACCTCAGGCTAAGAATATGTTTATCCACATGTTTGAACATAAATTTTCCACCTTATTTCCGGGTACAAGTGCATTTGAAAAAAATTAGCATATTTTATAATTTTTTTTCTTTAAATAACAAAGAATATAAATCAAAAAAACCCAATTTGAATTTTTGACTGAGTATTTTCATTAGTTGTTTTCTCGTTCAAAATGAACATTAAATTATGAACAAATAATGTTTGTCGATATTCACAATACGATCTCAGACAGTAAAAAAAAAATAAAACATTCAATGAAATGTGCTGATTATATCGAACTCTGTAACGTTCGCGGTGTAAATATGCAAATAAAAGGTTAAAAAACCTTCCTACAACATTATTGTTTTAATCAAGATCAAAATCTAAACTATATGCTTATACATTTTCATAAAACAAAAACAACTGATTTTTATCAGATCAAGATAAATACCTAAAATAAAAACAACAAAATTATTACATAACAAAAAAACATAACAATTCTTTGCCCACATATTCTGTTTTTTTTGTTCAACTCTTATCAAATTACATTCACCAATATTTATCACAAAATTATTGCAATAAATAACAACATTGATTCCATTTCGAGAGTAAAACCAAATGCAACAGATGTAAATTGCTATTATAATGTAACACCACCACCTACCTTATAGCAACCATCACCTCCTTTATATACCATTAAAAGAGAAGAAAAAAAAGTTTTAACATCGCAGCAGTAAAGTATCGATTTTAAATTCACAATCCACGTGCATTCATTTATTTATTCAAATTTTTAATGTGAAAAAAAGAATAGAAAATATTTCAAAAAAAAATATAAATAGTGTAGACAAGAGTGTGTTGGTGTTAAGATATTTAATTTACCATATCCACCACTGTTAAACACATTCAAACATAACTGAGATAGTATCAACATATTTCAACAATCGAATGCGATAAATCTCGAATTATAGGAAAAACTGCTTAACCAACGAGCAACAGCAGCAAACCATTATCTAATCTGTAGGAGAATATAGATACAGAGTATACGTATTGATATTTATACACATTTATGTTTAAAGAAAAAGAGAGACCTCAAAACTTACGCGCGTTTTGACCAATATTTCGAAATCATACAACACACACAAAAATTCCATTAAATGCCAATAAATTTCCTATCAAATATTCAAATATCTATTTATACACATGTATAGAGGTATGTATATTTTGTATACAAAAAAAAACATATCCACCTGGTAAATGTCATACATTAGCAACAACAAGATGTATTCAAATTAGACACTCAATTCCATGGCGATTTCAATAAATTTATTTCTGTATTTTTGTATATATATTTTTTTGACAAAGAGAAAATGAGACTTCTCAAAAGGGCTATTCTAAATAGAAAGATAAATAGATACACTAACCATACGGTGCGCACCTGAGCATCATCATCATCATCGAAGAGGAAGTGATTTTTATTCAAAACTAAGAAGAAGAAGAGAAAAAACTGCCTACCTCATCTTTGATTCAGAATTCGGAATCAATACGAAATAAATGCCAGAGTATCTATAAAAATGTGTATCTTTGTATCTATTGTGGATTTTCCGTTAATAGCTACGCACGTTTGATATAAGCAATCCCCTGATGGTAAACCATCTCAGACGCAGCATCTCAGCATCACTTCTTTGATAAAAATCTTTGAATCTTAAAATTTATACAGCTAGCGTTTTCTTATGCTGTTGGTTGGTGATGCTGATAGCAAATGGTAGTATGCTTCCATTTCCATCGATGGCCTCTTAGTTTAAGTCTCAGAATGTATTTGCCTAAATACCTAGGCACAAACGTTTTGTGCGGATTGAAAAATCTCTCAATAGATAGAAATCAATTGGCCGTTTCCAATGATGCCTATGTATACCAATAGAAGAGATATCTTTTGCTCGAAGAATAAAATATTTATCCATACGCAATTGATTACCACAAGTTGATGCTGCTCCTCCAATAGAGTATATACAGAACGGTCGCTGGTGGTAGCATCATCGATCACTGAGTTTGCACTACAGTGGGCTATAGAACAGGCAGCAGGCTGTGATGTGGTATTTTTGTGCAAAAATTGCGCACAAATGCCTTAAACATTATTCCCATTTGGCGCTGCGAGAGCTCCTGAAGAGACAGCATCAGCTAGCTAGCTTCAACCAGAAACGACCATAGTCTTCGTTGTTGAAATTCCTTCGAGAGTTTTCTTTTTTCCAATTTTATTTTTTCATTTTTTTCTATTTTTGTCGTTTTCGTTCGATTTCTTTGTAATCGAATGCAGTTGTAACTGCTTGATGCAACAGCAACAGCAGCAGCATCAACAATGGCTAGCTACCACCATTAGACATATGTTTCGCATTATTTAAAACAAAAGACTTTTGCCCATCTACAGGTGTGGTATGTTGTGGTTTGGTTTGGATGCTGCTGCTGCTGCTGCTATTGCTGAGGATTTCCTTCATTGCAAAAGTGGCGCGATGCGTGATTATCATCATCATCCACATGGACACATCGTCGTCACATCCAAAATGACAACTAACGACGATTGTCGAACAACCAACAAGAGAGAGAAAGACTTCACTTGAGGCTCCTCCTTGCGTATCGCCCCCGTTCATCTCATACCCGTCCAAGATGTGATGGTGGAGTTCTTCTCGGAATGAACAATTGTGATATTTGTGTTTCCCTCTGTTTATTTATTTTTTTTTTTTGTCTTTCTGTTCACAATTTCATTGTTGGTCACATGGAATGTAATCGATTGTGAGAAGAATAGCAGATTTGATTTCGTGTTAATTACAGATGGTTTTTTTTTTTCTTATTAATTTTATTGTTTAAAAAGGAATTTCAAAGTAAATTCTTTCATTGGTAAATCATCAAAATGCATTCCATGTTATGTATAAAACATTTTTACCAACAACCATCTCTAAGTGAAGTGACTGAATCTTGTTTATAGTGCGAAAATTGATGCAAGGAATGTTATAGATCAAGGCACATTATGTATACATCTTAGTATGGTATTAACATTATATCAAAATGATACCTTTTGTGATTTGTGTTTTATCAATTTTCTAGAATCACAAACAACTTTCAGGGAATTCAATGAATTCCTTGTTGAGAGGAGGGAATATTTTAAATTGTTTGCATTTCTTATAAGAAAAAAAACCTGTGTACAGAAAATACATTTGACAAAAATAAAACATCATGGAATACTCAAAGGTATAATTTCAATACCTAAAACTTTCCACTTTTTTCAATAAATTAATAAATGTTTGTCTATATCCTGCTAATAAAAGTTTTTAACTTGAGTCATAAAAATAGTTGGGTACATCAACGAAGGATAGGAAACTACTTTAAATAGCGATTGCAGAGCTCGGTTGGTAAAAGATTTCACTAATTGTTCCTAAAGTTTATGCAAAAGCGTACGGTGAGCATATTTCAATTCCATATGATTTGCTTCAAGACTGAAAGAAATTCCAGTCTCTTGGAAAAAGCCTGACCATTCCTGGGCTCAATAAATTCTTCTTTGCAATACTGCTGCTACTGACTCTTTTGGTGAATGGATTGAAAACTTTGCAAATATTCATATGAAATGGATATTGAGTGTTGTAAGAAACGCTTTTGAGAGACCAGTTTCAATGTGTACTACATACATAGTTTGGTGCGTTTTCAGGCAAGTTGAAACATCTTTTAACAAAAAACCATTGAAGCTTTTCGATTTGTGTATACACTTTGCCCCTCCATACCTGTACACAATAATATATTATTGACCAAGCAGTTGTGTCATTGTGTGTACTTTAATCTTGGCTAAGTGGTTTTTTAACGAATTTCGACCATGTTGCGTTAGTTGCATTTTTTGATGTTGCCACAGCCTTTTTTTCAGACGGTCAGACCATGACATGTTATAAGTGAACATGACGCTAAGAAAGTCTTATTGGTTTGTTATTTTAATTTCAGCTTCATGGAAATAGGTACCATTTTTCACTTGCAGCTCTTCGACCCCATTCCTAAAAATAACAATTTTAGATTTCTCTATTTACATCAAAGTTCAATTTGTCGCAGTAAATGCTGAACTTTTTGATAATAGTTTTTAAAGTGTGGCGGGACTTTTAGCCAAAAGACGATTTCATCGGCATACAAAAGAACATTTATCTCTATAGCCCATCCAAATATAGTGTACCTAATTCGAAATTCAGAGTGCAATTCATTTAAAGACAAAACGCTACCTTGTTTAACACCTTTGCTCATGTGGAAAAAATTGGATGCACTGTTCCCGTCCCAGACTGCTGCAATTGTACAGTAATTTGATAATTTTCATCATCTTAGCTGATATACCCAAATTTAAGAATTAACAGCTTATGAAGTAGAGCTTGCCTATTTATGTACATATATGTTGTCATACGCAGCTTAAAGGTCTACAAAGCACATAACTTTTTTTTCTGGCAGTTGTATTAGGCATGAAAGATTGTTGATCTAGTTAAGAGTGGCTTAAGATTAGGGTAGTTAATAACTAGTAGAGGGTATCCAAAACCGAGATAGTTAGATACAATTCTAGCATCACCCTTTTTAAAAAGTGGAAAGATGATAAATTTTGTGAAAGACAATGGCATTGTTTCGTTTTCAAATATTTCTTGGGAAAAGGCGTGTTACTTTCCAATAAACAATCGCCTGTAAACTTATAAAAATTGTAGGATACTCCATCTATACCTGGAGCTTTATTTTCATTTACCAAATTCATTGCCATTTTAAGTTCTTGCTGAACAATTCGCATATCAAGTAACGTGATGGAAATTGACTGAATTCTTTCGATGTATTCACTATTCGGTGAACTTTCTGAGTTAAGCAGTGGGACATAATTTCAGAAGCTGTGATTTGAGTTTCTCTATTCAAGGGACTGTTGCGGATTTCTTTCACGATTATCCACCAGTCTTTTGCCGAGTTGATAACAAAAAATTGACTCGAAATGCGTTGATAGTACAAACGTTGTTTTCTTTTGCATTAGGCGTTATACTTTTTGTTTGCTTCACAATAATTATTCCTTCTACTTACATCCACGTTGTATCTTCTAAGAACGTAAAGTAGCTTAAGTGAATTTTTCATACTTAAGTGACAATCCATATCAAACCATAAGCTTAAGATTAAAAGAAGCAGGATTCCCGTATGTTGTATAATAAAAAAGCTAGACGCTGAAAATAAAAAAAAATGAAAAATACAAAAACGAAGTGTCTAGTTGAGAGAAACTTCAACAAAATAAAATAAAATGAACGACTGGATCGCACATACTTGCTGGGAAGGGTACAAATCTCAAATGCCGAAATCCCGAAATGCTAAAAAGCATAATCCCGAACGCAAAAATACCAAATGTTCAAAACCCGATTGCAAAAATCTCGAATGCACACAACTCCGAATGGATCAAATCCCGAATATTAAAATCCCGAACGTAAAAAGCTCCGAATGCCTATAATCTCGAATTCATTCGAGATAAAATCCCGAATTACATTACTTTTTTAGTACTATTTTAGTACTTTCAATGAAACCGAACTGCGCGTGCGATTTTTAATTCCAAAACCAGTACTTAGCCATTGGGGATTTTGGCATTCGGGACTTATAGTCCATTTGGGATTTTGTCCATTCGGGATTTTATCCATTCGGAATCTTGTCTTTCGAAATTGTGGCCTTCTGAATTTTTTTCCATTTCGGGACCTTGGCATCTGAGATTTCGTACCCAATTCGTGCTTGCTTCTAAGTTCAAGTTGAACTTAAAACCTTTTAAAATATGAAATTTATATAAGAAAAAAAATGCAAATTCTTTAAATTACTGTAAGAACAACTTGCAAAATAGATAACAGCTCAAAAATAAGTATGGCATTTGATTTTAAAGATATGAATACATTTGAATATACAAAAATATAATTAAAATCGTTGGAACGGGTTTCCTAAAAACTCATTTTTTATATATACAATTTCAGTAACAAAAGAAAACTGGTATGCCAATTTTGATTAATAATTAATATTCATTTACAAACCAAGCCTAGTTTCAAAAAATGCATCAACCCGTTTTTGAACTACATATTGAGTTTTCAAAAAAAAAAAATATTTTAAACTAATTTTTTTTCAAAATTTTGATATGCGATATTATTTTCATTTTAAAGAAACTTTTTTACAAATTTTTTATTTAAATCGGCTGTGAAAAAAAGTTATATGACACGTGCCGTTAATAACAGTTTTTGGTATTTTTTTTTTCTTAACAGAAAGTACACCATACCTACAATAATACACTGATTTTTTTTATGGAAATCGTTGAAGCCATTTTAAGATAAAAAAAAGCTTTTCCTAATAGGTTGCATGGATAGTACAGCTATTTGTTATTTTTTTCTAAAAAAAAAAACCCTCTTCAGAATTACAAAAAAAACCTTTAGTTCAAAATTTCAGTATTTAAGTTCAAGGTACAGACAGACAGACAGAATTTTTCTTTCATGTTCTCTATCATCGTAGTTTCTTGGTTGTTATCTCGAATGTTTTTTGCATAAGTCCAAAATTTGCCCCATAGTTCCTACATTGCAAGTAAAAATTATTAAAAATAACTAAACAGATTTTTGGAATAGGGTCATCCAACAAGAGATAAAACGGATTTTTTTTTTAAATCCTATAAAACTTCTTCCCACTCAAAAACTTCTCGTCTTTTTTTTTTTTATATCCACCGCAATTGTATTTTCTTTACTAAAAAACTAATCGATTTACCATATTTTTTTTGTTTTCAGATCAATATTGCCGTTCAGTGCCTGAGTACGGATTTCAGTAGCCAGAAAGGTGTAAAGGTAAGTCAAACAAATAAGCAAAATGAAAAATTATTTTCAATTCAGTTAAAGTCTTTTGATAAAAGTCAATCAATAACCATCTAGAAGAACAACTCTGCAAAGAACACAACACGCACCAACAACAAAATCCATTCAATGGGCTATTTAGAAAAGAAAAGAATCAAATTTTACTGAAACTTTCTAATATCATTCTCCATCCAATATCTACCATATATGATTGTGTAAGATTGCCCAACATAGAAAAAAAAATACATAAAGTTACATCCTTCCATTATCCTTTTTTTCATATCAAAAGAATCCACCGTTCTCTTTCGTCTACCATAGATAAATATAAGTATCTATGTTTATATAGCTCTTATTTTTAGTGCTATTTGGTGTTTCAATCACCTCTGCGTTTATATAAATATCCCCACACTTTTTTTTGTTCGTTGTGCGATTGATCTATAGAAAAAAAAAATAAGGTATCTTAATGTGGGAAGAATGAAAATGAAAAAAAAATCAAACAAACACCCTGCACGCATTTTGTTAAACTCCTTTGATTGAGTAAGAACGCAACGAAACACCTGTGCTCTCTTACATATGGACCATATATACCAACAAAGTCGCTGGTTATATTCTTTATATTCCAATGCAGTTTACTTAAATAAGATTTATTACCACAGAATGTGGTAATAAATAAAGAGAATTCACGCGGCAGGTCATGATGGAGGTGCCTTGTGGGGAATGTGTTTACTTTTTTATATATTTTTATTTTATTTTATTTTATTTTTTGTTTGTAGTTCATACAATCATATTGAGCTAAAGAGGCTGTTAAAAATTCTTGACTTTTATTTAAAAGTTATTTCTTAAGGTTAACAATATTTTTGTTTCTTTTTTGCTTCAATAAAATGTGGATAAAGTTTTTTTTTTATTTTTAGCTTACATTAAAAAAATATGTAAACTGTTTTTGTTTGCTTAGATTTCTGAACTTGAATTATTGTAATTTCATGGAGTAAAAACTTAAGAACTTAGATACCATGATTGATATTTTTGGTGATGCTTTGTTTTTTTGGAAAATATATGTGTTTAAACACCTCATTAAATTATTTCTGGTAGTTGTTTTGTTATTTCCCTTATGGAAAATTTCTGTGCTCTTAAAAGAATTTTTTCTAAGAACTGGAGCTTGGATGACGATTATTAAACCTCACTCCCTAAATCATGTTGATGGCTCAGAGCCATTATTAAAAGTTTATTCAAATTGAAAACTGAAAAAAATTTATCAACTTTCTGAAACCATGTTCCACCATAATTCAAAGTCCCTATCTTTTTTTCTCTCTCTTCTTGCTCTTGTGTACATTAAGTTTTTATCTTAATTAAGAGAAATTATTTTCTTTTTATTTAACACATGGTTATATAATAAATTGATTTGCCCCAAAAAAAACTGAACAATTTCCATTGAATTGCATCACAATGAAAACCATCTACTTATAACACACTACTATTTGGACTTATATTTATAATAAATATTCCAAATTCTTGATAAATACAAAAATAATCACCAATAGCAATGGAACTAATCGTCCATCACACCTGTCTCAAAAATTTTCGGTTACAATATGCCATAGTTAACCATGAAATCGATTCTGCTAAGCTTTGGATAAATTTCAATTTACATTTCTTAGCAATAAAAAATGGAAAAAAAACTATTTTTGTATTTTTTTTTAGTATAAAGGTACTAAAAGCCTTTCAACACACACAAAAATTTGATTTTTAATTAGAAGATATCATTTATTCCCACCCATAAGGTCTATTATGAGCTTTTTGGTCAGTGGCCCTTAATGTAGAAAGCATGCGAGACACTTCTATTTCAAAAAAAAAATATATATATATAAAACATTTGTTACCTTTATTTTAATTAACATATACATGATATGCATAGCACCATCACTATCAGATACATTAGCTAAAGCTACTATAGCTCTCTATATACCATATAGGCTAGCGCCCACGTGAAACATAGACTTCTGTTGTGATGGTTGGTGCCTCTATAATCATCTATACAACACCGACCAACCAACGAGTGTCGCCTTCGATACCCACTAGCTATTAATAATAATGAGGGTTTTTGTATTTATTTATTTTTATTTTTATTGCAACATGCAAAATTGAATAGGATTTTTTTTTTATCTTTTCAAAAACAAAAATTGTTTGTCCCATGGAAAAAGCCTCGTCGATAATAACCTACGAACAGATCGATTTATAAAATACAAAAAAAAAATAATAATATTAAAATGGTGACAGTGTTAAGATACACCTTGGTCTTAAGGCTTACTTTGGAGAGTTTGTTGTCCATTTCCTAGACTACATTATTCATCATAATTCTCTCTCTTTGAACACTGAACAGACGATCTTTTGCAGACAAACATAAAAAAAAAAACTTAAATTGAAAATAAAAATAAATATAAATCTCAAGATTAATGCACGCAATAGAGTTGACATGTTGTCATGTTATTTTGCGAATAAATTAATTTTCATTTTCGTTTCGCACGCACCTCTTCATAATATGATATACACAACCAAAGCCAACCAACGCAATGCAACAGCTCACAGCGAGCGAGAGAGAGTCCTGCCAACGCATTAGGGTGAGAGACAGCCGTATCTATGATTGATGGATAGTGATTTAATTAAAATCTATAATTGTCCACTACCACGGATACAAATACGATGGTCAACAATTTTCATCTTATCGATGGAAAGAAAAACATATTCATATTCAAAGCTGTGTGTTTTCAAATTGGCTCAAAACAAGACCCCGCTTGAAGAAAAAAACACTGTCTCAAGTATGACCGTCTGTCTGCTTGAGTGTTCAATTAATGTTAAATACGCCTAATTTTAAATACATATAAAAACAAAAAAAAAAAAACAAAAAATATTAGCATATAATTGATTTGCTCTGATCGTGCTGTGTCGAGATATTTCTTTGAGAATATTATTTTTTTTTTTTTTGTAATTTTGATTTACGAGTGCAGTTAATTGCTGTGCAATAGCAGCCCCGCACAACTTGCGAAATTAATTTCAATCGTATAACGAACGATTTGCGTATTAAGATTGTGCACACTGCTCTTATTTTTATATGATATTAGTTGGTGTGTAACTCGTGTTGAGCTTTTAATCTATTAATTGGACTTGTAAGGATGATTATATTTTTTTTTCTTTTTCTCTTGAATATAAATATAATTTTGTTATTTTATTTAATTTCAGGGTCTACCACTGCATGTACAAATTGACACATTTGAAGATCCACGGGATACACAAGTTTTCCATCGAGGCTATTGCCAAATAAAAGTCTTCTGCGATAAGGTAAGTGCATTTATAGATTTAAATTTTATTTTATCATTTCAATGCAATTAAGAAATATACAAAAACAAAACAGAAAACAACAACAAAAATAAATAAAACCATGATTATACCACTCAAAAAGGTAGAGGTAGGCGTCAATCAATGACAGCCTACTTTACGAGAGTCCCCATCAAAATCAACATATAAACAGCATTATGAGCCAGGTGTTTTTTTTTTTGTTGTACAATTCGAAATGTTAGCGAATCCTTAATTAGTAACACCACAAATCGTACTCACACAAATGGAAAGAGAGAAAATATATAAATTAAATTGGTTTTAAGCATTGCATTGAAGGAAAAAATAAAATCCAAAAACAGAAATACCAACTTCAATCTTCAACTGTCAGCTTATGAGGGGATTACACTCTCTGTACCAATATAAATTCCTTCTCTGTCAAAGACTGTGTCGTATTTTTTTTTTTGTTCACCTTTACTTCTAAATGCAATAGCAATTTGCTTTTAATTTTTCAATTAAAATTTCTGAATATTCGATTTGATATTTTTTTTTTGTATTTAATCTAAAAATAAAAATAACAAGTAGTTTTGTTCAATATGTTTTTTGTATTTTCTTCCATCTTTGTTTTTGTAATTAGATTTTATACCTTTTTTATTAATAAATTTATAGGTATTTTTTTTATAATTTTAGTAGTATTATGGCATTCATTTGACAACCGTTATATACAGGTTAATTAAAATGTATTTATTTTTATTTTCTATATTTTTTTTCTGCTTTTTTTTTATAATAATTGCTTCACTCAGAAGTGTAAACAATTTGTGATGTAATTTCTTGAAATAGTCAATTGAAATACATACACTGCAAGCCATGACAGAGTAATGAAATTCAATGAGTCACAGAGACTAATCGGTTTAAGATATTTTTTCTATAATCTGGGAAAAATAACTCTGTTTATTGCGTGTGAAACGATTTTGTTATACATAATTAAAAGTGAAACAAAAGAGTTGATGTGGCACAAACTTGCGATTATTTTTCACATCAAAGTTAAAGAATAGATGTCAGTATTAAGTTTTTTTTATTTATTTTTAGATAAAAATGTTTATTTTAATATGATAAAATTGAAGTCGTAAAATTTAGAAAAATTTTGAAACCTATATTTTATGATAACATTTTCTTTAAATGGCATCATCATACAAGTTCCAGTTTTTTGATGCTAGTTTCGAGGCTTAGCTCAAGATTACTCTCAAATTAAGTTTTCCATCAATTAAAAATCTCACTTTGACTTGGAGTTATACCAGTAAATTTTTCGAATCAACTATGGAACTGCTGAAAAGATATTTCTTTTATATAAATCAGTGTTTTTCAAACTGTGGGTCGCGACCCTCTAGGGGGTCGCCAAGAATAATTAGGGGGGTCGCGGTCGCAAGCCATTACGTACAAGGTACTAAAAAAGGTTTTCTTTTATTAAATGTTCAAAACTTGGTTGTATGTTAGAGGTGTTAACAATTAAAGCATTTTCCTATTGAAGGAAGATAACGCGTGAGCTCACATATACATAGGTATGAAGTGGTGAATGACACTAACAATGTTAAAGCCTCTTTTGCCAGCTCTAGATATTTCCCTCTTCTCTTCTCTTTATCCAGAAATTATCAATGATGTTTACATTGAATTCAGAGTATACTATCTGCAGCTAATTAATAAGATTTTCTATCATCTTTACCGATGGAAAATCGGACAGATGGAATGATATATTCAAAAAAGGATTGAGTATCTATCTCTGACCATTTCCATCTTCAGAATAGAGTTCAGGATAGTCACTAAATAGTTTTTCTCCTAATTATGCAAACTCTCATGAGAGAACTGTGAGCGCTTAATATCATGGCGTGGACTCATCTGATGAAATTTCGTCGAGAATTTTCTGAACCCAGGGAAAAAAAATCATAAATTTTTTGCAAATACTCTGAACGCAAACGAAGTTTTGCGAGGAGTCCTCTGATTTTGTCTTTTGCAGTCAAAATGTTTTTTTTTCTCCCTTGGAGTTGTATCAAGATGTTTAAGTAGGCAAAAAAATTAGCGAGAAATGATACTTTTAAAAGCTGAGTAGGGACAGAAAAATGATTTGACTATCCCGATTTTGAATCTTGTACAAACATTAATTAGTCAGCTTTTAATTCCAGAACTTATGTCAACTAGACCGAGAGCCCACAGCAGATTTCGGGTGTGAGTGATAGCAAAAAATTAAGTTTGAATGCAATTTCGAGGGCAATCGTGTTAGCCGAAGTTGGTTTTCACCCTTCCCTAGATAAGCTCCACGGATCACATATCACGGAATCCGAGACCATTTGAGAGTGTAGTTAGCCCTTCCAGACCATTAAAAAAATTTTAAATTCTAAGTTAAAAACGTTTTTTTTAACAGTCTGGCAGGGTGAACTATACTCAAATGATCTCAGATTCCGTGATATGGGATCCGAGGAGCTTATCTAGGGAGGGATCAAATTCGATTTCGGCTTACACGATTACCCTCGAGGTTGCATTCAAATTTTGTTTTTGATTCACTGTTTTATCACTAAGGTTGTGGACAACAAGACTTCGATTTTTTGAATAGCCTTTAATGAAGCTTTCGATGCCTATACTTTTTTTTGTTATCAATCTCACCCAAAACCAGCTGTGGGCTCTAAATCTAAAAATAGCTTACCTTTTGACAATCATCTGAGCTCTGTTTGACAAAGATTTTGATGGGCTCGATTCATATCGCTTTTCAAATAATTGACAAAGTATTACATATTATGAATGTGGGGGTCGCCAGAATGTTTTTACTAACAAAGGGGACGCGTACTCAAAAAGTTTGAAAAACACTGATATAAATTATAGAAAATAAAAATTCATTTTTAAATATTTAGTGAAACCATCTAGTTTTCAGCATTGTTAAATCTGAAAATTTGAACCAAATATTTTGAATCTGATAGAAAAAGATTATTTTTTTTGTTTGATAAAATAAATTAAATAAAAATGTAAAATAAAAAAATATGTCATATGACACGAAAACAAAAGAACTGATGTCAAAACTTGAATTTAGTTCACATCGTTATTTAAAGATAATGGTATCGAATTTTCCAAATGTTTTCAAGCTAAATAACTTCGATTTATTTGTATTTATTGTATTGAATTTTATTTTGTAACTATTTTACACGTTTTTTTTTTAAGAATTTAGACACAAAAGTAAACAAATATTTTAAATCTAAGAACTTTCTATTAGGCTAATAGCCGAGTAATTTATTTTCTGCAGTTTTCTTCTGAGCTGATTTTATTGTTTGCATATGTTCAGGAGTTTTCAAGTTGATGGGATGATTGGACACGAGTGTCTCATGAATCGTGGATTGTACGGCAAAAATTGTATTTTTTTGTTTTTTTGAAAGCTAGTATTTCATTCATTTTTTTTTTTCTTGAGTCTAGTCTTTTAGTGGAAACTTTTTGAGAAATTATATTTTAAATTCAATATTAAAAAAAAAATTGTGATTTTTTCACAAGTTGATTTTTTTTCAAAACTGTACGTAATTATAAGCATCACCACTGCTTCTTTTTAATATTTGATGCTCAATACATTTTTAGTTAAATGTTGAAAACCAGATGTAAGAATCATTCTTAGTTTTTGAGAAATTAAGCAAAATAAAATAAAAGTATATTTTTCCAATTTCTTATTTGTTTTCCATTTATAATTAATAGGCCAGGAAAAATGGGTTCCGAGGTTGAAATAATTAATTCATGAAATATTAAAATTGGAATCGACGCAGAATTGCAACCTCTATAGCATATCCAAAGTCCCCCAAAATCCCCTTATTGGCTTTTTGTGTAGATGCATTTGAAGAGGTGCAGACGGGGAGAGCTTGGAGGTCTATCAAACTAAAATATTTGTTTTGGTACGACCTAACCATATGATACATGTTTTAAGGGTAGTTTTTAACGTTGAAACTAATGAAACCAAAGTCGAAATGATATAACCACCCAAGAATAAGTTATAGTAATTTTTTTGTAATGATAACTTTTTTTCAGGTACAACAGGTAAAATATTACCGAAAACCCTTTGAAAATAAAGGTATGTTAATGAAACTTGGAATAAATGTACCATTTGTCATAAGAACCTAAGAATCAAGACAGTCCCTAAAAATATTCATGGTGAAAGGGTGTTTTTTAAGGGGGAGAGGCAAGTGTAAAATGTTGACCATAACACCCACGAAAAAACTCTTACACTCATGAAACTCGCCAAAAATATTAAATTTGTCATGGCAACCAAGAATCGAAATAGTCCATACAAATATCTTTTGTCTAATAGTGTTTTTGTGGAGATTACCTTTTGACCTGTTCTACGGAAAATACGATTTCAAAAATTGATTTTTGCTTGAAAAGGACCATAACTTTGTTCAAAGTGCTTGTATCATTTTGGTTTTGCTTTAATTAGATTCAGCGTTTAAAAATACCCTTAAATCATATACCATACCTTGTGCAAATATCTCAATTACACCAAATCGGAATTTTGGCTCAAATCTTCCAACTTTTTCCCAGATTTTCCCTCTCTTTAATAAAAAAAACCACAGCACAAATATATTTATGTGGACAACATTGATTCGTGAGTGTTATGGTCAACATTCTACACTTGCCCCTCCCCCTTAAAAAACACCCTTTTACCATGGATATTTTTAGGGACTGTCTTGATTCTTAGTTCGTATGACAAATGGTACATTTATTCCAAGTTTCATTAACATACCTTTATTTTCAAAGGGTTTTCGGTAATATTTTACCTGTTGTACCTGAAAAAAAGTCATCATTACAAAAAAATTACTATAACTTATTCTTGGGTGGTTATATCATTTCGACTTTGGTTTCATTAGTTTCAACGTTAAAAACTACCCTTAAAACATGTATCATATGGTTAGGTCGTACCAAAACAAATATTTTAGTTTGATAGACCTCCAAGCTCTCCCCGTCTGCACCTCTTCAAATGCATCTACACAAAAAGCCAATAAGGGGATTTTGGGGGACTTTGGATATGTTATAGAGGTTGCAATTCTGCGTCAATTCCATTTTTAATATTTCATGAAATAGTTTTTTCAAGGTTCCCTATACGATTTGTGCTATTTTTCCTGGTCTATAAAGCCTTTTTAGAGTTTTTTTCTTTTTTTGGGAAAATGTTCCTTTAGTTTTTTCTTTAATTTCTCAAAAACTAAGAAAGATTTTTACATCTGGTTTTCAGCATTTGGCTAAAAATAAACTGAACATTGAGCAGTGGGGCTTGAGTACGTAATATTTTGAAAAAAGTCAACTTGAGTAAAAAATCGCATTTTTTTCAAAAATATTGACAAACAAATATCCTGAAAAACTTTTTACTAAAAGAACTTGATTCAAAACACGATTTCAAAATGGAATTTTAGGTTTAAAAAAAATTACTATTTTTGTGGTACGATGCATGGTTAATGAGATATCTGATAAAATATGTTTTCCAAAATGGCGGCTGATGCTTGTGGCCCCCGTCCCGCCAAATTGGATTTTTACTCTGGGGGCACCTCCCACAAAATCAACTCAGACGAAAAATCTGGCTCTTGGACTATACATATATAGTGAACTCGGTTTTTATTTCAATTTCAACGATATTTTAAAAGATTTTTCAGGTAATTGTTAGTTTTATCTTTTTTTTTGTTAAGCTTTTAAGACTTATAGAACAAGCTTAAAGTTTCGAAGAACTCAACTTAATATTGCTAAGTACGAGGCCATCCATAAATAGTTTGGATATCACAATATAGTTAGTGGAGTTCAATGCAAATGTGACAAAATGAAAGAGGGACTAGAAATCAAATATACAAATATAAATGTTTTCCGTTCAAATTAAATATTCAGTTAAATATATAATAGGTATATATTGCTAAGATAACAACAAATTTCGTATAAGCTTCTCAAACCAAAAAAAATATATTTTTGCCTTAAATTATATTTAAATGTTTCAGACATCAATTTTAAAACGTGTTAAATGTTCCTAAAAGAGCTGGATACACAATTTTCTTAATTTTTTTCATACACATTCCATCAAATTAATCATATTCTCAGTAAAAACATAATGTTAGTAATAGGTGAACTGAATTTTTCGTGGACACTTTTAAAATTAATTGTCTATCCTTCTTATGTCAAGGATCAACATAATATAACAATCTTGAAAACAAAAACCCAACACGCCACCACACACTATATATCCCAATATGTTCATGTTAAGTTCATGCTTTTTTTGTTTTTGTATTTGATTTTATGCCGCTAGCACGCTTCAAAATACTTCCAACGATCATTCTTTTTCAAATACCAAATAAAAAAAAAAATAAAACAACAAAACCAAAAAGGCTACAAAACAAGCAAAGAAGTTGTAGCCGGCATGTAACAACATCGTTTCCGATAGTTCCTCTAGTGGTGTCTACACTTTACTTATACACTCTAGTATATGGTGTATAGTATAGCTTACAAGACTTTTCCGTTTAAGATGGTTGTTGCTGTTGTTGTTGTTGTTGGTGTTGTTGTTCATATTGTATGTTTTGGTATTTTTTGTTTTTTCGTTGTCTAAGTCAATGTTAATCCTTTTTGTTTAATCGCAAATTTATGTGCGACTAGGTCATTGAGCAAACAAGCATATACATATACATTTATACAAAACACCTTCTACTGTTCCATTATATCGTGAAACTCTATATAACAAGAAGAGACACAAAGATGACTCTACCGACACCTATCTTTTGGGGCGCTAAGGAAAAAAAAAACTTCCTTTTAGAAAGTTTTCATCATCATTTGAAATATATAATAAATCCATTAGCGACACGAAAAAGAGGTTATTTTTTTAACCGCCAGCCGCTGCACCGCACCATCTGGTTATATGGAATGAACTTAACAGTCCAACATGATGATGGTGAAAAACTAAATTTTATGAATCGAGCGCGATATTGAAAGATCGATAAAGGTCAGAGTGGGTGGCTGATGGTGGTACTGGTATTGGTATAAATTTTCCTGCTCCTAGAGAACATACACCAAAATGCATCATATTTCAATTGGTTAATGTGTGTTATTCATTTATCCGATGGATGGAGTGAATTAGACACAAAAAAAATCCTATAACATAGCAAGAGCTGTGGTGTTAAGAGTTACCTTCTATGCAATGTTTGACGTTGATCTTTGTGCGATTAAAGTTGAAATTTTAGCTGTTTTTTTGATTTCCTTTAAGTCATGTTATGTCTAGTAGAGCTGCATAGTATTACTTTCCACACTCTTTGTGATTCATTATGAGTTAAAGTTCAAGCGAAGAAAATTGCATCGTCTTTGAGATATTTCTCTTGGGTTATATGAATTGCTTTTGATTAAAAAGTTATTAAAGACTAAATTAGATTTAAAATTAAGTGTTGGGAATTATATATACAGTCGACTCCCTCTAACTCGAATTTTCACGGGATATTAAAATCAGTTCGAGTTGGAGAGAGTTTTGCAAAAATTCGAATTAGAGAGAAATATTGTATGGTTTAAAATTTGAGGGGAATACAAATTAGGGCGAAAAGGTTCGAGTTAGAGGGAAATTCAACTTAGAGGGAGTTTGACTTAGAGGGAGTCGACTATATTTGAGTGGATTAAAGTTCGTCTTAGGGTGGATAAGGCAATCCGAACATTTAATTTTGAAGTAGGTACCTGATTTTTTTTTTTCAAAATAATAAGTAGTGTTTAAACAATTTCTTGTGCAAAACATATTGAAACACATAGATCTCCATTTAATAAACAAGACAATTTCTTTGGCAAATCCACAGAAACTACATTTTGAAAGTCTGCTGTTAAATTTTGTTCAGGTTTTCTTATTAACTCTTTCGTTTCTGACAAAAATTACCATAAATATAATACTATGATAATACAAGTTTTTTGGCACATAGGGGTCCTAACAAGAACCTATACAATAATTTTTCTAGACCCATACAGTATCTGTCGTTGAAAAAAACACACACAACGGTCCATATCACTTCACCAGTGTGATAGAAAATTGGTATTTTAGGTTAAGTTTTTTCATGTATCAATCAGCTAATACATGCACCCAGGTAATGTATAGGATTATTAGAATTTTTTAATATTTTCAATCTATTTGGAAAAGGTGGTATATAATAACAAATAAGCAATTATTGGTCTTTATTTATTGAGCTTTTTTATTTTGTTCCAAACATTTGAGCAGAAATACTTCAAATATTTTGTATACGCTTAATATCGAATCGATCAATCACAGACATTTCATAAAATTTTGTGTTCTTAGCCATGTTCACCAATCTCCCTCTTATGTTTTTCATTGCCAATCCGCTATACATTTTATCTCTTCAGTATTCATTACTCAAAGCCTGGACTTTCTAATTAAATTGAATTGATAAAATCTTAAGACAGACAAAAAAATAACATACCTTCACCACACACTTATCTGATAAGCTTTGACTAACCCGCGGAATTGTAATTCGATACGCTCCAAAAATTTATCTCGATAAATTTTTCTTGATTGGATTCATTGCACCATCAAAAACAACAACAAAATAAAACAAGACTGCAAACGAATTGGATCTGAAACATTTTTAAAGCGGTCAAAGCGCGTATCGTAAGAACAAATTTGCGATTAAGATCAAAAACTTGTACACATACTTCAGTCGGGTTATAAATATTTTATTTTTTACTTAAATGAATTTATTCCTTCATTTCGTTGTGTGTATCTCTTTAAATTAAACATTCGCATCACTTTTAGTGATCGATTTATCAAAAAAAAAGTTTACCGCAAAAAAAAAATATATATATAATAAAAGATAGGAAGGACGAGCCTAAGGCACTTGATGGAAAACCAACATTTTTTTTAGTTGGATATCCTATAACACTCCCCGCAGCAAAAAAAAAAATTCAAAACTACTACCAAAATTAAGGAGGAAAAAAATATATGCCCCTTAATGATATGAAATGCCCACGAAATAATTTATTAAACACGGTTTTAAATTTTCTCCACAAACTTGAAACAAAAACGAAAAATCCCTTCGATAAGGAAGAAAAAAAAACGCAGCCATTGAAAATGAAAAAGTGAGTGTAAAAGTGAAGGGCAGTGATGCATGTGATGCCAATTTACAAAATAACAAGGGCATAAGGGTGTAGGCTTTTATTCGCACAGACACAAACACAAATATACGCATGCGTAAAATAAAGTTATGGCCAAAACACAAACCCGCTATCATTTTACATAAGATCAATGAGGTTCTGTAGATTTTTTTTTTTGTTATTCTCTGTTGTTGTTTTTGTATCTTGTCGTCGTTGTAACGTAACTTATACAATTCACAAGTAAGACATCGGGTAGTGGTCGAAAAAATGGACTCATTGATGCTGGGAGAGGGGGAAGGAAGAAAAAAAAACACAGCACAACAAGTGCGCGCGGCTTTTGATGCAATCGAAACTTTTTCGCAAAGTAATATGTCTTAAATTATGCTACGGTGGATTGGTTTTCTTATACGAAGAGTAGGCACACACATAAACAACACTGATGCCTACTCTTTATCTTGACAGTTTTTATAAATTTTTTTTGTTTTCATTATGTCCCTCAGAGAAGATCATAATGATGAAGAAAAGGTAGTGTGTATTACCACCACGGCATGCACCCTACTCCTACCGCTCATGTTTTGTTCCCACTTTCATAATAATACAAACAAACCATAAAGAATAGGAAAAAGATATTGGGTGCAGATGGGATAAATATTATGCGACACAAACCCTTTTTTACACCTCCGGATTAAAAAAGAAGTTGCTAAAGAGTAAAACAGAAAAAATAAAAATAACAAGATACCTGTTGACAATGTTCGATCATCATAATACAAAAATACTGGCACAAAGAAAAGCAAAGCAAAGTGCACAAGGGTGTTTTGCATAATACGATGCGGCATACACGCTTACGCATTTTATAATACCACCTATATTATAGTCTGATTGGGGGTATAAGATGACGGTATTATAGCATCAATGCAGTAAATGCAGTCAATCGTATCGATTTCATAATAATACTATTGGTATTTGTATGTGCAAGATGATGATCGCATGATGATGACAATGTTGACAATCTCAAATGGACTGTGAGGAAAATTGAAAGTAAAGAAGTCACAATTGATTTATTTTCTAGGAAGGTATACTTTTTCTTATAATAAGGAAGATTAACATAGGAAATTAAACGTAATGACGACGGTTTTTTTTTAAGAGAGAAAGACAATAAAGTTTGCAAACAAAAGAGCTGAGTAAGAAACTGTTTTTTGGAGAACATTTTTTTTTAAGCGAAAATATTTAGATGTAATGTGTGCTTTCTTTTGGACATGATATGCTCTTTTGTTATGCTCCTTAATGGTCACTTAAAAAAATTGCATTACTATAAACCAATTTTGAACAAAGTCCTCCTCCACAGCAAGAAACTTAATAAAGGACCCCAATCTTATATTTGTTTCGATAAAAAAGTTCATTATTTGTAATTGTTTTTAGAAAAAAAAATACAATGTGCAATATGCACTAATCACTTTTAAATTGAGCGCCAAAAATGATATGCTTCAGATAAAAGAGCTGTGCAGCAAACCTGATTATATAAGAAAATAGTCTTTAGGACCTGTTTTTCTGAGTTTCGGGGATAAATCCAAGTTGACTCCTTAAACGTGTTCTTCAGTTAATTTTAATCCTGAGTTAATTCTTAGTTAACTCACCTCATTCGGTGGGTTTGGGTACATGTCCATCTTAAGTAGTTTGGGAGCGAAATGCATTTTAAGGTGTTTGCTTTTACCGCCTTCAAATTCAATTATTTTGAAAATTTTGAAGGTTTTTTAATAAAAAAAAATTGCCTCCATAAAAAGAAAAAATTAAATAAAGCCCGAAATTGTGGTAATTTTTTATAATGAAACTATGTCTTAATGAAATAAGGGCCCACCAAAATGAAAAAAAGCCCCAAAGATCAATGTTTTTTCTTTTTTTTTTCAAATATGAAATAACACTCCAATTAATTTTTTATCTTTAATTTTATCTTGTAACACATTTATTTTTGTAACACTCAAAATTATCTTACTACTTGGATTGTATTTAAAACATTTTTTTCTTTTGTACAAAGGTGCTTGCCGTTCTTCGCCCTCAAGTGATGCATAGCGCTTGGATTTTCATACTGCGTTCAGCACAAATTTTGAAATGCTAATAAGGGTAAAATATCTACCTGAAATGACAATGCTATTAAGCGTTTGAAAATTAATCTGCAAAGTTAGATAAGGCCCCAAATTGTTTTTTTTTTCAAGATAAAATAAAATTTACCCCCAAAATCAATATTGTGGTCTTATTTCATGGGGGCCTTATTTCATTATAAAACTGGGCCCTGAAAAAAAATAATGAATTTAAGCCCCAAATATGAAATAATACCCCAAAATTTGAGAATTTTCTCTGTTGTTGTTGTCTCAGTTCATTTTGTTGGGCCAATTTTCAATTTATTTCGCAGAGCCAAAAAAATGATGTTATTCAATTTCCTGTATTTTTAATGATTGCTTTTTTCACTGATGACTTTTAAGCTTGTATAAGCACCTAGGCACTTTGCTGAAGGTTGTGCTCGTGAGCCCGTTGCAGTAAAAAAAAGTAACTGTTAAGTTACACTCGGAAATATAACCCTGTCCAACGGTTCAAATTACTCGCCTTACAATTTATTTTTCATCTTTATTCGATGTCTTGAATCGACAAATTAAATAAAGATAGTGTTTAGAAAAAGCTATTGCTTCCATCTTAAAGAGACACCATCTTTTTTAAATAACCGAAGTCCTCACTTTTAATTCTCATAACATTTTAAAATACCCACCTAAATGCCCATATAACCAATCCCACACAAACCATAAAAAAATCAATTTGTCCTTCCAATCGATATTATTTTTTTTCAAAATACAACATCCCACCACCCTATTCATGGATATCAAAAATCAATAAAATGCACAACAACAACACCAACAAAATTGCATCTTCATCTCCCTTTTAGTTTTTGTTATTTTATTATATTTTTGACAGAAAAATCTTCCTTTGAGATATTTTTAGGTGATTTATTTAACCCTGTGCCTCACTTCTTTGTAGTGTGTTTCTTCTTACATAATCTACTGCATATAGAACATCTGTATGATTTTGTAGAATTTCTTTCACTTAAACAGTTAGCCACACATCCACTTACTGCAGCTAAGATTTCGCAATAAGGCATCAGCAATAATGCATCCTTTTTAAACATACCTATATACCATCGGTCGTCGTTATCGCTAAATTGACATGTTCTCCACACGTAAATTCATAGTGTTTTTCTACTTCTGTAATATGCCGGATAAAATTGTTAATGATAATCTGACATGTGATGGATATCCTCCACACACTGTTTACTAGCAAAAAAAAAAAATAAAGATCCATTGAAATTAATAATAACAGAGATTCTCATCCACAAAAAAGGAGGAATAAAGTGTAACATAAAGAAAAGATGTAGTCAGATGCATCCACCACCACGACCACCACCACGACCACCACCACCACCTTCTTCAAAAAGAAGATAGAAGATAGTTTTCCGCTTTTTATTGGCGATAGTAAATAATTCAAAATTAGATTTATTATCTATGGTAAAAGTATCTCTTTTTACTCTGCATATGCAGATAGATGTGCGGATTGTCTGCTCTAATTGCATTTAATTGAACAGACATATACACTCCACCACACATATTTATATGTGTACGAGTAGGTATTATAAATGCAAAGGCACACATAACAATTGTTTGAAACGGATTGATGATGAGATGTAATCTTGTTTTTTTTTTTACATTAGATAGATGGACTTCCGTCTTGGCCATCGGTATCACGGCATCTAATTACAAGGATCTGTCTTAATCTCCACATGATATAGACATAGATAAATAGATTTACCCGTCGAGATTCACAAATGAAGATCAAATTCAAGAGAACATACAAACATAGATGCAGAAGCTGCATATACATCAGTAAAACTATAACAGTCAGTGACAGTATAATTTGCACTCTCCCAAACCACCACCTAACATCTGTATCTGTATCTTTTTTTATATACTAGCAGTACTTCGAGTTCTAGGAAGTTGCATCTATCTTTTCATGGTAATTACAAACTATTGTCAATCAGTTGGCACGCGATCTACCAATTTACTTTTTTTTTTTCTATAAAAGTTTAATTTTCAATGGAATGCATAAGATGTGTTTTGTGTATGCCAATAGAAAAGTATCTATGCATAAAATGTACAGCAATTGACTAAGTGCCATTTAAACTTTACTTGGAAGAAGTGAGTGGCGCGTTTTTAATTAACCCCGTGACATTAGAAGACGCGTTACAACCTCCTTCGATTAGATTTTAATATTTTTCAAATATATCTTACTATACTCTACCCCATTGCCCATCGGGGATTATATCATTCATAGAGTGGATGATGATGAGAATGTTGCCAAACACAAAACACACACGTGTAATATTATTAACAACACAATATGAAGGAAATTATGAAAAACCAGGCATTTTTTGATTGATTGAAATTCCTATGCAAATTCGTTGTAACTGTGACTAACTCAGCTTGAGACTCCGTGTTGCAAGTTTAATATAAAAAAAATTTCCACACCACTCAGTAATAAACTATAAATTATGAATATTCAATTGCTATGATTATACATATTAAACCAATTAATTTATTGGCTATATATTTTTTTTTTTATTTTATTTTATTTTAGTTTTACTTAATTTTAATCTTATTCCATCCTCGTCTTCTTTCTAAGATATATTCTTTTTTTACTTAATTGAAATATGAACGCCTTTTTTTTTGCAACAACGACTCTCCCTAGGAATAGATAGTGTATCTAGAACAGGATATGAATCATCTCTGTGTTTTGTATCTACAAATGCAATGTTACAGTTAAATGTGCATAAATGGAATTTTCTTGCCCCACTATTAAGTGCACACTAGAATGACGATGACGTCGTGGAATATAACATATCAAACATGGTATTTAATACTTCTAAAGAATTGCTCTTCTCTTACATCGAGTCAGTAAAAGTTAAATGAAAAAAATAACAACAACAGCGAAAAAAAAACTGAAATCAAATTGAAGAAAGAAGTTCATCGAATGGTAATAAAATTGTCTATTAACGAGGAGTATCATGCAACTTATATTATGCAGCGGCGAGGATATATAGTGTGGTGGGATATATATAATGTGGCAACCTGTCGTTTATCATGTTTTACGTGGGCACATTAACATTATCGGCGTGTCTGTCTTAACAATTCATGGTTTGGCGTTTTCCAACTCCTTTCTATATGTTTATACATCCCAGTACACTACAACAACTGGCACTTTACTTTCCACGAGCGAACTACCTTCTCTATAGAGTTACATCGTCTAACACAACACCTCTTCGGTACATTTCTGACACCTTTTTTTTCTGTTGAAGCTTCAAAACATCCTCTCTGTCGCCTTGTGGGATTTTTTTTATTAAATACAACAACAAACACAAAAAAGATACAAATCCTAGATTTATTACAATTTTTTCACTCGCATTTAATTCCATAAACTTTCATCTTAATAATTTTTTTTTTTCTGAATTTATTTATTATTAATTTTATCGCATCAATTTCCTTCTTAATGAGTTTCAAACTAAATCTCTTGGTTACTTTTTTATGAATAAAAAAACTTTTTTTTTTAATGGGAATCTTGTTTGTAAGGAGTTCTTTTTTTTCATTCACGCACGCCTATTAAGCCTTTCATTAAGGTGATTTCGTTTTGTTTTTGTTTTTTGTTGCACCCAGTGTGATGATAATTATGAGATACTTTCAGGAGAAACTTAGTATCTGCAATTTTAATTACACCTCTGGCAACGTGTGTCTCGCTTTGTAAATAAATATTCATATTTTGTTTTCTTGTTATTGCACAATGTGACGTCGTCGTCGTTTTGTGGAATTTGTGTGATTTTCGCTGAGTTAAGAAAAATAGTTAATTGGTATTTAGTTTAAAAGAACTAAGCAGGTTTTTTAGAAAAAAAAATATTTAAGCTTATTCTAAGAAACAAAAGAGCTGAACTTCGAACTTTATTTATAGAATATAGGAGAAATCGTCGGCTTAGAGTAAAAAGCGGCTAGTTTAAGATTTTTGTTTGATCACTATACTGCCGTGTTAAGAAGAAAAAACGTAACTGACATTTTGGCTGTTTTGAGTTAGGGCCAGTTTTGACATCTTTGATATGTTTGCTATTTTATTCTTTTAAAATAAAAGCCCTAACTCGCTTTTGTAATGGTCTAAAACGCTTCAAAAAAATGATATTCGCTCAAAGAACCATGCAATTTTTAAGAAAAGTTGCCGTCTTAGCACTTATTTTAAGAAAAAAAAGTGACTCCCATACAAGCATTTGTACATCTTAGAAATAATCTAAGCTAAACAAAATTGATTTATTTGTAAATACGACAGAAAAACATTCATCAACAAAACAGAAAAGATAGAGATAAAAACAGAAAAACGCGATTATCCGAAACGTCAAAAATGCAGATACGTTTTTTCTTCTTAGCACGGCAGTATAGATCACTTCAAAAATTGCTTAAAAATACAAAAAACTATCAAGTCTTTAGAATTTCAATGTGATAAAATCATAGCATATTCTATTTATAAAAAAAAACTGTAGTGAAGCTATAACTTCTCAAATTAAAAATTCCAACAAGAAATTACTCTTTTAATTCTTAATCTTCTGTGCTCATTTAAAAATATTTGATTTTGAAAAAAAAAATCTCCCGACAAATCTTAAAGAATTTCACTAAGAAGCTCTATCGAAGATATGACTTTCAATTCGTTGACAGATAGGCATCTTCAAAGTTGAATTGAAGCTTTATACAAGATTTTTTATCTCTAACTTAACGCATACAAAATTTAAACATTAAAAACACACATTTGATTTTGAAAAAAAATCTCCCAACAAATCCCAAAGAATTTCACAAAGAAGCTCTATCGAAGCTATGACTTTGAATTCATTGACATAAAGACATCTCCAAAGTTTAATTGAAGCCTGATACAAGCTTTTTTATCTCTTAACTTCATGATTACAAAATGTTACCAAAAAATTACTCGTTTAGTTCCTAATCTTCTATGCTCATTAAAAATATTTGATTTTGAAAAAAATCCTCCCAACAAATCTAAAAGAATTTCACTTAGAAGCTCTTTTGAAACTATGACTTTCAATTCCTTGACATTTAGACATCTTAATAGTTTAACCAAAGCTTTGTACAACCTTTTTTTTATTTTGTAACCATTGCCTCCATTAAATTACAATTAATATAAAAAATAGCATTATCCATTAAACTTTTTTTTCAAATGGTTCTCACAAAACTCTTATGTACAGAATTTTTAAACAGTAATTTCAGCGTTACCAATAAATAAAGGCCTATTTTTCTATAGAGATTTTTGTTCACCATGGCAGTTCTCAATTTAATTTTTTTCGAAACTATGACTTCCGACATCTTCGAAATTTAATCGAAGCTTCATACAAGTTTTTTGTATTTCGTAATTATTTATCGTCATCATCAATTCCTGTAACCCCGATTGGAGCATGGCACAAACAAATCTTTTCCATTCTTCATGGTCTGCAGCTAGATATTTTAACTGTGGCCACGTCTTTTTTTGGGAGTGTGCTTCTGCTAGAACTTTTGATTTCCATGTTGTACTTCGTCTTCCAACCCACCGTCTATACCTTGGGGACTCCATTCAAAGGACTGCTTTGCAATTTCATTGTTTGGATTCCTCAGTGTGGGACCAATTCATTGACATTTACGCTTTCTTATGTCAACATCCAGCTGCTCTTCACTTGTTCTGCGCCACAATTCTTCGTTCGATATAATTTGTGGCCAGCGAATTTTTAGAATATGGCGTAGAGAGCGATTGAAAAAAGCCTGCAGATAGTAGTCGTGACTTTCCAGGTTTCACAAGCATATAACAGCACGGATGTGACATTGGATTTGGATTCTCGTTTAATCATAACCTCCATGAAACTTTTCTTCAAATTATTCTCATAAGAGAATTTTTAAATAGTAAATTAAGCGTTAAATATAGAACTATTTTTCTATGAAAATTTTTGTTGGCCATGGCAGTTCTTATTTTAATTTTTTTTAAGTATCTTTTCCCTAATAACTAAATATTACAATATCAATTTAACAAAAAACTTTCAACCGTTTAATTTCGCATCGTTCAAAATCATAAGCTTAATCTTGTTTAGTTTTTTTTTTAAATATAAATCTTCAACTTATACATAATTTCCACTTACCACTTACAACAGCCCATCCATCACTATCACCTTCAAACATATATCCAAACCATACATTAAATGATCAGTTAATTACGGAAGTGACTACTTGATTAAAATCAGATAACCACCCAATAAACTCTAAGAGAAGCTCTTCCCATTAAAAACATCTTCTTTTCATATTTTTTTTTCTTCTTCTTTTACTAATACATAATCCCAACTGTAAGTGTCCGTTTCTGGATATGACATGGCAACATAATAACGCAACTTACAGCCTATGTTGTACCTTTATAGTTATTAATTAATGAATACTTTGACCAATCAATCAATTAAGAATGATAGAAGAAGTATTCACTTCATAAAAAAAATATACATCATACATATTCGATAAATAAAAATTACATTTTTGTTGTTAGTTTAACATCAACAAAAAAAAAAGTAGCAAGTCATTAGATTTGATGAATTGCTTACGCACGCTATAACATATCCAATTTATTTTATTTGTTTGTTTGTTTTTATGTATGATGATGTGTTATTTGCCATTTTGTTGGTTAATGATGACGCTTATGTTGAAGAGAACTTTCGTCATATTCTATCAGCGGCTTGTTTGATCAATTTATGTTGTTTTTTTTTTCAATTAATGTGTTTTCCAATGTAGGGCAAAATAATAAAAATATATTTTTACTTTTCATCTTAAAATCATGACCTTGAAATTTAAGATAAAAAAAACAACAACACTAAGGTGATTGGTGAAGCACTGAAAATCAATCATTTGAAAAAAAAAAAATATGATCTATAGCTTCTGTGTTGCGGTTGATTTTTTTATGTGACAGTAATTCAATGCCTCATTATGAAATGTCCATTCTTTAACAGAAAAACACCCATGGACCATGATGGAGCATTTTAATTTCTTTGAATATGATCAGTGACTTAGGAAAAAAGTGAGTGGTGGTAGTGTTAAGAATAGTGGAGGTGGAATGCGTGGGCAGTTTTTTTTTTTTGATAAAGGAACATTATGTGACAAACAAATCTATGATTTTAAAAGTAAAAAAAAAGTGTTTTTATATAAGTGATGGATTAGCCCCGCGGTGGTTGAAGAGTTATGGTTGAGTTCAAGGCAGTTGTTCTGCTCATAAAAAACATTGAATTCGATTGAGTTTTTATCACAGCAGGCCTTTCATATTTAAATTAAACAACAACGTTTAACATCGTTATAACTGTTTAAGTAAAAAATTATTTATTTTATGAGTTTTATTTAATAGTGAGATTTGTCATTTTTTCTGGGAACTATAGGTAATATTTCAAAGTAGTTATTAAGTTATAGTTTGATGAATAAATTAAATACCATCACCGTTGGAGAATTCAACTATCACCATCTTTATTAAGAGATTTTCTTTTATGTCGAAATAATTCCTATCATACTATCAGGAACAAATCGTACTCTATTAATTAGATCAATTTAAATTTTCTTTAACAAATAAAGTAAATTATTTATAATTTAACAAAAATATTAAATTGAACTGTTTTTATTTCAAATAAACTAATGTTTTGTATTAAATTACTAAAAATCAGGGAGAATAAGCAGAATTTGAAGTGATCTCCAGTTTTTTAAAGCAAATATAAAAAGGCTTAAACCAAAAATTTTGTTTACAAAGAAATTCGGTTTCCTTTAAGAAAAAAAAAAACTTGGCAAATCATTCATTTTGGGCTTAAAATTAGGTTTTACTGATCCACCCATCTAGTATATCTTACTCCCATCATTGCTTTTATGTTAAGTTTGATTGAATTATGTTATTTTATTTGGGAACACAAAGGTACTTTATTTGCAAGGAAATGTTTACTGCTAAAGATTAACAAGGTTGCCTGTCTGTTGGAAGCTTGTATGTGAACAGGATCAATAGATATTTGCTACCAACTTTGTGTCTGCCAAAAAAATTCCTTTGAGGTTCGATTGTAAATCCTTATGAACATTCAGAATTTTTAGAAACAAGAGAGCTGAGGTATACGAACTTTAATTTATGTCAAATAAAAAATTATATACAAAACTGTATGAGCTCTAACTAAATTCAACTCTCAGAAATAAAAGAGCTGAGGCTCAAACCTTAAATTTAATTCTCAGAAACAAAAGAGCTGAGGTCCGAACCTTGATTTATGTACCTATAAGTGTTTGTTAAAAATAATTGTGTATTAATTTTTAATATAAATTTATAAATTCTATTTTCTATGTAGAAAAAATAATCATTTTCATGATTTCAACATCTTTTCCTTACACATTATATGTAATTTTAAAACGATCATAAATTTGCATTGAAAATGATATTTTGATTATTTAATTTTTCATTTTATTTGATATTTTAATTAAAATTAATATTAATTTTTTGCTTCTAGGGTGCTGAGCGCAAAACAAGAGATGAAGAAAGAAGAGCGGCCAAACGTAAAATGACCGCAACAGGAAGGAAAAAGCTCGATGAGCTCTATCATCCTGTAACAGATCGTTCAGAATTTTATGCAATGCAAGACATAAGCAAACCGCCTGTACTATTTACCCCCGCCGATGACATGGAAAAGGTAAAAATATTTTTATTTTGTTATTTCTTTAAATGCAACATATTATTTCTAATCAAAAAAAATTAAATTAAAAAAAATTTCTAGCAGACCTTCTATGGCCATGAGACTGATTCATTATCTGGTACACCAGATCTTAAAGGTGCATCACCGTTTCTATTACATGGACAAAAAGTCGGTACCCCAACATTAAAATTCCACAATCATTTTCCGCCTGATGTGCAGACGTGAGTATAGTAAAAATCGAAATTCCAAACCAATAGAAAATCATATTTGATTTTCATTTTTTTGTAGAAAACAAAAATTTTTAACATTATTAACATAATATTTTTTTTTATTTATATAATTTCAGTGATAAAAAAGATCATATTCTTGAACAAAGTTTAGTTTCTGGTTCAATGTCTGAATTTGGTCCACCAATTAAACGTGGCCGTATGTCACCTCCGATAAGTGAACGTGTGATGCTTTATGTGCGACAAGAAAACGAAGATGTTTATACGCCATTACATGTTGTGCCACCGACGACAATCGGACTTTTAAATGCGGTAAGTTTAAATTTACAAAAAAAAAAACACCAACATCAAAAAAAACTCCCAATTTCCAGCATTCCCCCTTCTATTCCTCTAATATAAAATAAACAAATTCATTATACATTATTTTCATCTATTTAACTTTATTTTTTATTTGTTCATTTTGGTAAATCAAATTAGAAATTTAATTAAAATTGGTTAAAACCAAAATGGTGGAAATTTATTTCATAGTTAATTTAATTTAATTACAAAAAAAAATCAACACAAAAATCAATTAATATTTACAAAAGAGAAAACTTCTGCGCCAATAACAAACATCTTTAGTTTACTATTATTATTTAATAAAAAATATATTTATATACATATTTATATTCTTAGTTTGGAATTTACATTTTTAAACTAATTATTTTCTTATATATGTACCTAAGCAGCAATATGGAATGATTTTTTTGAAATATGAAAAAAAAAACTTAATTTAATAAGCATGAAAAGAGGTATTTATTGTGTGTAATTAATGCAGTAAGTGCTTATAATTTATTAAACAACAAATTTAAAATTCATATACATTTTATAACGCTTCAAACAATTAAAATTGGAATTCATTATCCCAGACAAGGAATCCACTCATTTAATTTCACAGTTTTTTTATTCAACTAATTTGAAAATAATTTATTTGTGTTTTTTTTTTATTTTAAATAATTTTTGGATGGGTTGTATTTTACAGAGATATTAATTATTTTAAGGAGATTTTGTTAAATTTATTTTAGTTAATTTTTGTGGATATTTTGAATGAAAGAATTCAACAATTGAAAGCATGTGAAACAATTCAATAAGAGATTCGTATTAATAAGACTTCTTTATAATTTGACGAAAGATGTTCAAGAAAGAGTCTCAGACATGTTTGTACCAAGATAAAATAAATATTTTTTTAAATAAACTACGACGTTTTATATGATTGATGCAGGTTCTTATGTTCAAGGTTCTAGTGAACGAAAGCATAGTTTAGAATTTTTAAGCTAAGGCTTTTGTTTGAATAAACAATTCTAACAGTTTCTTGATATTAAAAGAAAAAGGCAATTTTTCAAATAATATTTATAGTAAAAGCTACAAAAATAATAAAATTGGTCTTTTTAGGGTTTGTAGCATGATTGTAGTGAGCTTATGAGCTAAATGGGTGAAACTAGAATGTAGCTGGAGTTAAATAACATTTTCTGTTTCCTAGACATGAGAGCTTTCTAATTAAACATTTGAATATCAAACAAACAAGTTTCAAACAAGGGACCAGCTTTAGTCTAGGTCAACCTACCCCTGCATGTAAATAAAATAATAAGGGAAATGTAATTGGTTTTTTTACTTAAAGCCATTTAGGATTTTTTTTTTCAATTTGATATTCAAATTAAAATAATTATGCTAAGCTTGAAGCGTCAAGCTTTTGCTTTTTTCAAATCTATGTATATGACTATGCAGTGTTAACATTTCTACATTTAGTTACTTATATTGAACTATATCTGATATTTTAGATTAGAATCATCTAACTGTTAACTAGCTAAATATAGCTTTTTTGAACCTTTTTTGTTCAAAACGTTATCCGTGGCAAAAATGGTAGCTTTAACTGCCTTGTCATAAATCCAGTCCATGGGCTGCTTATGGTTTCTCATTTTTTTTTTTTCGTCTTAAATTGAAACTTTATGTTTTCTAAATTAAGAGCTCGTAACTTTAAATTAACATTTAAAACTGAAGTGACAACTTATTAAAACTGCATTATCATCATCAAAGTATCTTATCTAATACGCCCGCATTTAATTAACATAATACATCCAAATTAGTCCAAATTTAATCACGCCCCCATAGAGCACAATCGACTTTTTTATTTTTTTTATTTTATTTTTTCGTGTCTCGACTCTTTCATCGCCTTTACTGATTTAATATTGAAAATGGATTGATAACTATAAAAAATATAGTATTACTCAACTTTTAAGCTTCACTTTAAAGCTTAGCCAAAACTTAAAAAAAAACTATCAGTTTCCATGAAGTATAATAAGTTTTAAGAAAAAAAATTTAATTCAATTCAAATTTAAACAATTTCATTGCATTTCATTATTTTGTCATTTTGAATTTCTTTTTATTATTTCAATTTCATTCGAATAATCATACAGAAAATCAAAAAATATACAAACACACATACACACACACACCTTATTTAAGCACCAACAAATATGAATAAAAGAAATTAACAAAAAATAAAATTAATATTGATGGATAATAAATTAATGCTTTGTCAAAAGAAAGAAAAATGGTGACAAAAATATGCAGCGAAAAGCAACAAAGACAGACAAAATGTTAAATAATAAAAACAAAAATTCAATCAGAGAATTAAGTTTATACAATTTTGTTGTTACATATAGAAGAATTTATATTTTTTTTTTGTTATTATTATTATTGGCACAAAAGTTTTTTATTTTTTTTAAATTTTGTAAAAAAAAATTAATTTAATGAACAGAAAGAAAAAAGATAAATTAGATGAAATTTATTTATTTAAAAAGAAAAAGAAAAAATTGAAAGGGAACAAAAAACAACATTGTGTTTATCTTAATTGCAGATCGAAAATAAATACAAAATCTCCACATCAAGTATAAATAATATTTATCGTACAAATAAAAAGGGGTAAGTACTAACAAAAAGAACAAATACACATAATAATACTTATATAAACTTAGATAAATAAAAATTTGTTAATAACTTTATTAAAATATTTATTACACAAAAAACACAGAACACCGCATTTGCATCTGCACGATTCAGTTTAACCCCTCAATCCTTGCATTTTTAGGTTATATTATTTAAAAAAAACTAATGCATTGAAAGTGCTTTTAATGTTTTTAATATAAAAATATTAACATACTTTTAACAAAATATTATCTAAAAAGAATTGTTTAGAATGAATTTTTAGGATATAAATTATTGGAAAATTTTAATTAAATTAAAATTAAAGAATATTTAACAAATACATATATACACACCATGGCTACGTTAGCGCATTGGTAGAACGTTATATCGACTTTACGAAAAATAGTGTCGTAAAGCTTGTTACAAAAAACAAAGCTATCTCCCGTTAAGTCAGGTTATATTTCTGTAATTTCATGCTCCTCACATTCATCAAAAAGAAGAGAATAATAATTCATGTCTACTTTCAATGGTTGAATTTAAAACAAACAAGAAATAAAATAAAGCCCTTGTCCTGTGTAGGCTATTGAATATAATGGAAAATGAGGCGCTTAACAATTACGTTCAAGGGTATTTATTATTGAATATGCTCCAAAGAGCATAAAACCGAAAATGCTACTTAATTTACCCTTCCGTTTCTGAGAGAATAGTCACACTGGTAACTTTCCGATTTAAGTGATATATTTCGGAAACTAAATTTCAGAAACAAAATTAAAGGAGAATGGGCATTTTTGGGCGTTAGCGGCCATTAATGAAATTAGTGTCAAATGAAAGGTATGCTACTCAGGAACAACTTTCACTATGGACGTTACATTGCATTTCATTTAGAAAAGAAGATATTTCAATGTTTATATAATGCAATTGCATTAAGCAATATTGCATAGTGATTATATTTTTAGTGGGTGTAATGCTTTATTCTAACTTCATAACGTCTACTGATACTGTATTAGTGTGTTTAACGGGGTTTCAGAATATCCCAAGGACGCATTACGGGTTTAAACAGACCCAGTACCTACGTATTTCAACAACTTTGTTATTTTTTTAAACATATTATTTTACTCAGGATTTTTGAATATTGTGAGGATTGTAATATTATAGTTTTATGGTAAATGTTCTTATAAATGATGTTATATGACCACTTTTTATATACAAAATATTCTTGAGACTGTGTAGATTTCTTGTTCCACTTTCTTTTTCTATTTTTGAATTGGTCAGAAGCCAGAAACTAAGTAAAACTTTATTAAGGTCATAGAACAAAAATGCATTTTTTTCGGTTTTGAAGTACACCACAATGAAAAAATTTCTGCACGGTGATTGTAGGACTAAAACACATCCAAAAATAACAAAACCATTCTTGGCCGCTCACGCCCATGTTTCATACAAATCTGCCCATTCTCCTTTCATTTCGAAATTGAAGGTTTTTTAAATTTTATAAAAATATTTAGCATGAAAAAGTAATAAAAACAAACCCAAACAAATTAAAAATCTTAGATTTCTAGATTTTGTACAAAATTTTGTTGGGGCTAGGAAACGCTTAAGCCTTAAGAGGTGCAGTGTAATAACACCCGCGGTAATAACGCCACCGGATTTTTTTCCTTTTTGAAATGGAAATAAAAGCCGCGGGTTTTGTTTCCTTTTCCTTGTGGGTCTTAGTTCCAATTATAAATGGAAAGAAGACCCGCTGAACAAAATAAAACAAAGCTCAAATTTAAAATCCCTTAAAAGTATTTTAATGTAACGAAAGTATTTTCAATTTTTTTTTTAGAAAAAAAAAAACAAAATCCTTTAGTTAATATTTGTACAAAATTTTGGTGACGTGCAATAACGCCAAGCGAAATAAAGCCGAATTTCGAAATTCTTTAAATGTAAAAGAAACTTTACATACACCAACCTCGCATCCACCCCAAATCCTATAATGAGCCCAAACAGGAGTGTTGCATATATACCTCACTGTTTATTCGTGAATTTTAAAATTTCACAAACCTCATAAACCCTCTCCTTTAATTGGTTTGTGAAATTTTAAAATTCGCGAATAAACAGTGAGCTCCTGCTTCGGCTCACTATAGGATTTGGGGTCGGTGCGAGGTTGAGTGTATACAAAGTTTCTTTTGAATTTATAGAATCTGGATTTAAAGAAACTTTGAGATTTTTAAATAGAAGAGTATTTTTAGGCAGAGTATGGATCATACTTTAAGTGTGGGCTTGAATGCCAAATCCAAAAGGCCATAACACCCGCGGTTGCTATTTCTTTTCTTTCGTGGGTCTTATTGTCATTTCAAAATGGAAAAAAAACCCGTGAGTGTTTTTTCCTTTTATTTTGGGTAATAATGCCCACGGGCCGTGGGTGTTATTGCACAGCACCACCTTAAGACATACCTAAACATATTAAAGAAGGGGCTATCAAGACTTTGATATGGCATACATTTTCAAAAAGCCATTCTAGTTTAAAACTGACAGATATATGTAGCCATTCGAACATTATCATTTCTTATCATTTGTCGCAGCATTTTGCCCCAAAGCTTATTTTTTGGTATATTACTAGACAAATTTAACATTCCTTGCACCAAGTCTTATGTTAATCGACTCAGTCATTCAATCTGTAGGTCTAGAAGCATGTAAGCACAGTTCGAAACCAAAAATTACGGACTTAACTATTTTTTTTTAAATATTCTTAATAATTGTTATGTCTTAAAAAATAAAAATAAATTGGGTGGCGCAACAGCTCATGGAGAACCAGGGCCTAGTGACTTACAACTCACAACCATTCCTGTGTGCGTGTTTGTTGGCAGGAATGGAGGGGACCTACGGTTTTTTGCCGAGTCCGAACGGCTAAATGAGAAGCACTTTTTCATGACAAGTATACTCTTGGAGGATTTGTCAGTTCCTCGCAAGAGGCAGTACCTCGAATAAAACATTTCTGTTTTTAGGTGGCACGGCTGGGAATCGAACCCACACCTTCGGCATGACAGTCCTACGCACTAACCATCAAGCCACGAGGTTATGTCTTATTAGATCAAAATCTTCAGTTCGAATATTTTAACGAAGGTGAAATTTTCCAAACAGTGAAAAGTCATAAGAAATGGTAAAATTTGAATGGTTAACTGTCAATTTTGAATAAAAATGACTTTAATATTAAAGCCTTTAGCTTTGACTTTATTTTGTCTTAACATGTCTTGAGCCTATCTTTGCTCCAAAGAAAATTATGCGCAAACAAAATATTTACACAATGTTCTAAACCGTTCTATAGGGAACTTTATTTAAAATAAAAAGACGGTGTTATACAAACCACTGGTTTGCTCTCCTTATTTGTTGCTATTTTTTAAATAGTAAACACTATGTAGTACTCACACTTCTAAGAATGCACGTCAGTGTCAAGTTCAGAGAATATTTCTTTACTATCTAAATCGCTCGAAAGTTAGGTACATACTTAACCCAGCTCTATTTTCCCCATCTATTTTAGTATTCAGAACTTTAATAAGCTTCTATAATGTGCCTCAGGAATCAAGATGTTTCCTTTTTGGCTTGTGAAAATTTCACATTCACAAATTTTGTGATTTGTAAGACCTTAATATTTATAAAAGATATTATTTTATACATCTAACTGAAAACCACTTATTTTATTTATTTATTTATATTCATACCCAAATTTGCGAAAAATAGTTTATTTTCTTCTTTTTAGAGCGTTTATGTAAAACTTGTTCTTAAAAATGTTTTTTTTTTAGCATTAATTTATTTTCTTCTTTTGGAGCATGTTTTTATGAAAATGTTTTATTATTAATTTTCGTATTCTTCTCAGCAAACCCTTGCATTTGCTAAAAATAACTATTCCGCCATCTTGGGTGGTCCGCCATATTGGATTAGAAGTGAAGTTTTTTTATGCTCATATTCTTCTCAGTAAACTTTTTCATTTGATGTCCATATCATGAGAGTGCACAAGAAATAATTAGTCCACCATCTTGCACCGTCCACCAAATTGGATTTAGAGTGAAGTCATTTTATTTTCGTCTTCTTCTCAGTAAACCTTTTCGAGTGATACCCATATCATTGGAGTGTACAAACAAAATAAGTAGTCCGCCATCTTGGGTCTTCCCCCATATTTTATTAAGAAAAAAGATATTTTTTAAGTTTAATTCAATAAATACATGAAATTGGTTTAAATAATATATGTTTTTTAAATTATTCGTTTATTAAATTTTCTATTTAATAAAAGCAATAAGCTAAAAATCTCCATTATCAAGTTAAAACACTTAAACTTTGTGGTTTTTTTCTTGCTACTTTGCAAAAAATTTCAGATTATTTCTCATATTTTGATAAAATTTTATATTTCGCCATTTGAAGTGCAAAACGCACTACTACCATATTGCTTTTTTTCACCAACGTTAATTCCAATTTTTTTAAGGATTTATTTTAAATTTGTTTCGTTTTAATATTTGTTTGATATTTTTGAGCTGGCATCGTGTCCTGTAACCCCAGCTGGGGCATATGGCGTCAACAAAACGTCTCCATCGTTCACGGTCTGCTGCAAAGTATTTTACCTGTGGCCACGTCTTTCTCTGGGATTCTGATTCCGCTAATCCCTGAGGATTCCATTCAAAGGACTGCTTTGCAATTTCATCGTTTGGTTTCCCCAGTTTGTGACCATTTTTTTAGCTGAACCAAACGATTTTCTAAAATAATTTTGCATAATTTACGAGTATGTATACAAATTCTCAAAATAATAATCCCTTAAAGCAAAGAACTTTGAAAATTTCAAATTGAGCAAAACGTTTGTTTTTATAAGAATTTTAATGATATGTACGTACTTGTTTTGAAAATATATGTATGTAGATTGCAAAGTAAATACATATAAAAGACACACACCAAAAAACTTTTTTCAAATAATTAGAAAGAATAAATTTGAAAAAAATATAAAGCATACATTTTGAAAAGAAATGCCTATTTATTGTTGTTTCCATTGAAATATATGTGCAAAGAGTTCCTGTAAAACCTTGTTGCTAAGCCAGAGAGTCAGTTCAAAGTTTTGTTTAGTCAATGTGACATTGTATACTTTCTGAATGAATCACTCTTTCACTATGATATTCACAATGATAATTGTTGGCACGTTGAAAATGATATTCAATCGAATTAATAAATTATCACAAAAACCAAATACTCGCATAAATAATTGTCTCTACCATTATTTTCTCATCTTCAATAAAAATAAAAGTTATAAAATCTTATTGTTTTTAACAATATATTAATGCATTTTAATATTATTTCTATTTCATGCAATTTATGCATCATTTCTGTTTGTGATTGAATTAAATAACCAACGGCTATATTCTGTCTATATGAGTTAATTATGCAAATCAAATATAATTTCTTGTATTTTATCGAAAATATTCATTAAGAGAATATTAAGCTTAACAATACATAAATATTTTAATATTTTTTTAGAAAAAAAAAACAAGTTTTTTATTTAATTTATTGTTATTAGATATTATAAATCGCAAATGTTTTTATTTTTATATTTATTTAAATTCATAAATACTCATCGATTTTATTTTAATTCTTATAATTTCAGGATTACTGCGAAAATTGATGATGATATGTTATCATATTATTGCAATGAAGACATATTCCTGCTAGAAGTGCAACAAGTTGAAGATGACCTATATGATATAACCCTGACGGAGCTTCCAAATCATTGATGCAAAGCCATGACTTTTTTTTAATAAATTTTTTTCCTCCAAGACGTATCACAAGATTTAATTTAAAAAGAACAAACAAAAATATGACAACACAACAGAACAAATCATAATATACAACAACAAAAACATAACATAAGTGTTATTTAAGACCACAAACAAAAAACAAAACAATTATAGAACTATATATCTACATAATATGTATATCTATTTTGATATTATTTAAAAGAAAAAAAACAATAATAATTTTATTAAAAAAAAAACAACTTAATTATAAATAATAATATATTTTGCGCTACAAGTGGACGTTTAAAAAAAACATAAATATACTCTTTTAAGATAAAATTTTTTATTAAAATTCTTTTCTTATAAATCTTTTTTTTTAAATATTTTAAATATGTAATATTATTTTCGTGGTAAGAAGAAAAATAGTAAAACAATAGATACATATGTATGTTTTACGAGAGATTACGTTCTTTAAATAGAAACAAACAAACAAAAAAGATTAAGTGCCTAGTTTTAAGTGTAAAAATTAAAAACAAAAAATACATTTTTAAACATAAATGAAATTATAAATCTTTTAAAAAACCATACAAATTAGCTATTTAAGAATGAACAAAAAAAAACTAAATTGTTAATCGTTAAATATTATGTATGCTCCACTTTAAGGCTCTTTTCTTTTCTGTATAATTTAATTTTCAAAAACAAAACAAAACAAAAATATTTAATCTACAAAAAATTTAATTTGTAATTACAATATTAAATAATAATATTAATAAAAAACTAAATGTTATGTTTGGCTTGTAATTTTGTTTAAATAAAAGTAAATCTTTAAAATTAAAAGAAAAAAATTCAAAATTTATCTTTTTTATTATTTTTATTGCAAATAGAGAGATCTCAACAAAATTCTCTTTTTCACAAAACAAAACAAAAGAAATTAATTTTATATGAACATAACTGTCATAAAATGAATCTTACTATATTTTGTTTTATATTTTTTACTTAATTTTTTATTTAATTTTTTATTTTTATTTTTTTTTTTCTTATTTTATATTAAAGTTGACACAAAAAGCAATAACAATTCTAAATACTTAGATTTATAATAATGAGATGACGCGATGAAGATGAATTAATTGAATGGATTTGCTGTCAAACACAACTATCAACAGAGCCGTTGATGAAAAATAAAAATAAAATTGGAAACATTAAACAAAACATCATGTGATTTAAAACAAAACAAAAAAAAACATAAAATAACTTATTTTTTATAGTGAAGTTGTAAATAAAAATAAAAGATCCGCTTCGAGAGCATTCCAACAGCAGAGCATAAATAGTTTAAGCTTAAAATTAATGAAAAAAATGCATCTTCCGTAATTTTAAATTACAAAACAAAAATAAAATATATTTTTAACTTTATTTTCTTAGAATTTAGTGCTGATTTTCTTAATTTAAAAAAAAATAAAAATCTTTTTAAGATTCATAATTTGATAGATTTTTGCTGCTAAATATTCTTGTTTTTTTTTTTTTGCAACTTTTTACTACAAACAAAAAATACACACATTACATACATTTTTCTTTTTTAATGTTTTTAATTTTAAACTTAATATTTTGTATGTTATTTTCTAAATATATTTAATTAAAATATTATTGCTATGTTAAATTTTGTTTTGTTAGATTTAATCGGAAATTGATGTTTCTTAGTAAGATTATTATTATTATTATTATTAATATTATTATTATTATTTTATATAGTTTCTAAGGACAATAACGTTTTTATCTTGCCGAACAATTTTTATATATACACAATCGAATACATTTACATTGAAAACTTTTTTTACAAGTAGATAAATGTTGTAAGAGAGAGAGATATAATAAGGAGTTACGATTTAAAGAAAGAAAATAAATTTAAAAAAAAAATGGAAAGTTTATTTTTAAACGTACCTATTTTGTAATGAAAACGAACAAAATATTTTTATATACATATATATATTTTATTATTATTTTATTATGATAGTAAAATAAATGTTTTATTCAAATGGAAATCTTTTATTTATTTTCTATTACCTTTTTTTAAATTCCGAAAGAGTGCAATAAGATGAGAAATTTGAATCCTCAGAGAATTCGTATTTTTATAATTTTCCTATGAAGTTCATTCATCATTATGTTTCCATTAATTCTTTTCACGGTGCAGAACTTGCCATTCAGATTGAAGAGAACTTTCCAATACAAAGAGAAATACAAATGCTTATGTTTACATTAAAGGTTTATCTCAGCTCAGATTTAATAAATCCTATTTGGTGTTTTGACCACACAAAAAGATTTAAATTTTAAAAAAGATTAAATTTTATGGCATGTAATTTAATGGAAGCCAAAAACTCGGAAAACAAAATGCCAAATAAAAAAAACGAAACAAGAAATTGCTAAATAAATAAAAAAGGAAAAAAACAAAATGCCAAATACAAAATTGTCAATCTTCATAACACCAATCAAACAAAATACTAAATGGAAATTGCGAAATGATGAGAGTGTGGCTATGGGCGGTAAGATAGTAATTGCCATCCACTGTGTGTAGGTACTAACAACCCCATCTGCTTCGTTTTGGGTTGAGGCATAGTAGGCATCCAGATGAAATAAAATAGGTAGTCAACTGAAAATATCTTCCGTTTCAGCGCATAAATTGAGCAAGATTTTATGGTTTATCACAAAAAAAAAACCTCCTCGAGCACAGTACAAAAATCGTGTGAGGTTGATGTGTATATTTGGATATTTTCGTACAAAAAACCATCCTCGACGACGCCATAGGAGCAATAATTCATAATACGCCTCTGTGATGTTGGCATCTCATACATACATATGTAGGGATACTCACAAAAAAATCATGCCATCTAATTGGTCAAATTTGCCTTAGAAATTGGTCAGCCCTAGAAAAGTTGTAATCAAGGCTGAAAGTTTCTCAATGTCACGCAAGGTCGGTCGCGATTTTTGGCAACTCATTTGTGGGATATTCATCAAAAATGTACATACAACAACCGAAAGATCACTAGATCGTGATTAAAGGTCAACTATTTTCAGTAATTGGACAGCTATTCAATTTTTAATGAATGAAATTCAGTGCAACAGTTATTCGGCTATAACACTTCCGAGATATAGAATTAAAAAACAGCAAACATTCGAGTGATAAAGGTCAGAAAGTGTTACAAAATATGCAACGAAAACGCCAATTCTCCTTTGAGGGTCGTTAGTAATATTTGTTCATAATTCACTCAGTGTAGGTTTATTTAGTAATTTAGTATTTAATAAGACCTGAGTTTGTGTGCAGTATGTCACACACGTAACAAAGATGTAACGGGAGATACTTCCTACTTGGTGGGAGAAGTGATTAAATGTACGATGACAATATTTTCCATTTATCTTTTTCGTTGATAATATAGTATTCTTGCACAAAGAACATACTTTTCACATCCGTAACATTTACTTGTCACAGCCCGCAACAATTTCAAACTTAAATTTTGGCCAATTGTATACAATTTGGTTTTTCGTATCTTAACTGGTACCGTAGATCAACTTTCAGTGTCACACCCTTCACTTTGGGTACATCATGATACAAAATTGGGCCGAACTCCTTAACGCAGAGCATATCTTAGGCAAAATATGCTAAGCGAACAGTTCCCAAATGTAAACATAATAAAAATCCCTGCTAAGCAAACTGTCCCAAAACGCAGGACAGGAGATTCTTTTTTCTTGTGCAACTGAGAAGGCAACTGTGCAGATATTTAAATTATTATGTTGCGCAATTCACTTTCATTGGCTTATTAAATGTGTTTTTATTATGCATATATCTGCTTTGCATGTGTTTTGCTTTGAAAATCTTTGGCCTTGTACTTTAATTTCACTAAGCAGTGTTTTTTCTTTGGGTTTGGATATGTTTTGTACTCAGTGAAGCATCATCGATAATGGTCGAATTCCTAAAGGCATATCATGCCAAAATTTGGTAAGCTTAATGTTTCTAAATGCACGAGAGTCTTTTTTCTTGTGGAAATGCAAAGGTACTAGCGCAAATGTTATAATTAGTTTGCGTAATTCAAATGCATTAGCTGTGTTTTTAATCTGCTTTGGATATGCTTTGCTTTGCAAATCTTGAGTTTAGGAATATATCCAATTATTTATGAAAGCGATTCTGTGTCAGAAATGAGTACAATTCAACTGCTCAATCACCATATTTTGTTTTTCACTCAAGCAGCGTTCATTTCACTCCTAAAAATGTCTGGAATTCGGTTTCATACGGTTTTAACCTTTTGAATCTTCCGTTGTCATTTTCAAAGATTTTGTTGCATTGTATCTATACAAAAAAAAATGATTCCATGTATTTATGTATGAACATTAAATTTATATTTTTTTTTAATTTAATAATAATTTACAAGTCACATTATTTTATCTACAATTATTAAAGCTTAACACAATTTTGTTTAAGTTAATTGAGTCGCCAGATCGTACCTGACAAACTTATTCATTTGGAATGATTCATCATCGTGATAATCCGAGTCAACAACAAAAACATGCACAACATCGTCATATTCATAGGTGCGTTTGATCACAACATTCGTAAGAATTAAGTTGGTGACTTTTATTAGCCCCAACTTAGCCGGACACACAGTTAAGGGAAACTCTTTTCCCTGGCCTGGATCGAGATTCCCCAAATTGAATTCGGCCGAACCAGTATAATCACAACCGAAACTTGTTTTGGTATCCAATTTGGCCATGAGTTCCATTGGTCGATCCGAAGTGTTTGTTACTCGGCAAATAAATGTGAAAGGTTCACCGATTTTTACGATGTTTTTCGCTTCCACAACGTCCATTCGGACATCGGTGTATTCAAAGGGCTGGTGAGTGGGGGAAGACAAAAATAAAGATTAGAGAGGACCGATTAGGAGATAAGAACTTACGATCCTTTGAAGTTGGCTTGTCTGCAAGCGGCCTTTCTCTCCCAAATTTGATCTCCAGACTATGTCGAGTTTGCCGATTGTATTGGCAGCACGAAGGGCTTTGATGTCCTTAGCTATTTCTGGAATTGGCTACAAAAAGGAAAAGGTTTATCACTGGGGGCTGGATAAAATGCTTTAAGTTACCTTGATGCAGTACAGGAACTGGCAACTGTTGTTGGGTTGGAGCATATTCTTCGAAGAAAATACAGACTCACCATTTGGTAGAGTGTTCAGAGGAGTCACCGTGTACTGCTCCGAGCTGTCTAATTCAACCTTCTCTAAGCAAAACGGTCCAGTTGTGATATTTTGTATCTACATCATTAAAGCTTATTTTATAAATTACCTCTGAATTTGAAAAAAAAAAGTTATGATTTACGCACCTGGGCTTCTAAGTATATCTCATCCATTTCAACGTTATAGAATTTTGTCTTCACATCTAGAGGCTTTAAGACCTGGAACTTAAAATACTTGCGAAAATATTGCTGGAATCCAGCAGGAGTTGAATAGTTTACTTCACACACTAATCTAAATGTACAAATCCTAGGAGTGAACTTGATTGTATACAGGCAAACGGACTTACATATGAGCTCCAATCTCCTTGACTTCATAATGAATTACATCGTCCAGAGTGTCATCTGCATTCAAGGTCGTTGGCTTATCATGCATTGGCAAATTAATTCTTGTTGTAATCGATTGTAGGTCTGCCTTGACTGTTACTCCTTCCACTGGATGTGTTGTGCAGTTATGGACACAAATATAGCTAGAGAAAGTCTCACCAAGGTAGATGTTCCCAAAACTCTGTGGCAACAACATAAACTGGCCGGCAGTAAGTGTTTCTGAACCAGCAACTGCAGCACCATCGTTTTCTAAGACTTTTTGGAAGCTATTCTGAGGAAGGTCCCGAGATTCGCTGGTTATAATTTGTGGACTAACCAAAGTAGGTCGAGTAAGGCGCATTACTGAAAAGAAAAAGTATTTTTTTAATTTGACTGGCAGTGTATTATATATATTGTTTACCTTTTAGTGCAAGAAGATGCTCAGTTGGTTCAGGGACATTCATTTTTTCTTAAAAAAATTTAATTTCTTGCGGATTTATCAAAGTTTTTTGTTAAATTTTCCTATATCAAAGTGAATTGTGTTTTTTTTTTGTTGGCAGAAAATCTTGAGTTTGACAGTTCTGAGTTGAGATTAGATGACTGATGTTAGGGCTACGTCTGCACGGTTTCTTTTTCTGCTCTGAAAATATGCTGGGTCTACATGTTGCATCTTCTGAAATAAAAAATAAAAATTCACATCAGTTGTTTCAGTCGATAAAGTTTTTAACGACTACTGTCGATGCGATAAATTGACCTTTGTTCCATTTTTATTCATTTATCGGTTTTTTTCATCGATTTGATAGTTAAGAACTTGGATCCAGTTCCTCACGAAATTCCTCACTTTTTTTGTCAAGATGTGAGAATCATACACACACACGATGTGAATGTGCTTTCAAAAAAAAACTGCAAACGTTCGTAAAAGGATGTTAATTTACCCTGATGCCACTCGAGCGGGACTCGCTCGTGTGACCTCCGGGTTATAGTGTAGCCCATCTACACTTTTTCACAGATTATAAACACTTTTGCAAAAAATATCTAAAATGGGAACAGAATATGAAATTTTAATCTCAACCTTGACAGAGTTCATCTCAAATAATTTGAAATGTGCTAAAGACTGGTACACCATTACGAAACCCGTGTTGGAAATCAAATAGAACTGATAATGTGTACACACTGGAATGATGGGTCGACACTCACAACGTCACAACTGCTGCTCACACAATTTTTTGACATTAGTCGCGTTTTATTATCGCTCATAACCCAAATGGTTCACCTCGTGAAAATAAAACGATGTGGGTTAGTGCAAAAGCAGTGCTGTATATCAGTCTCTTTTTTTCTTATGTTTATTTGTTTTTCATGTAAGCACTTTTCTCTTTTCCTCTCTAATCCTTATACTGCTGACAAATCGCTGACATCCATTCACAATGGTAAATAGCCCTCTGCCGGCCAGAGTGAAAACCTCTATCTGGGTTATTGAAATTAACCTCGATAAAAACCTAGATCCCATGTTGTTTTTGTAATACATATTAAAAGAAAACCTCGACCCAGACCCAGAGATAATAAAACGCAGCTATTGCCTGACAACCCTCGGTTTGTAGGGTGGTTGATCGATGATGTGTACACAATAGGTTTGTTCCTTGCTGACTTTCAAACAGTTTGAAGCCGCCAGATTTAGTGCGAACCCGTTCCACACTTACAAAATTGTACTGGTCCGCACCAAATCTGGCGGTCTGAAACTGTTTGGGACTAACCAAGGAACAGGGTTAATTTCATTCATGAGCCGTCATTCACTTCACTTCATTAGTGGCAAAAGAGCAAAACAATAACAAAAAGCTAGTGTTTGAGATGTAGAAAAGAATTGACCCGATTCGTGGTGAAAATAGCCTCGAAATAAAAATAAAACAATCTTCTGAGAGCAGTGGAATTGCGTTTAGTAAGAAGAAAGAGAAATTTTGTATGACTATATTTCTTACTAGCTAGTGGACAAATGCCAGGTGATCGTATTTCAAATGTCAGAAAACGCCAGTGTAACTTCAAAAACAAAAGCAAAAAATAAAAACAAAAAAAAACTGTTGCCTAAAATATGATTTTATTTTTAAGCCTAGTACGCAGATCGAGCAAAGACAAATTTTATCTCTACATTTTTTTTCTCGAGACAAACTCTGAAGGTGTAGAGATAAAAACAAATGTCAAATGAGAACAGTAGCGTAGTTATAAATTTAAAAAATAATAAAATATCCTTCATTTGACATAAATTTGAAACTTTTACCAGAAATTAGATTCCTTTAAGGTATTTGCAGAGCAAGATAAATTGATCGCATGCGCTTGAAGGGGAACAATATAATGTGGATGGATGAAAATACATTTAAAAGGTTTAAAATTTTCAGTTTTTTTTACTTCTCTGGAAAAAGGCGATTCTAGGGCAGTTTGGTAACATTTGGATCAAAATACACTTTTTCCGTCAAAATAGTAGTTTGTAGTAGTAGTTTGTAGTTTGTCTGTCAAGCCATCAATTGTCAAATTATATTGGAGGATCACTGCGATGTAAATGGATTAAAAAACTTGTAAAAATTCCGAAAGTTTTGAAGGTTTTTACTTCTCCGGGAATAAATGATTTAAGGCACTTGTTTGACATTTGGATTAAATTAATTTTTCGTTCAAAATATAGTTTATTCTTCATCTTTCAAGCCATCAACTGTCAAATTCCACTGAGGGATGGATGTCCTGTAGATGGCTTAAAAAAAACCTGACAAAATCGGTCAACGTCAGCAAGAGTAGCGGCCTGCTTTGGCTTCTTATTGACGTTCGTTGGCGGGGGTGTCGAGTCATTGTGCCTGGTCCTCTTTCTTTGACTGCTGGTTTCAGTATGCTCGACCCTTAAGTGCTTTGGACATTTGCCTGGTCCCACTCTAGGATTACTGCCAACAGCCAAACTGGAGGAAGAGGCACCCTGATTCGCAGGTTGGTCTTTCTGGTGTCTTGTTCTTTGGCTCCGTCTTGGCAAGAAGCTTTCGAGCCCCAGCTCAATCGCTTCCAGTCTCTGAGACTGAGTTTTTTAGTGTCACCTTGGCCATACCTTCGCACGGCCCTCTGAGCATTTTCGATCCTTTTCAGGACTGGGTCATGATCCCCTCCCTTATTCTGTGCACGCGGATGTTCCCTTTTCTCTTCAATCGGGTTTGGCCCATGCGAGCATCGATTTTCAGAGCTGGAAGCCCCTACAGTCTCAGAAGACCCAGGGCCATCCACACAGACTTCGTTCGGTTTACAATCCCCAGATCCCTTATTTGGCGTCGAAGTAACCTTGGCACCTGACACCACCAGGATTTTGGCCAAAGTCTCGCTTTGAGGAGGTTCTTTCATCTGCCCTTTCACAGGGTTTTCAGCCACTGTGACATCTGCGTCCGAGCTGTCCGAACTGGCGAAAGATTGGTAGTCATCATCATTGAGGATACGATTTTCCTCATCCAACGCAACCTCTCCATAGCCAGCTCCAACAGCACCGTCCTCAGAGTCAGTAAGATTCATGAGGTATTCAGTAAATGCCTCATCAATCTTACTGGCATTACCACTGCTATGGGCAGGCATGCATTGTGTTGCGTTGTTGTTAACAATTTGTGTCACTGGCGACTTAGCTTCTCCTGGAGCCAAGCCCTTGCCGGCAGCCGTGACCTCTGCCGACACTTGAGCGTATATCCCCACTCGATTTTCATTTCCGTTGTTAACTTTTTCCATAATGATTAAATGATTATATTACTAATAGTAATTTACTATATAGAACCACAAACACGTTTCCCAAAATTTCAGCAACAATGTTTTAATGTGAAGCCAAAAACTAATACTAGTGTTTTCATTAGGCCAAATGAGATAGTTTCGTTGAAAATTTCCAAATTCGATACGAAATCATCTCATTTCCCATACAAATTCACATTTCGAAATGAAATGGAAAATTAAGTTAAAACCTAACGAATACACCCAATTAGCCACAGTTTGAAAAGTTTTGTATGAAAATGTCAAAGTTCAATGGAAGGAGATAAAAGAACACAACAACAAAGAGTGAGCCAGTTGAAATTCAAAAATGACATGAGCTGTCAAACGAAATTACCAAATTACAAATGAAAACACTTTTTCTGTGATTTGCGAAATTAGCTCATTTCGGCTCTAACCCTGAGGCCACACGAGCCAGTACTGGCTAGCCAGTCGCAATACACTCACAGTTTTTTACTAACACACACAAAGCAACTGGCTCGTCAACTGGCTTGCCTTTTTTGTAGCCAGTTGGGAAGCCAGTAGAGCAGCCAGTAACAGGGGGTTCGGTAGTACTATTTCGTAGCATATTTGGAAAAATAGGATTAAAACTTAAGTTTACTCACATTTTCTTTCACAAAATATTATTAAAATAAAAACTGGGAGTCCATGCCCAGTTCTTAAGAATTCAAAGTCTTATACATTTGCTAAGTGATCTAAAAAATGTTTGAAGATGAATAAAGCCGGAACCACTCTCATTTCATCTGGTGTGTTGTAGGGTCTTATTTCCGTTCAAGAAGAAAGCCAGTTAAATTCCTTTCCTTGAAATTGGAGTAGATTTACTGCGTTTGGAGTAAGATCCGAACGCTTGCCTGAAGAGAAACCAGTTTGGCATGCCGTCTACGTCACAGCATATACACGAATAGGAATTTGACAGTTAGTGTGTGTAGCCAACTGGCTAGACAGTACTGGCTCGTGTGGCCTCAGGGTAATGAAAACGTAATATTAACTTGCTGGCTCCACTAGACATGAACGATGCCCAACATCCAAACCACAATCCATCAGCAGTCTGATTTGTATGGATACTGCTCAGTCATGTATTTTTGAGACTCCATTGGCTTTTTTCAAGACATGTTCATAGTCATCAAAGCATGACTCATGCCCAGTGGAGCCAGCATGTAATGATATGACATACATAGTTATTACTATACGAAACATATTCATACAACAGCGTAAAGTTGTCGTAAACGTTCTAAACTTTTAAACTTCGTAAGAAAGTCACAATTTGTAAACAAAATTAGACAGATTTAGGCAGTTTAAAACTTTTCTACTCTTACGATGACTTTACGCTGTTGCATGAATACTCTCAATACCAATTTTGTTTCCAAGCAAAATTTGTATGAGTTTATTTCGCCGTATGGACAGCTATTTTGTTACACATACGGCAAATAACATCTCAAATTTTTAGTGGCCATTTTTATAAGAGGCACAAGCACACCTATTTTTTGAAATGGCAAGATAAAATAAATATTCCACCATTCAAAAGTTGTCAAACCGAAGTCAATCGTATTTAGAATCCTCTGTACAAACTTTTTCAACGATTCACTTCCATTTTGGTTTTAACAGTTTTTAAGAAACAATTTATTTTGTATTTTACTTTAACGTTGACTATTTATACAAAATAACGGAATTTTATAAATTTATCTGTGACAGAAACTTATGATTAACATTATGGCTCCAAAGATAAATTTGCATCTTAACTTTACGAATTTAACCCAAAGATCTGTCAAAGTTCATATACAAACATAAGATTGTTCTAATTCAACTAAAATTCGTAGTTTTGGGAGGCCCACGAACTAGGCATATTCAGTGGTATTTATAAACCCATTCTAAGCAATGTCTAACTTTAGACACCTGTCCAACTCCAAAATGTTATTTATAAACATTTAGCACCGGTTGGCTAACTTAGCCACTGAAATCGGTTGTCCAAATCTTATTTCAAAGAAGACGCGTTTAATGAATAAGGTAGGCAAATATTTCTGGTTTTCTAATTTTCTAGTTTTGAAATGAATGAAAAGCTAGTTGAACGTGTCGCAAAGCGTACTAAAATTCATTGATTCATTCAAAAATGAATAAATACAGGCATGTCACTGAATAAATGAGGTCACATTTGGGCAATCGTTGGAATGCGTTTATAAATAACAAGTTGCCTAAACTATTTGGGCACTGACTAGCTGGACAGCTGCCCAAGCGTGTTCTAAGAAAATCTAATAAATACAACTGATTATGTCTGATTCTTTGCTTTGATTTTCTCTGGCTTTTTGTCCAAACTTCTGTCACCAAATTTTTGTATATGAACTTTGACAGAACTATGTGAACTAAAATGCACAGATATGAACAGAAATGCATAGGTAGGGAACAGATCTTTTATATGTCTTCCAAATCTGAAAGAATCGGTTCACCCGTTAGAAGCTCTATATAAAATTGATATGTTTTGAAATGAAACTTATTTTGTATTTGATACAGCTTTAGGTACTCAGTTTTTCTCAATGTAAAACGCAATGTACTGCCGGATTTACACGAATAACGAGTTGCCGTCATTTAAGTGGCAAAATATTAATAGTAATATCAAATCAAAAAACATGCGCTTACACGAAAACAAAATAGTTGCGTTCTAAGCAAGTTCATTCTTTGTCATATTTGAAAAATGTTGTCACTATGCATTTACATATGGCTTCATTTTAATGGCAATATAATGCCAGCGTAGTAGTTTTTTAATGACGAATATAACGACAAATTCTCAAAACCATTTACACGATTATGTAATTAATGGCGTGGAAATGGAAGAATTTATGACAATCACTCGCGTAAATACGGGGAATAAGGAAAAGAAAGTTGTTTTTTTTTTTGTAAAAATAATCGGACTTGCAGTAACAACAACAAAAAGTCAGTCTGACCATCAGAAACATAAAAAGGACATTCATAATTTGTGATTATAGGTTATCCAAATTAGCTGGCTAATTTTAAGTAAGCGTCACAGATTTTTTTTTAATATTTACTTAGGTACCTATAAAGGGAGCATATGGCAACACTGTAAATAAATAAAAAATAATAACATCCAACCCATCTTAACTGACAAGAAAGTATTCGAACATTCAACTCTTTAACTTTGTTAAGAAATTAAAATAAATACTTGCATTTACATACTACTTAAACTTGCTCAAATGTTGCAATATTTTCCTTCAAAAACCATCTTTTAATTATATAACTAACCTCTTCTAAATATCTACCTAGCTAAAAATAGAAACGAACCCGGTTTTTATTGAACACTCAAATTTTCAACGCCCCAGTGGCCTAATGGATAAGGCATCGGCCTCCTAAGCCGGGGATTGTGGGTTCGAGTCCCATCTGGGGTAGAGACAGTTTTTTTTATTACTTTTTCATAGTTGAAAACTACTCTATACTAAATAAATGATAGAGAATTGTGTTCACAAAAGAATCTGTATTTTATTTGGCCCTAGATTTGATTTGGATTGGAATAACACAAAAATACATGTAAAATGAACATAATGCTATTTTCCCACCAAAAGATTTTTCAAAGTTCAGAGTTAATAAATTTATTTGGTGTTTCCATTTCCACCACACAAAAAGATTTAAAAAGGATTTGCTTTGACAGCATATTTCAAAATGAATGCAGATGGTGTTTCATTTTTTTCTTAGGAAGAGTTTAGTTTAGTTTAGTTCATTTATTTCATCTAACAGATAATACATTATCCCCCATATTAATAAACGGCGGATAACAACGTGCTAGCGTTTATACGTCTTTTAACTAGTAATTCTTATTAACAAATGCGTATAATAGTCTGTGACGTGTGTTAACGTACGGATAACTTTAACTAGCCAGATTCCACGTATAATGAACGGATAACTTCTTAACACATACACGCACGCGTATGATAGCACTGTTTACTACTACCAGTATACACTTCGTAAGGCAGTGCGTGCATGTGACACATGTATTAGAAAATCACCATAATTTGATGAAGTGGTGAATTTGGTGAAGTGATAAATACTGGAAAGATATCATATCTTTTTTAATAAGAACAGTTATCAAACGGACAAGTTGTCTATCCGTTTGCCAGTTAACACGTGTGTTAGGGAGCGGATACCAGTTTCTTATTAATACTGCTGTATAACAATAATAATATACTTCTTTACGACTACTAGTTTCTATGTTTCCACCAAAGATTAGATTTAATAAATCTTTTTGGTGTTTCCACCGCACAAAAAGATTTAAAAAAGATTAAGTTTGACAGCCCCCCTCTAAAAGTACTTGAGAGTGCTAGGACGCCATATGGCCCTAGGCTCAATGATAGGAAAATCCCTATGCACACCTCCGCGTCGTAGAGGGCGGGTAACGCTAACGTGCAGGGGGACCGAATGGATGCCGGGATAAGCAGACAACCTAGCTATACTGGTCAGGGCACAAACTTGTCCTCGGGATGGTTAAAAGCCCCCTTAAGGCGGATGAACTGCAGGTGGCGGTCAACGGCATGATAGTCTGGTGGCGGAGGAGCTTTTTTTTGGTAAAAGGCCAACGGCAGCAGCAGGTAGCGTCTGTAACCCATATTGGGCGGCTACAAAAGGCGTCTGTTTTCCCATAGTGGGCGGCCTCGAGCAGTTATGTGTTTGACCATACAAAAGGCGGGTGTGCCTGTCAAATCTGAGCTTATGTATGTTATTAATCATATCTCGGAAAACACCATGGTGGAAGGATATATGCAAATACATGAATTATGACAACAAACAATCTTTTTATAGAAAAACCTTCTGTAGCTTCGGCTGCAGTAAACCGCACATCGGATTTGGGGGTGCGGCATCCTTCATGTACGAGCGTCAATCAAGACGCCATAATAATAAATGAATCGTTGACAAATAGAAGAAGTCTTTCCAGAAGCGCAAATGTTACTTTTGGCTACCGCATACGTACGAAAATCGGAGCATGGAACGTTCGATCCTTGTACAGCGATGGATACGAGCAGGTTGAGCGTGAAATGCTTCGCCTAAAGATCAGTATCCTGGGCATAAGCGAAACTAAGTGGAGAGGAAGAGCTGAATACAGATCAGACACTGGACAGACGAGAATGCTGTATTCCGGCGAAGATGAAAGAGAGGGTGGCCAAAGACTGCATGGTGTCGGAATTATGTTGAACGAAGAAGCGAGGCGTAGTTTGATCTCATGGGCGCCCATTTCTGCGAGATTAATGACAGCAAGGTTTCGTTCAAAAATTCGTAACGTCACAATTATTCAGTGCTACGCCCCCACAAATGAAGCGACCGAGGAAGACAAAACCGCCGACATCATAGTCGTTATGGGAGACCTTAATGCCCAAGTCGGTTCAGACAATTACGGACTGGAACGCGTGATGGAAAGAAATGGCGTGGGGTCACGGAATGAAAATGGTGACTTGCTTGTCGACTTTTGTAACGCGAATCGTCTTGTGATAGGTGGGACTGTATTTAAGCATAAGACGTGCAACAAAATTACCTGGATGCATCCGGATGGTCAAACCGAAAACCAAATTGATCATATCATGATTCAGCAGCGATGGAGGAAGTCTATGTGTGATGTCCGGAGTATAAGAAATGCCGATGTGGGAAGCGACCACCATTTTGTTCTGATGAGTCTCAAACTACGAACCGCTGCCGTACAAAAACCAGCGCAGGATGCAGCAAGGAGCACAAAATTCATTACTAAATGACCCCAACATATGTCGAAACTATGTCACCACCCTTAACGACAGAGCCTCGTCATTAAATGGAATCCAGAATTCAACAATTGATGAGATGTGGGGTGAAATTAAAAGTGTTTTTATGGAGGCTGGATCCGAAACTGTACCCAAGCGAACTCTTGGATATCCCAAGACACCTGGGATAAGATCGAACTTCGCAAATCGTTGAAAGTCCAAATAAATGCCGAAGCTGATGTTCAACGAAAGGCTGACTTGCGAAGAGAGTACCGCATTGCACATAAGATGGTGAAGTTGGATGGACTCGCAGATAATGCGGAAAGTGCTGCCAGAAGAGGAGATATCCGGGAATTGTACCAAATAGCCAAAGATGTTATCGGGAAAAAAAGCAACACCAATCATCCTGTAATGGATGTGGATGGCACACTTTTGGATTCAATTGAGGATCAGCTTCGTAGATGGAAGGACCATTTTTGTGCCCTGCTAAATGAGGATTCAGTTGAGCAGAGTGCTGAAGTGCCCCAACTAAACGAGATGCGCAGGTCCTATAGGGGTATTGACATCGAACCCCCGTCAGAATCGGAAATTCGTACATCAATAAATCTCCTCAAAAACAACAAGGCAGCTGGACTGGACGGAATACCAGCTGAATTCCTGAAAGCCGATCCCGTAGCAGCGGCTAGTATTTTACATCCGCTGATACAAAACATTTGGGAAAACGAAAGCTATCCCAGGGACTGGAAGGATGGTGTGATTGTTAAGTTGCCAAAGAAAGGTGACTTAAAGAATTGCAACAATTGGCGTGGTATCACCGTTTTGTCCGTTTTCCCAAAACTAATGGCAACAATCATACTCGAGCGAATAAAGGATAGAATCGAGTCTACACTCAAGAGGCACCAAGCTGGCTTCCGCAGTGGTCGATCGTGTGTCGACCATATCAACACCCTGCGGTGTTGAATAAATATAAAAGAGCTAAACTCTACCTCCTTGTCACACTCGTTACGCAAAATGAAATGAAAAACAAATACAACAATGTAAACATTGGAATCTTTATTAATGGAGTATCTCTTGTTTCAATCATTTTTTTTTTGTCGTAATTAAAGTTTGATGTGAGTTTTCAACCTTATTATTCAATTAATATTCAATATAAGGTGCGTTTTATTGGTATTTATAGCTAGCGCAGCAATGCAAGCACCAAAAAAACGCTTTACTCACTTTATATTCACTTTGTATTTTTTCTGAAGGTTGGCAGACATTTATACCACTTAATGTCAAAACTATTCGCCATTAAAAATTCGAACAAATCTTTACATAAAAGCAAAGGCTACCAACCTTCAAGTAATGAATATTTGTTTATAACTTAGTTCAGCGCCGCCTTAGTTTCAACTTTACGAAACTTTATCTCAACTTTTATATTCACTTTTATACTGCCTTATTTATCGACTCTTTTGGGGTTGTTGTTGTTTACCGAGGGAAATTTTACTGTGCTAGCTATAGTTTTTCCAATAAAACACGCCTATACATACATATGTGCATATGATAATAAAATAAGATTTAAGAATCATTAAAAGGGTAGTTGTTTTTATCCACGTTGTTGTTTTTTATTTCGTTTCCTATGCATGAATAGGAATTCCTGAGAAAAGCACACATACCTATCCAAAACTGGAAATTTACCAACACATACACCAAGTCACTGCGGAAATATCTGGCGAGTAATCTGACATTTCATTTCACTCGCTCACTCACTCACTTTTGCTAGCTGAATCGGTTTTGGACGAAAAGTGACTCATCTCACTCACTCCCTGCGGTTTCGAATTAGCTGAATCTCGGCACTGGAAAGTCACGTCTACCATTTCGAAGAAATTGCAGGCTTTTGTGAATCGCTGTCTTCGCCACATCCTAAAGATTCGCTGGCCACAAATAATATCAAATGAGGAATTGTGGCGCAGGACAAGTCAAGAGCGGCTGGACGTCGACATAAGAAAGCGTAAATGGCGTTGGATTGGTCACACACTGCATGAGGAAACCAAACGATGAAATTGCAAAGCAGTCCTTTGAATGGAATCCTCAGGGTGCACGGCGGGTTGGAAGACCAAGAACAACATGGAAATCAACTGTCTTAGCGGAAGCAGAATCTAAGAGAAAGACGTGGCCACAGCTTAAGTACCTTGCAGCAGACCGTGAAGGATGGAGACGTTTTGTTGACGCCCTATGCCCCAGCCAGGGTTACAGGACACGATGATGATGATGAAGTTTGACAGCACCTCCCAAAATGCAAATGGTGTTTCAATTTTTCTTATGGAGTGAAAGTGAGATAGAATATTTGATTCGTGTTAAACATAGGTTTGTTTGGTTACTTTTGTAGCACGAAGTTCAAAAACTGCCAAATTATTGAAAGAAGGGGAAAATTTTTTCATAAAGGGGAAAACTTGCTACAAGGTTAACAAACACCTTAAACCAATTTTGTATCACTGTCATTGTATATAAATTCTATAGTATTCTCATGAAGCCAAAAAGCTCGTGGCCATCTAGTGTCCAAATGTAATCCTAATTTTTATTAAGAGATCTCGGTAAGGCGATCACAGCGAACCTATCGACCAAATGTCAAACTAAAAATTGTATTTTATGAGAATACTATAGAGTGTATATACAATATGTCACTGTATCACATTTGTGTACAAAACGTCAAACGTGACACTCACTATCAAACACTACAGACAATATGAATGTGTTTTTCTAAAAAATAAAATGATTTAAATAAAGGAAATTTTAAAAAATCAATTTTTTAAACGATTTTAATTTATTTAAATTTAAATGTATCACAACATAATTTATTTTGTTTGATATAACAAGCGACGCGTTTCGGTTTCAATGAACCATCATCGGGCTTAGTTTGGCGATTCGAGGTGTTGTTTTGCCGAAATTCACTTTCTTATGATAAGAAAGTGAAATTCACATTCTGATGATAAGAAAGTGAATTTCTTATGATAAGAAAGTGAATTTCGCAAAACAACACCATTGATTTTTTTTAAATTTCCTTTATTTAAATCATTTTATTTTTTACAAAAACACATTCATATAAAATACACAACATTGAGACCACACCACAAAGAAATACTACCGACAAATCTTAAGACACACAAAAAAAAAAATACATTATACAGACGTGGATTTGACAGTTGTTTACTTCCTGCACACAGAATTTTGTGTAGCAGTTATTTGCAAGATTTTTCATGGAGGGGAAATTTCTTGCTCTCTCGTTTCTACACTTTGGAGGTAACAAACAGGAATTTGTGAAATGTAGTGTGACGTCGTACGAATTCGTACGAAATTTCAGTAACCAAAAAGACCTAGTGAAGAACCGAATCGAGTCTCGAATGAATCGTTCAGCACTATTTAAGAATAAGTTAGTTCGATTTGTAAAATAATTTGTCCTAGGAAGATTTAACAAGATTAATTTCTAATCTTCAAGATTTACGAAATATATTTGAGGTCAATCTTCGCGATAGAAGATTTGAGGTATCTTATTTAGTCTCAGATTAGCATTAGGTGGAAATGTAGCAAACATTCGCTGACGACAGTTCTTTGTTGTTGTTTAGCATTATTTGTGTATCTTTCATGATTTATCGTTGCGAATAATGCGCTATGATTTCGCGTTGGCTTGGAAGAGCCTGGCTATTTGCACTTGGGTTTGGATTTTAAAATACATTTTGAGTACACATATTTATACTAATGTCGGCTTCAAACACCTTTATTTTACTCCATTTTCACTTCACTCCTACAGCCTATAGTACGCAGATCACGATAAATGTTCGCTCTCACATTTTTCTCCAAACACCAGCTTACACCCAAGCTAAATTATGACACAAGATGTCGGTGGAGAATAAAAGAAATTTTACTCAAACATTTCAAAGAATTTTGTTTCAATTATCTAAAATTAATCTTATGAAATAAATTAGATTTTCCTTTTTGACATTTTGTCCACGAATATTTCTCGTCTTCGATTTTCATTTTCAATAAGAAAAGTTCACATAAATCTCAAGTATAAATACATTATCACAATAATTTAGCTCGAGATTTAAAAATTAAATCTTCATTTCATTTTACGAAAAAAAATTACTCCTCATGCCTTTCCCATTTCACAAATTTATTTTAAGCTCGGGTGTTAAATGCAGACATTCTTTCAGATAGAAAATATAAAATCAATAATAAGTGTAAAATATTAAGTCAAAGACTGATATTAGCTGCATTTTATTATCCACATATGATCTGATTCAGTAATTACAAAAACAACATGATCCAAAAATTAGTTTTCACTCTGGCGGCTTTGAGGCTATTTACCATTGTGGATGTGTCTCAGAAATGCAAAGAAAAGAGGCAACAGACACATGAAAAATAAACAAACATAAGGCAAAAAGACTCCTGTCACTAAGATCCTGTCTGTTGTATTTATCATGATCTGATCAGGATCAGATCATCATCTGGTAGACCTATACGTTTTTAGACGACCAAAACACGATAGATAAAATTTTCGGGAAAGGATGTTGGTTATATTATTTTATAGCAAATACATCCCCTATCTGTATCATCAATTTGTATTGCAAATGATTTTAATATGCATTTTTATATAGTTTGGAAATGTTATTCTTAAATCCGAAGTGCAAATCACAAACCAAAATAAATAGTCAGCTGTTACCCCAGGCCACACAGAGACAAGTACTAGCAGGGCAGGCAAGTTGCAATATACACATATGTTTCCACTAACACCATACAAAACCACGCAAGCTGTTCATGAGCATGGAATTTTTGAAGCTAGTGAAGCAAGTTCAAGTTGGGAGACAAGCAAAGTTGCTTGGTAAGTGGAATTAGGAATTTGACAGGCAGTGTAGCCAACTTGCTTACCCAGGAGGTACTTTCCGGTGTGGTCGTGGGGCTAGGTATAATCAGCAGTTCTTCAAATTTCCTATTGGATAGTTTAGCTCGAGATTTCTTTCTCACATATCAGCTGCCTCGTTCGTCTGCTATTTTCTCCTTAGATACGCAACCGAATGCACTACTTGTTTTCGGAGACTTTTTCTGTTCCCGATTTCAAAAAGGAGTAGATTTGGAGCGCACGCACATATAAGCCGTTTTCCTTTGGAGGTGGCGAAGTACTTACGAGTAGATGAAAACCCTAATCTAGTACTATCAACTGCACATGCTCTCATGCGCGAGTAGATATATTTTACATGGGAAAGCAGTTTGATGTGTTCCATTGAAAAAAGCTGGCAAAGTACTTGCAAGTACTTCGCCACCTCCAAAGGAAAACGCCTATAAACATATGTAAATGCTCTCCCAGACCAATGCGAAGTTATAGCGAATCATTCGCAAAGACAGTTTTTGTTGTTGTTTAAGTTTAGTACTCTGCTGATGCAAAACGAAATTTTTAGTTGGTCTACAGCAAGGCATTTTTGTTAGGAATCGTATTTATATTTCTACATCTTACCCGGAGGCCACACGAGCGAGTACTCGCTAGCGAGTTGGGTATACATTAAATTGTATGTTACATTAATAATGTATGTACCCAACTCGCTAGCGAGTACTCGCTCGTGTGGTCTTCGGGTAAGTCCTCTGATATCTCAGAAATATAAGCAACAACTGACGACATATATTTCTTATGGGATTAACTTTGGCGCAAAAAAAATGTTTGACGCTTAAATTTTTGTATCGAACTGTGAACTAGCCCAAAGAAAATGAATTTCATTTTCATCACGATAGTTTTTTTCACGCAAAACAGTCACTCTGACATTCTTTTGGGGAAAAAAATATGCTGCTAGCATTTTTTGCTTTTGCATAGAATGGTATCATTCAGATATTTGCTGGGTTTTTTTTGTATGTCTATATGGAGTTTGGTGAAAAAAACGACATCGGGACATTTCAACATTTGCCTTGGCCTGCCATTTTGTTCTGAACTATCTTACCAACAAACATTTGACATTTCTATACAAATTATCGATAGCACAACGACAATGGTAGTCTGGCAATACCGTTTTTATGGAGACAAAAGTTAACCCCAGTTAATTATCTGGACTTACCCTGAGGCCACACGAGCAAGTACTTGCAAGCAAGTTGGCTACATACACTGCCTGTCAAATTCGTAATTTGCATTCCACTTGCCTCCCACTTGCATTCCACTTGCTTGTCTCCCAACTTGCTTCTCAACTTGCTTCACTACTGGCTTCAAAACTTGCAAGCCAGTTGATAAGCAAGTTGCTTGGGTTTGTTTGCGTTTGTAAACAAATGTGTATGTATTGCAACTTGCTTGCAAGTACTTGCTCGTGTGGCCTCGGGGTTAGCTATATCTATATGGACATAGTTGTTGTTGTATTTAACATGTAAATTAGGGGTATTCACGATCTGATGTAACTGGTATTGTATCATTGCAAAAGTGTAAAAGTGTAACACTTTCTTGCACTACAACAACAAAATATACTGAATGTCAAATTCTTACACTTTTACACTTTTGCTATACTCCAACCCTATTGTAAAAGAAAAATACACCATAGTAAAGTTTGGCTTGTGTATTTGATAACTCACCAAATGTCATTCTTTTTGTCAGCTGATATTTGTTTGTGAAATTTTGTGAGTTTGCTAGAGTGAAACTATAAATAAAAGAAGTGCGTTCATTGTCGATTGTAAAAAAATAAATTTTCCAATTTTACTGGGCTTGTTGGACCAGATCATGAATACTCCTATTCTTTTTGTCAGCTTATATTTTTGTGTAATTTTGTGAGCTTGCTACAGTGTAACTATAGATAAAAGAAGTGCGTTCACGATCGATTGTAAAATAATAAAATTTTACAGCAGTATTAATAAAAAACTGGTATCCGCTCCCTAACACATGGTGTTAACTGGCACACGGATAGACAACTTGTCCGCTTGATAACTTTTCATATTAAAAAAGATATGATATCTTTCCAGTATTTATCACTTCACCAAATTCACCACTTCATCAAATTATGGTGATTTCCTAATACATGTGTCACATGCATGCACTGCCTTGCGAATTGTATACTGGTGGTAGTAAACGGTGCTATCATACGCGTGCGTGTATGTGTTACGAAGTTATCCGTTCATTATGCGTGGAATCTGGCTAGTTAAAGTTATCCGTACGTTAACACACGTCTCAGACTATTACGTATTTGTTAATAAGAATTACAAGTTATCAGATGTATAAACGCTAGCACGTTGTTATCCGCCGTTTATTAATATGGGGGTTACAATTTTACTAGGCTTGTTGCACCAGATCGTGAATACCCCTATTGTTTTGCTTTGTTGTCGTTTTTTCACACAATTTTATTTGGACATGCAAAAAAACACAGCTATTGTTTTGCAAATAATTGTAAACTACTGACGACGAACAAAACAAATTTTAACACTGCGGACACTATTCTTTAATGTTTTTATCACAACAAAAACATAAATGTTAAAAAAGGAGCCAAGTTCTTATGTGTACAAGAAACCTGTGCGTAAATAGTCAGCCCAAAAAAGTAATGAGATCTAAAATATATGCCAAGTTTTAAGTTCATGAAGTTTAATATCAAATATCTTAAGTAGAGTAATATCGAAACAATTCCAAATCATGACCGAAATTTGGTAATTAATGGTTACTGGTTAAAATTTGGCGGGTTCACTGGTCAAGTTTTCATACATTTTAAATTTGTGATTAAGTAAGTAGTTAAGAGAAAACTTGCCAAGTAAATCCACCAAATTTTAACCAGTATTCATTAATTACCAAATTTCTGTCATGATTTGGAATTGTTTCGATATTACTCTACTTAAGATATTTGATATTAAACTTCATGAACTTAAAACTTGGCATATATTTTAGATCTCATTACTTTTTTGGGCTGACTATTTACGCACAGGTTTCTTGTACACATAAGAACTTGGCTCCTTTTTTAACATTTATGTTTTTGTTGTGATTTCACTCCTTTTCGCTAAGATTTATTTTGCCAGGAGAAAGTAATAGCAATTCTGATAAAGTGGGTGGATGGCACCCCCCCCCCCTGAATGGACAACTCCAAATTTTCGATTTGTCTGCTTTCTAAATACTTCAAGTCCTACCGACTTACCAATTTTCATCGTTCTACAACAATCGGAAGTGCTCCATATAATTTATAAGAATTTTTAAGAATGTGGGTGGATGCCACGCCCCCTGAATGCAAAATTCCAATTTTTCAATTTTTTCTTTCTTAGTACTTAAGCCATACCGACCTACCAATTTTCATCGTTTTACAACAATCGGAAGTGCTTCATATAGTTTATAAGAATTTTTAAGAATGTGGGTCGATCCCACGCCCCCTGAACTGAAACTTCCAATTTTTCGATTGTGTTTTCTTCTAAATACTTCAAGGCATACCAACCTAACAGTTTTCATCGTTCTACAACAATCGGAAGTGCTTCATATAATTTATAAGAATTTTTGAGAATGTGGGTGGATGCCACGCCCCCTGAACTGAAACTTCCAATTTTTCGATTTTTTTGTTCTAAGTACTTCAAGGCCTAGCGACCTACCAATTTTCATCGTTCTACAACAATCGGAAGTACTCCATATGATTTATAAGAATTTTTAAGAATGTGGGTGGATACCACGCCCCCTGAATGCAAAATTCCAATTTTTCAATTTTTTTCTTTCCAAGTACCTTAAGCCCTACCGACCTACCAATTTTCATCGTTCTACAACAATCGGAAGTGCTCCATATAATTTATAAGAATTTTTAAGAATGTGGGTGGATGCCACGCCCCCTGTATGGAAAATTCCAATTTTTCATTTTTTTTCTTTCTTAGTACCTCAAACCCTACCAACTTACCAATTTTCATTGTTCTACAACAATCGAAAGTGCTCCATATAATTTATAAGAGTTTTTAGGAATGTGGGTGGATGCCACGCCCCCTGAATAGAAAATTGCAGATTTTCGATTTTTTCCTTTGTATGTACCACAAGGCCTACCGTTGTGCGAAATTTCAAGTTTCTACGATGTCGGGAAGTGCTCCATAATTTTGATGATCTGTCAGTGAGTCAGTCAGTCAGTGAGTCAGTGAGTCAGTGAGTCAGTCAGTCAGTGAGTCAGTGAGTCAGTGAGTCAGTCAGTCAGTCAGTTACGGTTTTTGCGATTTTTGAAGTCCTATATCTTGGGAACTACTAATGCTAAAGAGTTGAAATTTGGTGAGCCACCTGTGTTTGATCAGTTCAGCAAATACTCCGAATTTGAAGTTTCTGACTTTATTGGTACTGAAGTTAGAGGGGGGTTGAAAATCGCCTGAGTTTGTTCCTGTAAAAAGGGTGTAGTGCCGCGAACTTGGCTGGGCACTACCGTGCCCTTTGATTTCACCAACAAGTTTATTTTTATTCAAAAGAAACTAACCTTTAAAAAAACAGGAATATGTGAAAATTTGCAAGAAATTTAACACCAGCGAGATAAAACACAGCACTATCACCATGTCTATCCACTTTCTTTTTTGAGCAGTGTTTTATAGAAATCTCGGGAGCTCCCTCTAGTATTGTATAGAATATTCATTCAAATGTCAAAAAGCAATCATATGTTTTTGACAGCTGAACTAGTCAAATTTTACTCTTCTCCTGTGTAATTTTGCTGAAAAATATTTCACAACAAAAATAAATAAATAAAATATACATTCGACCCTTAAAAGAAATCAAACTAACACAAAAATGTTGCCAATAATTATGGGAATCCTACGGTCTAATGCTGTATTAATAACTTTACCTATTGCATGTGTCATTGGTGCTATCGGCTATAATTTGGAGAGTCTTTTGTCGGACAAATACACACCTTACAGCAGTAAGTATTTATCAAATATTCATTATTATTAATCAAGACTAACTTACTTTATTCCTTGTTAGAATCTATTCAAGAAAACCGCGCCGAACGCTTGGCAAACGAAAACATCTTAGATAACCCCGCGATGGTGGAGAAACTAAGGCTAAATGAGAACGTTCTCGAGAGAAACCTATCGCCTTCTCTTCAGAAGAAAGCAAATGCCTAGAGACTTAACAATGGAGGCTTTTAATTTAGATATTTTGGGAATCGTTATAAATGTTGAAAGTGATCTTGTTATTTTAAAGTTAGCGTATGTACCGTAGTACCGAACAAGCTTGAAATAAAAAAAAAAAACTCGATATTTATTGTAACATGTTTGATATTAGACAAAAGGGTTGTAACCGCCCCAGTGGCCTAATGGATAAGGCATCGGCCTCCTAAGCCGGGGATTGTGGGTTCGAGTCCCATCTGGGGTACAACACTGCTTTTTTTTTGTGATTATATTTTAAAATTATAGTTTTGATCGTTAACTTAAGGCTGATTTCCAAAATGCAGTACTGCAGGGCATCATGATATTTTATTTTTTTTTTTTATATTTTTACTTGCTTAATACACCTTAATATTAACTGTTGCAATGCATTAAAAAAGCACCACACTAAATATAATACTCATTTTCTTACGTTATTTTATCTCAGAAAATGACTTAAAATTATTAAAATTTATAATGCGCTGCAGTACTGCATACTGAAAATCAGATTAACTGTTGATTTTGAAAAGTTTAATGAGATTTCAAAATTAGTTGATGTGATACTGAAATGTACCTCGAGAGAGTACCTATGTACATATAGACCAACGGCATAAAAAGTCAAGTTATTTGGGTAACGTTATAAGTTATGTATATCAATAAAAGCCTTTGGGTGGGGTGTTGAGCCAATGACCGCTTGTCTGTCTACCTAACCATGTGTCGAACAAGTGTTAAATTTTACGTAAATTTTTTCATTTATTTCAATGCCTTTTGGTCGAAGGGAAAAAGTGTGCATGAATATTATTTAGCTTGCAATTTTGAACAACATTATTGTCATACATAGGTCAAACTCTGTGTGGTTATAGTCCCAAAGAAGATAGAGTAGCGAAGTTTCCAAACATTTTGTGTTAATTTTTGTGGTTGTTGTTGTTTAATTTTGTTTCGGATGGTTTAGCTAACATTTACATACATTTAGGCTTGATTACCAATATCTCAGCAAATAATTAGGTCATACGAAAATTCAAGGACTGTTTTGGAAATTTAAGTAAGTTTTCTACAAGATATTTTTAAGATTTTGTAAATAGTTCAGTTTTTACCCTTCACTGCTAGTTTAAACAAAAGATTAAAACACGACTTTTTGTGTTCTTTCGGTAAATCTTAAGTTTCTTTGCAAATTTTGATTGCATGACTTGTATTGGTATAAAGAATTGTAAACTTTTATAGCGTCAATATATCAGTAATTTTTTTGATTTACCATCTTTACAAGCTTTAATATGACATGTTCACAAAGTGTTTTTTTTTAATTGACAGAGATATAGCCTTTCAAACTTTACCATTTCTTAACAGTTTTTGAAATTTTTGTCCAAAAGCCCGTTCCTTGGTACTAAATGAAAAATTTAACAACCCTTGCACCTAGAACCAAATTTTATATTAATCGGCCCAGCCGCCCAGTTTGCATGTCTGGTAGCAGCCGGATTACAAAATTGCGACTTACCTACATTTTAAATATTCTCAATCTCAATAATAATAATGTCATATTTCACCAAAATCTTGTGTTCGAATATTTTTACAAATTTGAAATTTGCTATGCAGTAAAGAAAAAGAAGCTTTCAGGCCAAAGCGGCGAAAAACTATAAGATATTGTAGGTTTGAATGAGTAAAATTACATTACGGTTGTGGAAAAAAAGTTTTTTTTTTTTTTTAATTTTATGACTGGGCTACCACCTTATGTTGTTAACCTCAATCAATTTTTGTGCTATCGGCACATAATTTCAACCTTAGGTATAATGGAAGGCGATGCTCAAGCCACTTACTTTCCTTAAGTTTTGCTAGAAAATCCCCTGTGTAAATGTTCGTGTATACTACGTGTCCCCAAATTCATGCTTGATATTTTGGGGGATAATTTCTGGATTCATTCTAAGACTAAAATTGTTTGGGGGAAAATTCTACAGGGTATCCCGGACCTGAGTGGAAGTATTTTAGGGTGTTGTTCTTGGGGTTATTCTAAGAAAAAAATTGTATGGGGGGGAATTTGTATCTCGCCTCCGTGAAACTGGGGGGGGGGGGGGGGGCAGTTTCTGAAACATTGACTTTAAATGCAAAAAAAAAAAAAGCCAGATCCACACTATTGTGCCGATACCGATACAATCTCGCTACAATAAAATATTTTTACATAAGAATCAATGAGAGTATCGAAATCATATCAGGAATCGATCTAATTATCTAATAATGTGCTTTAATTTATTTGAAAGCTCATACTCCATTCGTACATTTGGTTTTTAAATCAAATAGTTTTTGAGAAATTGAGTTTCAAGTCAAAGTTTAAAAAAAAGATGTTTTTTTTAAGTCGATATTTTTCAAAATTTTACGTAATTAAGTGCTTTTTTGTGTTCAATATTCAATGCCTTCATTATTTTTTAGTCCATTACCGAAAACCAAATGTAAAAATCTTTCTTAGTTTTTAAGAAATTAAGAAAAAACAAAAGGTACTCATACCAAAGAAGCCCGAAAAAAGGGTAAATTATGGATAATTCATGATACAATTCATTTTTTGGGCTTTATTTGGTAAAAGTACCTTTTGTTTTTTCTTAATTTCTCAAAAACTAAGAAAGATTTTTACATTTGGTTTCCGGAAATGGACTAAAAAATAATGAGGGCATTGAATATTGAACACAAAAAAGTACTTTAATAAGTAAAATTTTGAAAAATATCAACTTAAGAAAAAAAAGTCAATTTTTTTTTAAAATTTTGATTTCGAAATTTAATTTCTCAAAAACCATTCGCTTAAAGAACTTGATTTAAAAATCAAATGCAAGAATGGAGTATTAGTTTTCAAAAAAATTATAGTATATTATTAGATGTGTTTTCATTGATGTTTAATGTTTTTTTGTTGCATTTAAAGTCAATGTTTCAGAAAATGCCCCCATTGCATCAGGGAGGCGAGATGCAACTTTCCCCCCATACAATTTTTTCTTAGAATAACCACACCCTATAATACTTCCACTCAGGTCCAGGACACCCTGTATATCCGCCCTGAGGCAATATATTTAAAATTAACGAAAGCACTAATAGTCCAGTCAGTTACGTGCTTTAGTATTTCTTTGTTTTTTAAATTAAGCAAATATTTTTGAAACAAACTGTGAATTTATTTTTTCTAGTTGATCAAAACTTCGCGTACCTTATTAAGTACCACTGTTTTTGTTTTATTCAATGCTCTTATCAGCTTCTAATCAAATATTGAAAAGCAGATGAAAAATCATTCTGTTTCCATTTTGGTCAATTTTTCAGAAATTGCCCTTCTTGTCTCTGGGAGGGGCAGGGAGATACAATTTTCTTAGAATTAATCCATAAATTATCCCCCAAAGTATTAAGCACCAATTTGGGGACACCCTGAATACACGAACATTTATACAGAGCAACGCCTTCCATTATACGATGCCTCTAGGGGGTTAAAATTTTGTGCCGGTAACAAAATTATTGATGTTTTTTCCTCTTATAAGACTGTACCAGATTCTAAGTAGATTATTTTGTGGGAGTTGTACTCTGGTAGTCTACTACAAGATTCTTATACGATAGTTATGAGCGTTCCTAGTTACTGGAAGCAATTTTTCATCTCATAACAAAAGTAAAAGATTATATATGAGATTTGTTATCTCGTTAACAGATTTTTATTGTTATCACGTCAAAAAACTAAGTATTTTTGTGAGAGTACTTAACTTATGAGTGAATCAATAATATTATGTTTGAGTTATAGATACTTTTATATTATAATCGTTTTTTTTAACACAATTGGACCAAAATTTGAATGCGGTTGCAATTTTATTAACTAATATTTACATTTTACCCAAAAAAAAAAACAAAGCGCTTTCAAAATAATGCATCAATTATTTGGTTTGTATTTTTTCTCAACTTTTTTATCGTGTTCACTTTTTTGGCAATAGAGTATCTACATAAGGCTCTTTGAGTTCTCCTCATTTAATTTTGTTGATATTTTTTGTTCACAACTCTGAAATTTTGTATTTTGTGCATTTGTTTCTACTAGTATCGCCCCGTGGTCGAAATTCGACCTTTCTCTATTAATGTTTTAATGGCAACATATGAATGTAAAAATAAGATTCTGTCAGAGCGATTGGCTATACTGCCGTGTTAAGAAAAAAAAACGTAACTGACATTTTGGCTGTTTTGAGTTAGGGCCAGTTTTGACATCTTTGATATGTCTGCTATTTTATTCTTTAAAAATAAAAGCCCTTATCTGCTTTTGTAATGGCCTAAAACGCTTAAGAAAAATGACGTTCGTTCAAAGAACCATGCTTTTTAAGTAAAAATTGAAGTTTTAGCACTGAATTTAAGGAAAAAAAAGTGACTACCATACAAGTATTAGTCCATCTGATAAATAATCAAGGCAAAAAGAAATTATTCACTTATAAATACAACAGAAAAGCACTCAACAACAAAACAAAAAAGATAGAGATAAAAATAGAAAAACGCGTTTATCTCGAAATGTCAAAAATACACTTACGTTTTTTCTTCTTAAAACGGCAGTATACCTTTCAAATAAAAAAAAAATTATGAAAATACGATGCCATTAAGTCAGTTAAAAAGGGAGATATAGAAAAGTGTTTACGTATTAATATATAGATTTTAACTTCTAGTAGCTTCTTGTTATGGAAGCTATTATACTATTTTATTAGCATTGCAATATTGTTAAAAGATATCAAATTTCATAATAAGATTATTATATTAAAGTTTATACTAAGTTATAAAATAAAAAAAAAAAAACGGGTTTTTGGACCACCCTATTATACACACAAATATCTTGTCAATTTTGAATAAAAATAACTTTTTTAATATGCATAAGGTATAAGGTAAATTAGATCAATTGATACAAGTTTTTCAATTCGATTTCTGTATTTATTTAAATAGAGGTTTATTTAATTAATAGCGGCTTCAAAAGTTAGGTATGAACTGACCAAAAATAAAATAAATGTTAGAAGGTTTAAACAACAGTTCAAAATTACTATGAATGCTGTCCATTAATTTTATAAAAAAAAGTATGAAAAGATTGTCTACCTTTGATCCAAATAGTTTGGTATTCCGAAATGTCAGGATACTCAAGTGACTTCACAACTTTTTTAACGTTTTCTGTCGTAGCATTTGTAATACAGGATTTCACAGGTTTTCAAATTGCTGTCAACTTTCATTGCATAATTTTTGGCCCTGAGCTCATATTATAATTTTTCAATTAAATAAGTAACGATTCCTTAAATCACTATTTTTTTCCCCAAAATTTGGTTAAAATCTTGTCAATATCTTTGTTACTCTCTGATATATCTAAAGGCTATTGATTATGTCATATAAAAAGGAACTAAGACGTTCATGGGATTTTATTGTAAAAATCATTAAAGGGGTCATTGAAGATGAGAAAACCACGGAGTGCTATTAAATTGGAGGGTGCATTTTTTAGAGGAGGGGTGCAAATCACCTACTTTGAAAATGTTGAGCGTCTGGCAAGGACTATCAACCGTAAAACTGACATTTTTTTCGAGAAGGTATAAGCTGACATGTGTATGTGCTTTAAAAGACCAAGTGTGTTGATTTTAGCAATTATTCTTAATTTTGAAAAAAAAAAAAAAAATAGATGGCAGCCCTAAAACTGTGATCAATTTGACTTTTATTTTTGACTTAACTGGTCATGACTCACTAATACACTCAGTTTGAGCGTATAATCTAACAAGTCCATCAAAATAGCCAAAAATGCCATTTATTAAGCTTTAAGAAATTAAATCATCCTAGACTATTCGCGGTCGATTCGTATCCAAACCATTTTTTGAAATTTATGTTAAAGGAAATTTAATGATCTTTCTTTTATCTAGAGCAATGCCTATACCTTTCTCAGCTGGTAAAAAAGTTATAAGCAAATAAGTAAAAAAAAAAAACAAAAAGCGATTTTTCATATTTTTTTGCAATAATATTAAAATTTAGCTAACTAAAAGTTTTTTTTAATTTTTTTTCAAAAATCCATTTCGATGGTAAATTTTATTTTCTACAAAAAAGGTTTTCAAAATTATCTCGAAATTTTGCTCCGTTTTCGAGTTATATGCAAAAAACCAAAAAGGGTGCTTTTGCACCCCCTCTCCAAAATGCACCCTCTAATTTAATAGCACTCTACCGTTTTCTCATCTTCAATGAACCCTTTGAAGATTTTTACAATGAAATCCCATGAACGTCTAAGATCCCTACTGTCCTGTTTTTTAGGACATAATCAGTATTATAAGTTGAATCTTAGCACTCACCGTTTTGTCACTATTTTTGAGGCAACAAGCACGATATAAGCGCCAAGGACAAGAAAATTCACTTTTCAGGTTGCATTTCTGGCTAAGTGTTAATAATATCCACATGAAATGAAAGCTAAAAATGTCCTTCACGATACAAATGGTCGAATAGATTCATTTTTGGTTGTTGCCACAAGCCTGACCATTTTTATAAAATTAGGGATGTTTAAAAAAGTGGTAAAGAACAAATTCGTAGTTTTAAGTGGTCATAAGTTCATATAAAAAATTAGATCAATTGGACTAAAATTTGTGGAAATTGTAAGTGTAAGCGACTAAAATTTCTGCGCTTAGCTAACCCTGTTGGGTATTAGTTGCTGATGCATTTAGGTTATAATAACTACGTATTTGTGTAGGAAAGGAAGTTATGGGTACAATTGCAGGCTACTAGGCATACATCAATTAACATTTTTTTTTTTTTTTAATTAACAACTCAAAAACTCACCTGAATTCATTAATATTTATCAATATTCCTACCATAATGCATATATTGACGTTTTCGGAATAAAAACGTTTTTTCTTAAGTATTGTAGGTATGAAATAAGTAGGTACCTACCTACCTTTATTTTGTGAGCTCAACAAATTTTCAATTTTCTATGGAATCGCAAAGAAACTATAAGTCAAAAGCTTGAAGAAAAAGAGGTGCAGAAAGTCCTGCTGGTGGAATCGTGCGACAGAATTTTTTCATGTTTTCTATCATCTTTTTGTCAGGCTTGGCTTAGGACCTGCCTCTTTAGTAGGTACCTTTATCCGAAGTTACCATAGGGTTACATTTCGTTCATTCGACTATATTCGCTTCCGACTTCTATTATAGTTTTAGCACATCAAAACCCTGCCTCATTCCAGAATCGATTCTTTTGCTATGAATTTTCCATACAACCATTGAGTTTATAAACAACTCAATGATACAACGAATAGACTTTGGTATTTAAATTTTATTTTCCTAGGTCAAGAAATGGGTGCTTGGGTGGATACTCTGTGTTCCATATTTTGTGTTGCTTGAGCGGAAAGCGGATACTGTGTTCCATATTTTGTGTTGTAGGTCAAAACAAAATATTGAACACAGTATCCGCCCAAACACCGATTTCTTGACCTAAAAGCAACAATAGAGATTTATTTGGGAACTTTTTGAAACAATTGACTTACTTTTCTTTTCTAGCTTTATTGTTAAACTTTTGTTTTGTATTTTTATCTGAATAACAACAAAAAGCTCGTCAAATGACATCCCTTGCGGGGATCGAACCCGCGACCTTTGGATTAGAAGTCCAACGCGCTATCCTCTGCGCCAAAGGGACAGGTGATGAACGGGGGACTATTTACCAATAAAGCTCCATACCGTTATGAATCAGACATAATTTAATGATTTTACACCGTGAATTGAGTATTTCTTTCTTAATATTATTTAGATTTTATAATTTCATCATAAATTGAAATAAATAATTAATATTATTCTTCAAGTAATTGTTATGTTTCTACATAGACGTTATCTTCATAGGTTAAGAAATACACACCTAGTGGAATTAAAATTTTTGGTTTGGCTTAATAGTTTTAAATACCTATACTAAAGTGGGGAAACCATGGTTTCAACTTAATATACCTATGGAAACAACATACAAATTATAAGCAATAGCAATGAATACTATTTTAGGCAAATAGGTACCTATACCTATGATTATTATGCATTTTGAAATATGAACCCAAAATATGGGTTGGAGTTGAAAAAAGGATTTTTATTTAGATTGTTCGCATTTTATAAGTGCCTACTTACCTACTAATAAAAAATTGATATCAAAAGTTTTCAAGAAAGCGCTTCGAACTGAGGTAAAAACTTCTTAAATCGAATGGTTTATTGCTTAATAATCTGCCGATAATTATTATTTGTGACGATTTGCCGTTCAATTGGCTTTAATTTTTAACTAACTTTTGGGCTAATTCGCAATGTAGTTGATGTTGAAAATGAATAACTGTATAATGTACTTCAAGTAGGTATTCATATGTAGTGTAGTTGATTTTACCCGGAAAATACCCCGTTTCACAACTACCCAGGTACCCGGGTAGAAAAATATCCGGGTACCCGAGTGATCAGTGTTCGGGTACCGGGTTATCATGTATCTCGGGTACCCCAGTACCCGGGGAGTTGAAGATACCCGGGTATTTCGGGAACCCGGGTAGTTTGAGTATCCGGGTACTACCCGGGTATTCAGGTACCCAGGTTTCAAGAGCTCTAATAGATACAATTGTATGATGTATAAGGTTTCTGAAAATGTACACAACAAGTTCTTACAAACAAGGACCTCACGAGTATTTGACAATGTTTCCTCGACTAGCTTTCCCACTATGTAAAAGTTTTTAGAGCCTTGACTTTAACTCGGCTGAGAATAAAGGAAGTAGGTTGTGCCTTGTGCCCTTAGATAGCGGTTCCCTTTTCTGTAATAACACCTAAAAATTGAGTATCCGTCCTAATCTAAGTATACATATATCGCATAATACTCTCCAACATCCTTTTACATTTCCTTCTAAGTACAGTAGTTGGCTCACTATACTGTGGCCAATTTATATTTGCAGTACAGACCTAATGGGAGAGCTTTTTCAAAAACACTGGTGCCTATTGCTGCTTGCACGGCACTTTAATAAAGAAATTGCCACTGAAATAAGAAACTGAGTTACATTGAAATTGTTTGTGTAATCTTTATTGAACCCACGAACATCCCAACATGACCTACCTGCTCCCCAGCTGAATGATATAGGAGACTGATCGCCAACTTGCCATAAACTTTTTTTGACATTGTATTATCACAACAAAAAATCACTTTGAATTAGAGTTCCCATTGCCCAGTTGATTGGAAATCTTAAGACTTTTACTTCGGTTTTTGCTATGGAGCTTTCAGGATTCAAGCTTTTTTTAGAGCTTTACTAGCAAATATTTCAACTTTAGAGGAGTCGACATTTTTGGTGTTTGTTCTGTTTTCATGTTTTCTTTTTATTTTTGTATGAAAATCAAAAATTAAGTGTAATTTTGATTTCGAAGTGTAAACAAAGTTTTCTGGTTGATGAAAATATAAAATATGATAATACTAGAAGAAGGTTAACGTGTGCAATATCCTACACATTTATGTACATTTACTTTAAAGATTTCAGGAGGTATTATTTTTGTGATGTGTAAATTTACATACAAAATTTGCTTTAAGTTCTTCGAAGAACATAGGTGCAAAGAGAGAAAAAGCAGGAAATCGTTGAACAAATTTTATGATATGACCTTGATTAAAATAACACTTTGATTTGATCAAAAAACAGCGGATGTTTTTCTATATGAAAATCTGGCAGGAGGAAAGTTACATTACAAAGGAGAAGGCCTACTGGGAATATCCTTACAAAAACGAGCTCGTTAGTCTACCTTTGGTGGTGTGGAAAACGATAGATTCAATTTATTGCGGCCATCATTGCTCCAACTATAAATATTAATAAACAGTTGGTAACCCTATTGATATTTTTGTGAGATTTGTGGCAACTTATAATGCTCACTACATCAACCCTATATAAGAGCTTTCAAATAAAGATAGCTTATTGAAATCAATTATGGTAATAGTGAAAGACAAATATTCTATCTTCCCTGTACTGCAAATATAAATTGGACAGAGTACATATATGTACTATCACTAAATCTTCTGCCACTTTTCCAACATACTTCCTCTTGTTATCATTCAAAGAATTTTTTTGTACTTAATTGCACTCTTGAAGGTGAAATCATTTGAAAAGGTAATAAAATATAAAATTATTAATTTTCTTGGACGGCAGTACCTTCCATTATTAGCTTCGCTTCAAAGGATTTTAGCTCCCTTTTTGGGTCCTCTGTGCACGTCCTGCAATGCCTTTGCTCAGCTTAGGGCATAATGTAAAATCGCCAGACAGGCGCCAATGTTAAAATCTTTTTGTTTTTTCATTTCAAGGTGCAAAAATCCAAAACTTGATTATAGACTTTATTGCAATGGACCTTATTTCAAGGCACCAATCGAAATACATTTCCCAAGGAATCTGTAAACAAAAATTAGGGCGTTGTGCCAGTCTCCGGTTGTTAGATATACCAACATATAGGTAGTACCAAACTTTGTGAAAACGTTTCATGTTTATAAAACTATATCACATGGAAGGGTGTTTTTGACAGAGAGAGTTGTGGTGTACCAAACGGAAAAATTAACAACCCAAGCATATGTTATAACTTATAAAAACTCTCTTATTCTTCATTCTCTTAGCTCATAATCTATTTCTACCAAGTTTCATGAGGTTACCATTTCTGTCCCAAGTTTTATGGTAATAGTCCCCCATGACTCCCCAAAAAAATACCCTTTCACCACAAAAACATACTTCTATGGATTCTTCTGATAACTGCTTTCCATGACGGCCATTCCAAAAATTTCGAAACCAAGCTACTCAATTTCAAATTAAGGAAAAAAACATATTTAAATATGCCAATATTTAGAGTATATAAATTAGAGTTAACGAAAAAATTGTAAATATAAAATTTTACTTGTTGTTGTAAATTAGGCAAGTGATCAAAAAAGATCATACTTTATCATCAGTACCTGTGCATTTTTTGGAATTTTTGCCGCTATCCGTTCTCTATAAATTGTGACGCAAATGGCGATGTGCAGTGAAGTTTTTATAAGTGTTTTCAATACACTTCTTAAATTCAGAACTATTTTCTTGATAGGAGTGCTGTAAAAATAGTAATACGCCTCGAAATGACTGAACATTTCATGTCTTCTCCGTTACCGAAAAATGACAAGAGTTGGTATAAAAGGTGAACTATATTATTGTTTGTAAAATTACTCCGCATACAAAGCAAGATTTGAAAAAGGCTTATGGTGGATTTTTTATAGATTTTTAAATCATGTCTTACTGTCTAAAACAGGGTAACGGAGAAGACAAAATTGCAGTTTCTCATCCAAATTTAACGACTCATAGGCATTTTTTTTTTTTAAGTCTGAATTTTTTGATCCCCATGCTTAAAATGGGTCAAGGTTACTAAACAAAAATATATGTTAAATTTCATTGAAATCGATTGACGTTTACACGTGCTAGCGAGCACTTGAAGTTTTTCATATAAAATACATGGGGTTTTCACAGTCTTTTACTCAAAGTGTCCATAAAAGTGTAAACGTTGATTTAAAAACTTTAAACTTGGCACATATACTAAATACCATAAGGAGTATACAAATATATTTTTTTTTATTTTTGTAAATAACAGTAACTCCCTTTTAAATAGCAACAAATGCACAAAAACATCGATTTTCAATTAAATTTTTTGATGGGGTTAATATTATACAAAAATATTGAAAATATTTTTTTATACTCCTTACGGTAGTTAATTTATGTGCCAGGTTCAAAGATTTTCCATCAACTTTTACAATTTTGCTGATATTTTAAGTAAAAACTGTGAAAACCCCATTAGACCAGGAAAAATAGCACAAATCGTATGGGGAACCTTGAACAAATTAATTCATGAAATATTTAAATTGGAATCGACGCAGAATTGCAACCTCTATAACATATCCAAAGTCCCCCAAAATCCCCGCTTTGGCTTTTTGTGTAGATGCATTTGAAGAGGTGCAGACGTGGGGAACTTGTAGGTCTATCAAACTAAAATATTTGTGCTGTTACAACCTAACCATATGATACATAATTTAAGGGTAGCTTTTAACGCTGAATCTATTGAAGCCAAATTCAAAATGATACAACCACCCAAAAAAAAGTTATATTCCTTTTTACGTAATGATGACTTTTTTTCCAGGTACAACAGGTAAAATATTATCGAAAACCCTTTGAAAATAAAGGTATGTTAATGAAATTTGGAGTGAATGTTCCATTTGTCATACGAACTAAGAATCAAAACAGTCCCCAAAAATATCCATGGTGAAAGGGTGTTTTTTTAAGGGGGATGGGCAAGTGTAGAATGTTTACCATAACACCCACGAAAAAACTCTTACACCCATGAAACTCACCAAAAATATTAAATTTGTCATGGCAACCAAGAATAAATATAGTCCACATAAATATATTTGTTCTGGGGGATTTTTTATTAAAGAGAGGGAAAATCTGGGAAAAAGTTGAAAGATTTGAGCCAAAATCCGATTTGGTGTAATTGAGGTATATACACTAAGTATGGTATATGATTTAAGGGTATTTTTTAACGCTGAATCTAATAAAAGCAAAACCAAAATGATACAAGCACCCTTAACAAAGTTATGGTCCTTTTCAAGCAAAATCAATTTTTTAAAATAGTATTTTCCGTAGAACAGGTCAAAATTTAACCGCCACAAAAACACTATTAGACAAAAGATATTTGTATGAACTATTTGGATTCTTGGTTGCCATGACAAATTCAATGTTTTTGGCGAGTTTCATGGGTGTAGGAGTTTTTCCGTGGGTGTTAGGGTAAACATTCTACACTTACCCATCCCCCTTAAGAAAACACCCTTTAACCATGGATATTTTTGGGGACTGTTTTGATTCTTAGTTCGTATGACAATTGGAACATTCACTCCAAATTTCATTAACATACCTTTATTTTCAAAGGGTTTCCGATAATATTTTACCTGTTGTACCTGAAAAAAAGTCATCATTACGTAAAAAGGACTATAACTTTTTTTGGGTGGTTGTATCATTTTGAATTTGGTTTCATTAGATTCAGCGTTAAAAACTGCCCTTAAATTATGTATCATATGGTTATGTTGTACCAGAACAAATATTTTAGTTTGATAGACCTTCAAGTTCCCCACGTCTGCACCTCTTCAAATGCATCTACACAAAAAGCCAATGCGGGGATTTTGGGGGACTTTGGATATGTTATAGAGGTTGCAATTCTGCGTCGATTCCAATTTTAATATTTCATGAACTAATTTTTTCAACCTCGGAACCCATTTTTCCTGGCCTACATGTATTTTGAATGAAAAATTTCAAGTGCTCGCTAGCACGTGTTAACGTTAACCGATTTCAATGAAATTTTATACATATTTTTTAAATTGCCTGAATATCTTTTATCATTGATGAGAATAATTTAAAAATACGAATTACAATATAATTGAACAAAAAAGAAATCTTTAATCGTACGTGTCTTCTCCGTTACTATAAGCTGTCTTCTCCGTTACCATCCTTCATATTTTTTTCTGATAGTAAAATGAAACTTGGTATTAAACCAAGGATGGTTTTTGATAAATGTTTTGGTTTCATGAAAGTGTGCAAAAAAAATCAACTTCATATCTTAATGGACGGCGCAGAATTTTAAACTTCAACCGACCATTGCGGAAATCTCTTAATCGTACGTGTCTTCTCCGTTACCATCTATTTTTTTTGTATAAACTTACTAAATTTCATAATTTTTTGGTGAAACTTATGTGTCGTGTACTTTGTGATGAATTCTTAAAAACCACTGAGTTTCATAACAAAATATTAATTTCTTAACAAGAAAAATCTTACTACAAGCGTCCGATTGTCATCTCCGTTACTTTGGAATGGCCGATGATGAATGCACCATTGATGCCAAATTTCATCAACGAACCATTATTTCCAATTGGTTTTCTTTTAATATTATACTGAAAAAATACTCATCCTTACATAAAAATGACGAAAACTTTTTGTACATGTGTCATATGCTAAAATCTCCTTCAAAAATAAAACATCCTTCCAGGTGAAATATTATAAAAGAATCTTTAGATTCTTCATTCTCAAGGAACATGAATCGCTTTCACCAGGTTTCATGATGGTACGATTTTTGTTTCGAAAGACTTTTTGTACTATTTTACCTGTATTAATAGTTTAGACTTTAGAGTGTTCTTCAGTAACTGGAATATTCACTTTTAGAAGTAACGGATAGTAGTTGTAGTAGTAGTAGTAGTAGTAGTAGTAGTAGTAGTAGTAGATAAGAAGTAAATATATCCCCAAATCTGAGCTCCAATGCTGCATTAAGCATAATTGATGCTTCAGGTTTCCTTCGAGCTATGCTACAAGCAATTGTAGTTGATACAACGTCTCCAAACCGAAAATTCATTTTTGTATAGTACCTACATATTCATAAAAAAAATTGAAGGTAATACGTGACTTTTGAGGTGGCTTAAGGTGCACCACGCCAAAACGCGCCCAAAGGCCACTAATTTTTTTATTCTGCGTTTAAGATTTGATCAGATAACCGCAGAAGAAGAAACCCAAACACAAATTACGTACCTCTTTTATGCCTGCGTTTGGCCATTTAATTGCGGTCCACATCCACAAATCCCAATGAAAGAGGTAGGTCAGGCACGTAGCCAGAGGGGGGGCTTGAGGGGCTGAAGCCCCACCCGAAAATCTAAACAAAAAATTAAACTTTTCTAATATATTAAATTCAAATCTATAAAAAAAGGGAGACTATCCATGTAGGAATAGTTTATTTGAATTTAGCTAAAGTTCTCATTTACTTGAAAATACTTCGTTAAAAAGCAAGAGACTATTTAGATATGTTTACAATTTTGTATTGAATTTTGGAGACTATTTAGGCATTTTATTTAACTCTAAAAGCTATTTAAATGAGGAGAATATTCTACATATGTATACCTACATTTTATTTGATTTGGAATTGGGATCAGTAAACGACTTCAGTTATTGCCAAAAAATTGCAAATTTAAAATAACCACAAATTCTATAAGATTTCAGAGTAAAACAAACCAAAAATAAATAAAAATAGTGATATGCGCGTTACGAAAACATATGATTTAAAATAGCTTTCAGCTTGCGGAAATTTTAAATTTATATGTTATGATTAAGAGCAAAAAAATATTGGAAGTTCCGTTTAAGAGATATTTAACAATAAAATTTGGATATGAAGAGTTTTGCTGCAAATGATTGGATATGGTCAATTTCCCCACCATTCCACCCTCTCACAATTGCACCCTTTAATATAAAAGCACTCCAATACTTTCCAATCTTTGATGATACATTTAAAGTTGTTTACAATAAAAACCCGTGAATGTGGTAAGTTGTTATTTTTGAATAGATGGTTAACCACAGATCCCTACGCAATACATACGGAAGAATCCCACAAAAAAGTAAAGGGTGATTTTTTAAGAGGTTTAGAACTTTAAAAAAAAAAAACACAAAAAATTCGAAAAAATGAATGAAATATTTATTTGAATCGATAGTTTGAACCTTGCAATTTAATGTTTAAAGATAATTTCATGCAAATGTTGACCGCGGCTGCGTCTCAGGTAGCCCATCCGCTGAGTCCAATTTTGGCATACTCTTTCACACATATCGGCCGGTATCTCACGAATGAATGCATGGATGTTGGCTTCCAGTGCGTCAATCGAAGCGGGCTTGTCCCTATAGACATTAGCCTTGACATACCCCCACAAAAAATAATCTAATGGTGTCAAATCGCACGATCTAGGCGGCCAATTGACCGGCCCGAAACGTGAAATTAACTGTTCACCAAACTCGCCTCGCAATTGCGCCATTGTTTCGCGTGCTGTGTGGCATGTGGCACCGTCTTGTTGAAACCACATATCATGCAAGTCAAGAACTTCCATTTCGGGCAAAAAAAAGTTTGTTATCATCGCTCGGTATCGTTCACCATTGACAGTAACGCTGCGATTCGCATCATCTTTGAAGAAATATGGCCCAATAATGCCGCCGGCCCATAAACCGCACCAAACAGTGGCTTTTTCGGGATGCATTGGTAGCTGTTGCAATGCTTCTGGCTGATCTTCACTCCAAATGCGGCAATTATGCTTATTTACGTACCCATTCAACCAAAAATGAGCCTCATTGCTGAACACAATTTTTCGATAAAAAAGCGGATCCTCGGCCTCGAATTTTGATAGTAAAATTCAATAATTTGCAAGCGTTGTTCATTTGTAAGACGATCCATGGTTAAATTGCAAACCAAACTGAAGCTGTTTGACAGTGACACAAGGTACTAAACACACGTCAGCTGTCAAAACCAGTGTTGCCAAAACCAAACCAGCTAAAAAATCACCCGTTATAAGCTCTCATAGTAAAATGTATCTTATGAAACCGGGGATAGTTCGAGTGAATTTTCACGAACTTTGAATTTTACCTGATATGTTTGTTACGGCATGGGAGTTTTAATACTTTTTTTGGATTCGTAGTATAAATCTATTATGACGGAGCGTACGATAAGGCTATTAAATTTTTATCATTATTTAAGCCCTTTTGGTTTTGTTAAGCTTAGGTTTTTAAAATATAAATTATTTGAGTCCAGATATCCAGAATGAAATCCTGGAGATATGTTCTGATATTGTAACAACTGAAATAACTAAACGGGCTATAAGTTCAAGTTGTATCAGTATCCTCGCTGACGAAACAATGGATGTTACTGGGTGTGAACAACTTTTGATATGCCTTTGATATATCGACTGTTTAACAGATCCCAAAAGTTGTATGCTTCGGGAAAATTTTGTAGGTTTTGTTCCTGTTGATGACTAAACTTCTGAAAACTTTACAAAAACCATACTGCAGCGATGTGAAGAACTGCATCTTGATATGAAGAATTGTGTCGGCCAAGGCTATGATGGAGCCGCATATATGGCAGGTCACTTAAGTGGAGTACAGTGCAGGATTAGGCATGCAACAGTATCCAAACGCTAGGTATGTACACTGTGCAAGCCATCGCTTGAACCTGGCTCTGTCTAATGCCATGTCAAGTCCTGCAATTCGAATTGCCTTGGTGTAGTAAGTGAAATAGCTTATTTCTTCCACAACCATTCAAATGCTAATATAACTTTCTAAACTATCATTAAAAAACACGCACCAGAGAACCGAAAAACTCGACTTCTACGCCTTTGTGAAACAAGAGTCATTGAAATGCATGACAGTTTTATTTCCTTTATAGAGCTTTTCAAATGCATCTCAATAAGTTTTGAAGAAATAACGAGCAGAACGTGGGCGATATGTCTTCGAAAGCATCAACACTTGGCAGCGATCCAAAGAAGTGATTTCCTAGTAAGCCTCATTGTGTGTGAAAAACTATTCTGTTTAACGCTGCCCTTATCAGTTTTCCTACAGAGCTATTTCTGCAATCGACCGCACAAAAGAAGTTTGGAATTCTCTTAAGAACATAAGAGAAAATGCCGAAAATTTTTTCAGAGAGGCTTTTCAATCCGCATATCCCAAGTTGCCGAAGACTTATTTGAAGTTCAATTAAGAGCTCCAAGAACTTCATTGAAACAAACACTGCGTTCCAATCCAGAAACCTCTTCTACTGAAGAGTGTCTAAACTGATTCATTGCAAAAATTCGTTAATAAAAAATCTTACGGACAGATTCATGGACAACGAAGATGTTCTACCATCGCATCGTTTCAAGCTCTTCTCCCAGGTTTTGCCGCAGTTGAGCGAGTGAACGAAATGGAAAAACTTACATATGATTTTGATAATACAATTTCTTTATCAGCTGTGAAAGCTGAGTACATTCTTTGGTGCGGAAAAATATTGGCGAGTGATCTTTCTACCGAAGTTTTGAAATTGCTTGATATAGGTATAGCCTTACTATAGAGGTATAAACTTCTTGCTTACGGTTTTGGCCACGCTTCCAGTGACCACAGCTGGTGTTGAAAGAACCTTTTCAACTATGAAAAGGATTAAAGCGAAGCGTTATGTGGAATGAAAAATTAAGCTCTCTTGCTATGATATCTGTTCATTCGCATATTAATGTGGATCCAGATAAGGTGATTGATGTCATGTGAAAAAAATCAAGACGTCTTCTGCTTTAAGAAAATGTGTACAGAAAAAATATTTAAGTATGTTCTTATTAAAAACTAATAAAAATCAATAGATTGGAATATATATTGATTTTTGTTTAAAGAATTTCTCGTAAAATTTGGAAGCAAGCCCCCTCCAAAACAAAATCCTGGCTACGGCACTGAGGTATGTACTACAGGGATAATGTAATAATTAATTATATGCACAGTTTTGTATATACTTACTATTCCTTCAAGAAAAATAGTAGGTACTCATACGCCATACATATTATTTTTTTAGGAAAAAGAAATTAATATGTGGCGATGGTACAATGGATGTGGGGGTAACGGGTTAGTTAGGCGTTGATTCTAAGGACCATGTTTTGTTCTCAATATTAAGATTTCAGATTAGGGTATATCCGCATATAAAAATATTAAAGGCTTCCTACAGATGGTCTAAGCCACATTAACCTTAATAAAAGTAACATAAAAGATAATTATGGATCTGTTCATAAGTTGCAAAATAAACGAGAAAGTATTTTACTGTGTTGTACAATAAATAAACATATAATTATGTAGGAATTTCCTGTGTATTAAGTATAATTTAAAAAACACTGCCCATCCATTTATCGACTTTTTAACCACGTCATCATAGCCTCGGTGGCGCAGTAGGCAGCGCGTAAGTCTCATAATCTTAAGGTCGTGAGTTCGAGCCTCACCCGGGGCATATCCTTTTTGGTGTTGTTGTTCTTTAATCCTTAATATTTCAATATTAATCATAGATTTCATAGAAATAGGAATAATAATTTATGTGGATAAAAGATACATTCGTAAATGTACAAATGAATCTGCTATTTTATTTTTAATTTTTTTTTAAATATTTCATCTTTACACAAACTGAGTGAAAGCAAAAAAGCACTTTTACCTAGAAAATTAATAAAAAGCTTCTAATAAATTCAAGCCCACCCATTTCCAAACTCCTCATAAAGCTTTATTATCTATCACACACATGCATGGAAAAATTGAACAAAGAATTTAACACTTGAAATTCAAATCTACTTCAACATGCCTTCGATAGCCGTGATCGTCTAGTGGTTAGGACCCTACGTTGTGGCCGTAGTAACCCAGGTTCGAATCCTGGTCACGGCAATGTTCATAACATTGTCACGGAGAGGGCGGTTTCTTTTTTATTTTTTTTCCAAAATCAGATTCTTCATTCGGGGGTGCATTAAGTCGTAACTCGCAAATAATTTTTCGTGCTTGCTTGTAATTTTGTTTTGCTGCCGAGGTTAAGTTAAGAGTACATACACTATTCACAACTTCAACAGACAAAGTAACTGCACTCTGAACAGCAACTTGATTTTAGTTCAGAATAGCGTCACTTAACGAATATGCATCTGTGTACCTTTTTTAGTTATTAAACACTATTATGAAAGCAAATGGTTGAAATATGGTAAACATAATGGCGTTTCCAGAATAATATAACACAAAACGTTGACTTACTAGATTTTGTACACGGGAATTTGAATCCGAACTTCTATCCTGAGCTCTGATACTGTAGTAAGGCTTTAGTGCTCAGTGTCTCCAATAAGGAAGGTAGATTTATGAATAGTTTCAATGCAAATTGTATTACATACAAAAAGTCACCTGTTACCAACTAATGTTTGCACCACAATCATTAACTTTATTCAATTCTGCTTTGTTCAAATAAAAGAAAGAAACAAAAAACACATAATTATTATAATAAAATGTATAAAAGAAAATTCAAATAGAAACAAAAAATTATAGTATAAAAAACAACTGCAATTCGCTATCGGCCATAACATTAAAATTTCATCTTAAATTCTAACCAATCTCTCTGATGCAACTAAGTTATAATATTGCTATTTTGAATTGTAGAGTTTTTTTTGTTTGTTTGTTTGCTTGTTAACTTGCTATTAATTCTTTAATATTATTAATTTTAATATTTTAATGAAGACATGGCGGGGGCGCATGTGCAAAATTTCTATAACGGATTTGCTGAGATCATGCTGCAAGGATTTTGTAATAAGTGGCTTTCATTTGCCCATTCGTTGGATGGACCATTCTTGTTGGCACAGTGGACATCGGTTATTCTGTTTCACCCACAATGACATACAGCAATGATGGAAGGAATGATTGCATTCGCCCCAGACGACAACACAATCCTGACGGCCGAGTACTTCACGTTTGTTTTCGGCTTGGCAACGAAGGCAGGCGTCTGTAAAAAAAGATTGAAATAGAAAGTTATTTGCGTGATTCAAATCAAGAGGGAGATAAAATTAAAAGTACTTAATTTAAATGTAGCGAAAAAATGTTATTTTTCGGATTGTAAGGTTAGTGTCTCAAAAGCCCGACTTCCCTTAGAAAACCAATTTGAATACTTTTGACGTAGGAATCTAGATTTTGTCTACCTACACGTCAGATACGGTGACGTGAAATAACGCCAAACCAAATAAAGCCGAAATTCAAAAATTTGGTCTTATTACGTTTTCAAAAACGAAATAAGACCAAATTTAAAATTTGTTTTTATTTTCTTTATGAAACCGAAATAAGACCAATTTGGCTATAATTCGTTTTCAACTTATTTCATATTTTCAAATATCTAATTCTGCCGAGACTGAATTTTTTTTCCTGACATGAGGGGGCTTATGAAAAGAAGTTTAATGATAGGATACAAAATTTTCCAGATTATTTGAATGCAAAAGAAACTTTGCATACACCCAACCTCGCACCCACCCCAAATCCTATAATGAGCCCAAGCAGGGGGGTTGCAGGGGGGCAACATGCCCCCCCAAAGATACCTCACTGTTTATTCGCGAATTTTTAAGTTTCACAAACCTAATAAACCCTCTCCTTTATTTGGTTTGTGAAATTTTAAATCTCACGAATAAACAGTGGGGTACGTATGGGGGGCATGCTGCCCCCCTGCAACCCCCATGCTTGGGCTCACTGTAGGATTTGGAGTGGGTGCGAGGTTGGGTGAATGCAAAGTTTCTTTTGCATTTAAGGAACCTGAATTTTATGAAATAACGATTCTCAAGAAATATTTGGCCTGAATTCTATTTTCGCATTGCAATAAGACCGAAAAACTGGTTGAGATAGATTTGGTTTTATTTCGATTATTTTTTCGGCGTTATTTCCATCGGGCATAAGAAATAGCACCAAATTGGCGTTATTTCGTTTTTGAGATGGAAATAAGGCCAAATTCAAAATTTGGCTATATTTCGTTTGGCTTTATTTCACTTCACCGTCAGGTACACCTGGAAAAATTAGACAGATGTAGTTCTGGACATACACGAGTGAGAAAATGCTTTAATTATAACATTATTTTAGCCCTTAGTTGGAGTAATCGTGTTTAGTACACGCGAAAGGCACTTATAATGGCACTTTGTCACTCGTGTAATGAAGTATTAAGGATATTCATTAAACATCGCAAACTCGAAAAATGTTTCGTGAATTCACTCCAAAAAAAACGACATTTTAGTCTCGTTGTTAAGTCTGAGTTAACTCCATTAACTTGTTTTTCAGTCAAATGAAATCCAAAGTTAACTCCGAGATAGCTCACCTTATTTGGTGACTTAACTCAGGGACCAAACTGAGAGCTTTTTCAATGGTGGCGTTATCTCGATTTCGATAGTGAAAGTTATTGATAATGCAATTCCACTGTGGGGCCATTTCTGTTTCGATGCGTAAAAGGCGTAGAAGGGTGATGTCCATGGTGTCGCACATCGATTACAATAGATTTTTGCCAACTGAAAGATAAAAATAATCCTTAACTGAAAAATTGTTCCTGAGTTGGCTCGGGGTTAATTTATTTTCAAGATCAGCTAACTCTGATTTAACTCAGAGTTAACCCTGAACTGAAAAACTGGCCCTAAGAGAGTCCCACATCAACGTAGGGTGTTTTGTTTTATACAATGGGCAGCTATCCGACTCTTTCGAAGTGCGACAGGGTACAAGGGAATGTTCTATGGCCAATTCGATAGAATTAGAAACAAAAATTCTAAACACACTTTATCAACCATAATATTTTTTGTAAGCGTGCGTGGCTTGTGTCGTTGGTCTTTTACAGGTGACATGTTTGTTCTAAATATGAGTTTCCTTGAACGCGAACAGTTTAAAAAACACTGTTATTTTAGAAAATTCATTTATAGTCGACATTTTTGCTGGACACGAAATTAGAAACGACAACAGAATTGGTAAATTTAAAAATAAAGAAAATTATTATCAATGTGAGTTGATTGTTTTCAGTTTGTTTTTGATTATTTTTATAATATTAATATTAATTAATTAAAAATACAGCGACGAAAAGGGGCAAAAATAAGTCTTGTATTCCAGAGCTCCGGTAGCTCTGAGTGCAGTGCTATCAAAACGAAAACGAGTCAATTGATTCCATAGCAAAAAGATTTAGTTGCTCGAAAAAGATGGTATTTGATGATATTCAAGTCAATAAAAGGACTGGCAGCTTTGAAAACCCAAAAAGAAAACCAAAAGATCGAAAGTCCACGCAAAAAGAGGACAGATTGATATGCCGAATTAGCAAAGCTGATCCTTTTTTGACTTCTGCAAAAATAAAAGAGGTTGTTTCGCCCCAATTGGGTCAAGAGCTATCAGCTAGAGCCATAAGGCGCCGAATTCTAGAACATGGGCCACGTGGATGCATTGCCAGGAAAAAACCACATGTTTCCAAATAGAATTTGAAGAGGCGTTTGATGTTTGCTAAGCTTCACGCAAATAAAGTCATGGGATTCTGGAAAAACATACTTTGGAGTGATGAATCCAAATTTAACTTGTTCGGGTCAGATGGTAGAGTGTAAGTTAGACGCCCTCAGAAGAAGGAATTGGATCCTAACTATACTTTAAAGACCGTTTAGCATGGAGGAGGAAACATAATGGTTCGGGGTGCGTTCTCGTGGCATGGAGTTGGCCCAATAGTAAATATAAATGGTCGAATGGACCAACATATTTATAAAAGCATCTTGGAAAATGTCATGGAGCCTTATTATTCATTTGCACACATGCCCATTAGTTATGTTTTCCAGCACGATAACGATCCAAAGCATACAGCACGGATTGTTAAGCATTGGTTTTTTGATACAAAAACTAATGTTTTGGATTGGCCCGCCCAAAGTCCAGACTTGAATCCTATCGAGAACTTGTGGGCAGACGTGGGGAGAAGGCTAAAGTCCAAGAACCCAAAAAATTCTGAGGAACTTTTTGAAAATATAAAGTAGGTCTGGGAGAGTATACCCCCATCAAGATGCCGCGCCTTGGTAGAAAGTATGCAGGCAAGATTAGCTGCAGTGACACAAAATAAGGGATTCCCTACAAAATATTATTTTTCATCGAAGATTTTTTATGAAATACCAATTTTTTCTTTGCGTTTCTAATTGTATGACCAGGTGCGATTTGGGTTAAATAAATAATAATAATTTTCTACTGTTAGTGTCACGCTTTTATTTTTTATAAAATATTCAGAAGTGTACTTTATGACATGGTCTATTAAAAAAACCACTAACCAACCTCAACAAATTTCCTAAAAAAAAGTTATGCAATTTAAAATTGTTACAAAATTCTTGTTTCTAATTCTATGGTCACCACTGTATATTGCCTGCCAAATACTATCAGCGGACTGAACGGGATGTGCCAAACACTGAAGGTGGAAAGAGGGTGAAGGATGAACACGATTTGTTTACAGGACATGCTGATTTTGTGGTTATCGGGAAAAAATGGAAAATAAAATGCAATAGTAAAGGCTTTTCAAACGTCGTAAAATCATTGTAAATTAATAAGTAATTTCGCAGAAAAAAACGGTAAGAGCGCGAAGTATACCTAAACACGGAGATCCTTTGTCGAATAAATAGTTTCTTTTTTAGCAGACCTGTATTAAGCATTTCTGTAGTCACTTCCTATTAAAATCATCACTTCCTATTAAAATCACAACAATTTTAAGGAGAACAATAAAATTATTGTAGATATCAAGAATTTGCTCTAAGCATCGAACAAAATTAATGTCATTGACTGAATCATCTAACTAGTTTGCCACAATTACGAAAGCAATTTTTTTGTGACTTTCATGAAATTTTTGTCGTAAACTAAACGATTTTACGACGTCCTTAAGATCACAGCAGTGCAGGAATACTCTTAATATCTAACATTAAACAAAATTTTAAATGTTTACTGTCTTCATTTATAACATAACAATTCTCATGGTATGTACATATATAGTTAACGATTTGCTATAAAAGGTTTTACAATACACGTTTTGACAGTTTGTTTACGATGTCGTTCATTTTTTGACATTTAAAATGATTTTACGACGTTCAAGACTGAGAGCTGTAATTGCAAATTTACTGACTTCATGAAACTTTGGTCACATACAATTGTATGACCACCAAATACAGAAGTCTCCCACTCTGATTCAATCGATTAGATTCTAATTTTTTATTTTTGTTTAATAAATAAAAACCTCACTATGCACACCAGATTGTGAAACTGTTTTTGGAATTTGATGGCCAAAAAATCTTTTCCTGACCAAAGTTTCATCCATGAACCGATGCGATCAGTAAGCCTTCCTCTCCTGCTAAATCTCGGTCAATAATCTCAAATTTGATCAAAATCTTGAAGGCAATTTCACTTACTAAAGCATAACGCGTACATAAATGTTAGTATACCTAAAATCCATACATCACAAGCAAAAATCTCAATCTTAATGTTTCCATCAATCAATTTACTGAAAGAACTTAATTGAAACTAAAACAAAGTGCGCTAAACGACAAAAAAGCACCTATTACTGGAAACTATTAATTTTTTTTGCTGAACAAACAAGCCCCCTTCGTTAAGTTATAACTAGATTGGCCTTCGAAAATTGGCACAAATGATATGCCTTTAGACTCGTGTAAAAAAACATATTTTTGCACTTTGATTGTTTGTATTTCCTCCGCAGTTAGCATTTATGGCAAACATCTTCTTGGCTTGGTCAATAATCATTCAAAGATTCGCAAGGAACCTCAATAAGAAAAAAAAAAATATTCCATCGAGCCCCCATCATCATCTTTTATTATGATCATACACTTTATGAGGCGTGACTTCAGTCACATCTTCTTCGGATTTCTCGGAAAAAATGTATTAATTATTTCAAAGTTCGAATGATGCAAGTGCGACAGTTTTTAAGTATTTTTTTACAAAAACAATTTAAATTGGCATTGTATATCAATTTATTATAGTTATGAAGAAAAACAAAATAAATTTATTATTATTCTGTTTGCTCCTGTGATTTGCCCTGAATCACTAAGGTCAAAAGAACAAAAACATACTCACATTCACGAGTATATAAATAGGGAGCCTCTATACACAGAGACACAAAAAGTACCAAATGACAATGACGCCAATCGAACGACATTGCCATTTTCACGATATACTTGCTGATGACGATGATGCAAAAGGAACACACCTCTCTTCAAATTAAATTGGCACAAGAGAAGAGATTGTTTACTGTTGTTTCAGCGAAATATGTCACGTTTTGTTGATAGATATGTTTGCTATTTTTATTTTTTTTTTGTGATGCAAAAATAAGAAAAATGTTTTTTTTTGTTTTTAATTAAGGTAAGATGAATACTGAAAAGCTCTCGAAGTGAAGAATGCATTTACAAATACCCTACAGCCCTTATCATAAATACTATCGAGAATGTGCAAGTATAAGGTGATCCAGACTTTTTGCAGGGTTACGGCCTCTTGCGATCAAGTGACAAATCCTTTAAGAGTATCTAACAAAAGTGCTCATTATAAATAATAGCAATTCTGAGGAAGTGGGTGGATGCCACGCCAGCTGAATGGAAAATCTCTATTGTATGCTCTCTTTGCATGCTTTTCAAGCTCTATAGTTCTACCAATCCTCATTGCATACAACAATCGGAAGTGCTTCATATAATTTATAAGAATTTTAAGAAAGTGGGTGGTTGCCGAACCTTCTGAATGGAAAATTCCAGATTATCGATTTTTCCTTTGTATGTGTGTACTACCGTTGTGCGAAATTACAGGGTTCTACGGTGTCGGGAAGCACTCCAGTTAGTTACGATTTTAGCGATTTTTGAAGTTTCATATGCCAGGAATTACTAATGCTACAAAATTTGGTGAGCCACTTGTGTTTGAAGTTATAGGGAGGGGTGGGGGGGTGAAATCGCCTGGTTTTGTTCTTGTAAAAAGAGTGTGCCGCAAACTATGCTGGGCACTACCTCACTCCCCTTTGATAGTGAAAATTTAGGTTAGGTTAGGTTGATGGGCTGACGGTGGATCTTGCTCCCGTCACACTTGGATCAATGTTGATCCATTGTGGTACCCTGATGGTTTGGACCATCCTTTTAAAAATATATAATGTATGAAATCCTATGGAGTATCGAGCCATTTGGAGGCGTTGATGATGATGTTCATTAAATTTGAGATGTTATAGCCTGTTGACTTCGGAATTTCTGCCAGATCGTTGAAGAAATAGCTACCCATATTTTGTTCCTTATATTACAGAGCGCCGGACATTGACCTAGGTAGTGAAAGGTGTCCTCCTCTACTTCTTCGTCTCCGCAGCCTCTGCATAAGTCTTTAGTACTAAGTCTCATTTTCTTTTTATGGTACCCTAAGAGATTATGTGCTGTGATAATTCCTATCAAATGATTCAGAGATCTCTTTTTCAGGTTTATGATATAGTGCGTTTTTTTCTAATAAAAGCTAGGATACAGATTCTTTGTAGTGGTACAAGTTGGGAGTGAGTTCTAAGAAGGTTAGGCTAAATGGGGTGGTGATACGAGAAGGTCGCATCACCTCACTCAGATCTCAATGTATCCATTGTGCTCCCCTGGGTGTGGCAAAGTAGGTATAAGGAGGGGGAAGGAAATTGATTATTGGAAGCTTAGGTATGGGGGGCCTCCCTGAACCATCCTGAGTTCTGAGTGAATTTAAATTAGTTAGAGTTATTAGAGTTCTAAGAAGATAGAATTATCTGTTTAATGGCACGGGGTGGATTTTTAAAACTGAAGTCTGTTAGGCTTAGATCTAACGATGAACCAGTCCTTGCCAGTTCATGTGCTTTTGTATTTCCTAGAATTCCATAGTGTCCAGGGACCCAGCAGAGTCTGATGTTGTGCTGCTTGGATTTTATTTCTGTTGTAGAGATAGCTTTGATCGCTGCCTGGCTGTCGATGTAAGAGATGATATCAGCCCGTGGTATCGCCATCATTGAGATCTGTTCGGCAGCCTTAATCACTCTCCGCATGGGAGACACTGCTGTAATCAGGGAGTCTATAAGAGTTGGCTAAATTGAGGAATTTTGAGAAGAAGCCCGTACCAACTCCCGCATCCATCTTCAATCCGTCGGTATAAATTTCTACCATAGCCTTATCTGATTGTTGTAAACCAGTTTCTCATTATTTTCTTGTGGGGATGGAGACAGAAAACGGTTCTTTAAAAATGTGTACGGGGTGTTGTATAGTCTGTGCATACATACCCCTCCGTAAATTTGTATGACCTCTGACTTGGTCTTAGGACACCGATCAGTTTCTTCTAAGAATAGATCTACGAATAGATTAGATGGAGTATGGTTGTCATTCCGGCAGTGGATGTGGATCTCATTGCTCCTGTGATTCCTATGCACGCAAGCCTTTCAAATTTATTAAGAGTTTTATAATTAAGATACTTTATCCATCGGGCTCCAGCAAACCAGACTACCATATGTTAGGATCGGTCTTATAATGGTCGTGTATACATCTACATTATGATTTTAAGGTTTGGACCCCAGTTCTTACAAAAGATCCTGTTGCAGGAGTGAAAAGCGATCATGGCCTTCTTGGCGCTTTCTTTATTGTTCGCATACATCATACCCCAGTTAAGCTTTTGTCAAGAATTACGCCTAAATATTTGGCATAATCTGATAAACTAAGTCGGTCCCTTCTCTTGACGCCTCGGTAAGACAAATTCTGGCATTCGTTCAAAACTAGTATGCCCTCTAAAGTACTTGAGAGTGCTAGGACGCCATATGGCCCTAGGCTCAATGATAGGAAAATCCCTATGCACACCTCCGCGTGGTAGAGGGCGGGTAACGCTAACGTGCAGGGGGACCGAATGGATGCCGGGATAAGCAGACAACCCAGCGTTGCTGGTCAGGGCACAAACTTGTCCTTGGGATGGTTAAAAGCCCCCTTAAGACGGATGAACTGCAGGTAGCGGTCAACGGCATGATAGTCTGGTGGCGGAGGAGCTTTTTTGGTAAAAGGCCAACGGCAGCAGCAGGTAGCGTCTGTAACCCATATTGGGCGGCTACAAAAGGCGTCTGTTTTCCCATAGTGGGCGGCCTCGAGCAGTTATGTGTTTGACCATACAAAAGGCGGGTGTGCCTGTCAAATCTGAGCTTATGTATGTTATTAATCATATCTCGGAAAACACCATGGTGGAAGGATATAAGCAAATACATGAATTATGACAACAAATGGAAATGAGTCCCCAAGAGGTAATCTTTTTATAGAAAATCCTTCTGTAGCTTCGGTTGCAGTAAACCGCACATCGGATTTGGGGGTGCGGCATCTTTCATGTACGAGCGTCAATCAAGACGCCATAATAATAAGTGAATCGTTGACAAATAGAAGAAGTCTTTCAAGAAGCGCAAATGTTACTTTTGGCTACCGCATACGTACGAAAATCGGAGCATGGAACGTTCGATCCTTGTACAGCGATGGTAGATACGAGCAGGTTGAGCGTGAAATGCTTCGTCTAAACATCAGTATCCTGGGCATAAGCGAAACTAAGTGGAGAGGAAGAGCTGAATACAGATCAGACACTGGACAGACGAGAATGCTGTATTCCGGGGAAGATGAAAGAGAGGGTGGCCAAAGACTGCATGGTGTCGGAATTATGTTGAACGAAGAAGCGAGGCGTAGTTTGATCTCCTGGGCGCCCATTTCTGCGAGATTAATGACAGCAAGGTTTCGTTCAAAAATTCGTAACGTCACAATTATTCAGTGCTACGCCCCCACAAATGAAGCGACCGAGGAAGACAAAACCGCGTTCTACACTCATCTTAACTCGGTTTACAGTAGTGTTCCGAGAGCTGACATCATAGTCGTTATGGGAGACCTCAATGCCCAAGTCGGTTCAGACAATTACGGACTGGAACGCGTGATGGGAAGAAATGGCTTGGGGTCACGGAATGAAAATGGTGACTTGCTTGTCGACTTTTGTAACGCGAATCGTCTTGTGGTAGGTGGGACTGTATTTAAGCATAAGACGTGCAACAAAAATACCTGGGTGCATCCGGATGGTCAAACCGAAAACCAAATTGATCATATCATGATTCAGCAGCGATGGAGGAAGTCTATGTGTGATGTCCGGAGTATAAGAAATGCCGATGTGGGAAGCGACCACCATTTGGTTCTGTTGAGTCTCAGACTACGAACCGCTGCCGTACAAAAACCAGCGCAGGATGCAGCAAGGAGCTCAAAATTCATTACGAATGCTTTAAATGACCCCAACATATGTCGAAACTATGTCACCACCCTTAACGACAGAGCCTCGTCATTAAACGGAATCCAGAATTCAACAATTGATGAGATGTGGGGTGAAATTAAAAGTGTTTTTATGGAGGCTGGATCCGAAACTGTACCCAAGCGAACGAGACGTAGAGACTCTTGGATATCCCAAGACACCTGGGATAAGATCGAACTTCGCAAATCGTTGAAAATCCAAATAAATGCTGAAGCAGATGTTCAACGAAAGGCTGACTTGCGAAGAGAGTACCGCATTGCACATAAGATGGTCTATCGCTGTGTGAGACGTGACAAGAGGGTGAAGGTAGATGGACTCGCAGATAATGCGGAAATCGCTGCCAGAAGAGGAGATATCCGGGAATTGTACCAAATAGCCAAAGATGTTATCGGGAAAAAAAGCAACACCAATCATCCTGTAATGGATGTGGATGGCACACTTTTGGTATCAATTGAGGATCAGCTTCGTAGATGGAAGGACCATTTTTGTGCCCTGCTTAATGAGGATTCAGTTGAGCAGAGTGCTGAAGTGCCCCAACTAAACGAGATGCGCAGGTCCTATAGGGGTATTGACATCGAACCCCCGTCAGAATCGGAAATCCAGACATCAATAAATCTCCTCAAAAACAACAAGGCAGCTGGACTGGACGGAATACCAGCTGAATTCCTGAAAGCCGATCCCGTAACAGCGGCTAGTATTTTACATCCGTTGATAAAAAACATTTGGGAAAACGAAAGCTATCCCAGGGATTGGAAGGATGGTGTGATTGTTAAGTTGCCAAAGAAAGGTGACTTAAAGAATTGCAACAATTGGCGTGGTATCACCGTTTTGTCCGTTTTCCCAAAACTAATGGCAACCATCATTCTCGAGCGAATAAAGGAGAGAATCGAGTCTACACTCAAGAGGCATCAAGCTGGCTTCCGCAGTGGTCGATCGTGTGTCGACCATATCAACACCCTGCGTATCGTCCTCGAGCAGTCGATGGAATTTCAATCACCGCTTTACCTCATGTTCGTGGATTTTGAGAAAGCCTTTGATCGAGTTAACCGAGAATGTATATCGATACCTTCCCGTAAGAATGTATTAAGCGACATTTCAAAAATTTTAAAGGCATTGACAAAAACCTCTGGTCCAGTTATTTATTTATGTATTTAAAAAAATAAAAAGTTTAGGAACGGGATTTTCAACTCAAAATGCCTCGAAAAATCTGTTTACTACAACAAAATACCCAAATAAATAATTGAATAAGAGATATTTTAAAAATTTAATTTTAAATTTTTAAAATGTCGCTTAATACATTCTTACGGGAAGGTATCGATATGGAGATCGTTGCTTGGTAGAGGAATTCCACCAAAAAAAGTTGCCATTATTAAAGAGTCCTACAACAACGCAAGGTGTTTTGTTTTGCACAACGGGCAGCTATCCGACTCCTTTGTAGTGCAACAGGGTGTGAGACAAGGGGATGTCCTATCGCCAATTCTCTTCCTGCTGGCGATGGACGACGTATTGACGGCCAGTGTAGGTACAGCAGAGCGACAGGGCATTCAATGGAGACCGTTCGAAAGGCTCAGTCATTTAGACTATGCCGATGACATATGTCTACTGGCAAATAACATCAGTGGGCTGAACGGGATGTGCCAAACACTGCAAGTGAAGGGAGAGTCGAGTGGTCTAAGAATAAACAGCAAAAAGACAAAAATAATGCTCACAGGCCGCTCCACACAGCAGCGGTTTATTCTACAGGAGACGCCAGTTGAAGTAGTGGAACAGTTCAACTACCTTGGCAGTATTGTCTCTGCAAACGGTGGTACGGATCTGGACGTTAAAAGTAGAATAAATAAAGCTCGTGCTGCCTTCGGTACTCTGTCCCCAATCTGGAAATCAAGTCAAATCTCCTTACGCACTAAGTTGAGATTCTTCGAATCCAATGTCAAATCCGTGCTGTTATATGCTTGTGAAACCTGGAAAGTCACGTCTATCATTTCGAAGAAATTGCAGGCTTTTGTGAATCGCTGTCTTCGCCATATCCTAAAGATTCGCTGGCCACAAATAATATCAAATGAGGAATTGTGGCGCAGGACAAGTCAAGAGCGGCTGGACGTCGACATAAGAAAGCGTAAATGGCGTTGGATTGGTCACACACTGAGGAAACCAAACAATGAAATTGCAAAGCAGTCCTTTGAATGGAATCCTCAGGGTGCACGGCGGGTTGGAAGACCAAGAACAACATGGAAATCAACTGTCTTAGCGGAAGCAGAATCCCAGAGAAAGACGTGGCCACAGCTAAAGTACCTTGCAGCAGACCGTGAAGGATGGAGACGTTTTGTTGACGCCCTATGCCCCAGCCGGGGTTACAGGACACGATGATGACATAAGTGGTGAGAGAACTTCTCCTGGTGGAGTCCCCCTAGATGAGGATACTTTGATCCGTGCGTCCCCTAGTTCTGAGCTAATCCATCTGTGATAATCCAGTTTATGAGGGAATTTGGAAAGCAAATTTTGGAGGAAGCGGAAACGAGAACTATCTTGGATGGCTCCGATTGGATTAAATTTCACGGTTACTGTCAAAAAAGCACTGAAATGTAGAATATCAGAAATTGAAGAATCATTTCCATCCCAACATAATATCTCTGTTCGTGTACTACCCAAAACAGCCCATTTTAGTCCAAAATTCTGTTAATTTTTTTTGTTTTTTATATATGAACTTTGACAGAGCTTTTTGAACTAAAATGGGTAGAATTTGGCAGTTTTGGGAAGTACACAAACAGACCTAATTATTGTAAACTTTGTCAAGGCCGGGCAGATGACATGAAAACATGTTTTTAAGAAATTTTTGATGCTAAAAAAATATTGATTCACATTATTTTCAACGATTAAACGCAAAACAGAAGCCAAAAAAGAATTTCTTTCAAAATTGTCAAAAGTATTTTTCTTATCCGAAGATTTAACCCTTCCTGTCGTCAACGTTTCCTTTCTGCAAAATTTTTCAAAATAATTTTACTAACTTTATCCATGGATTTTTTGTACGGAGAGCTATTTAAATCAAATATCAAACCTCGATCAAATAAGAGATATGTACAAAATAAAATGCAACTATTTCTAGCCAACTTTCCTCTGTGCTTGCTTTTGCTGTTAATCTTCAAATATACCCTTTAAATTTTAAAGAATAAAAACGGAGAAAAATAAACAAAACTTCCGTTCTCTCTTCTTTTTAATTAAGTTAAAACCAGCAAATTTATCGGTGATCTTGCCGCATTGGATTTTGTTGTTTGTTTTTGGCTATTTTCGGGCCGCTGACAGTGGGTAATCGACTTAAATACTTTTAGTTTTTTTTTTCACATTAGCAAGTTGTTTGGTTTTTTGTAAATAAATAAAAAAAATCCTTTATTGTTTGCCAAAAAAAAAATCTGCGTATCTATATATTCGCAAATAAGCAATTTCCCACGATTTTTCAACATACACATACGGAATTCAACACCCTCATCAATCGATCATATACATTAAAGCGAGTATTATGGGTCAGTGACGTTTAACCTTGCTCCCGGTTCGAATAACGTGTACGTATTGTTTGTTTAACAAATAAAACGGTTACCTACACCTAATACACATCAATTCTTGGAATCGCCTGCTATAATGATGGTCATGACATGACGATCGACACCTTTTACCGTTGCAATGGACGATAATGGACGTGTAAAAGCTCACAGAACTGTATAGTTCGGACGAATTTGCTGTGCAAAGCAATTAAGAATTAAGACCAGTGGAATCGCCTCATATGATTAGTCCCCATACATAAATACGTACCCAGTGACTGTCCCCATAATATTATATCAACCGGGACAACGTAATTCTATGCTTACAATCGCACTCAAAGCATTATGTTTCAAATTTGTCATGTCAGTGGAATTGACAGGTGCCGGCTAAAGTGTCAAATGGCCAAACCATGGGAACTCAACTCGAGATTATGTTTTGAAATTCTAATTAAAAACGATTTATAAGTCGGCTTCTTGGCTTTTGCTTTTTTTTTTGTTTTATTTTTGTAATATGCCAATGCGTTTATCTGATGGATGAATGACCGAAGAATGTTCGTGCAATTAGTCAGGTGCACATATTCGTCATTTGGATAGTATTTCATCATCCATGTTTCGAGTTGAATTTAATTTATGATGTTATGCGAAGCACGTTCTATAAACCGCTCAACAACATAGACCCCCAGCAGTAGTAGATATAGCTTTTGTATAGATAGAAGACGCAATTGGGTTGCGTCTGTTGACAATTTGTCGTGATGCTCAGGGTGGTCATGATGATATGACTTTTCTAGTAAAGAGGCACGCGCGTGGAGCGGGTCATTAATTGAGTCAATTGCTTGTTTGGAATAATTTTACTCTATATTTTATGATCTTGATGAAAAGTAATAGTTTATGACGTCACCTCTTAGTTGACCCTCTTGATTGATCTGTTGAGGGGACTTTGAATTCTTTCCTCTGTTTTTAAACTTGAGATGATTGATGGGGAAACAAACTGAACTGGGCAAGTAAGAAATTCACAAAAAAAAAACCGAACTGGAAATTTCAAGCCATTTCAAAGCATTTGCTTTTTGATTCAAATGATTAAGGTAAACTGCAGCTGGGCAGTTCAGGGATTTTCTGTATGATTTTTCTGTTTTTTAAGCTCGATAAATTGATCTACATAGATTAAACTAAGCAGGCGCATAACCTCTTCAAATGACGAGACTGAATATACACGGTTTTAAGGTTAATCTGCCTTTGAGGATAAAGCTTTGTTTCCACTGAAGGTTTATCTTAGTTTAGATTAAGTAAATCCTTGTAGTGTATCACCTCACAAAAAGATGAAGAAGTTAATTAACTTTGACACTTCTTTTCAAAATGTGTTTTATTTCCATCTTGAAGTGAAAGTTAGACAGAGTCCAACCTATAAAAGCTTAAACAAATTCCATTTCAAATGCATTAACTAAGCATAATATAGTTAAAGGTTTGTTTGATTTCTTTAAAACTGTCTAAGAGTTGTTTAACTTAGACACCGGAATCAGTTGTGCAAACCTAGACTAAAGTGAAATTCAATTTAATAAAATAAAGTTTAAGAACTGTTTTGTACTTTTAAGGCACTTGACTAACTAACTTTCATGAGAACTTGAGAAATCTTATAAATAAAATTGCAAGTATAAAAATTAATAACGTGTTATAGCCTTTTCACACCGAATGCAAAACGTGGTTTTCGCAAAAATATCGGCTTTGGAGAAAAACCTAATCGAAAACACAAGTTTTCTGATACATTTTTTGTAGCTTCAGGTTTTCGTAAAACACAAATTTTATATAAAACCAGTAGAAAACTTGTTGGGATTAAGAGATGAACAAAACAAACATACCTTTTAATAAGTTCAGCGCCTATTGAAGTGTCAAAAAAGAAACTTATGGGATGCTTTCAAAAGAAATTGAAAACAGCTGACTTTCTTTCAATATTTCAAGTTAAAATAATCAAATAAAATTAATTTTTCCTTTTGGCATTGCTAAATCGTTTGTCCTTGAATATTTCTCGGTCTCAATTTTCAATTTCGCAATGTAAAGCTCACATAATCTCACAAATAAATGAACCTACCACAATTTAGCTCTAGAATTAATGTGCCGAACAATTATTTCACGTGCTAAATTTTGACAGATGAGTGCGTTCAGTAAGAAACGAAAATTTGATTTTTTAGCTGGAGCTGCGTACCTCTCGGCTAAAATGTTTGGCTAAATTTTAGCTTGGCTAAAATTTGGAGAGAATTTTGTATGGGAGCGAAATTTTAGCTCGATCTGCGTACAAGGCTTAACGCAACAATCTTAAATTATAAATTTTCTGAGTTTTCGAGTTTTTGAAAAAAAATTCGCCGAAAACCGATTTTGGGTTTTGGTGTGAAAAGCCTATTTATCTCCTTATAAAAGCAATAGTTTTTCAAATCGAACAAAGTTATTTCTGGATGTGTTCAGTACGAAATCCAGCATTCGAAATCTCTGAGAGAGATGTAACTGTGAGTGTGAGATTTGAATTTAAAAATATTCGAGATTTTTCGTTTGGAGATGTTAAAAACGGAATTTTGTAATTGCGAGATTATGAAAAGCAGGGTTATGAATTTGAGAGATTTCATTTTCCGAGATTTAAAAACAAAATATGTGAGATTTCGTAATTCGATATTTAGTTATGTACGATTTCGTATCGCTCCCGTGCTGGATGCACTCATTGAAAATTTCGTTTTTATGATTTTTGTTTTGCGGTTAACGGTTAAAGTTTGTACGTTCACCAAACAAAAAACAAAAATGTAGAGTCACCTATATTCCCCTTGAATATGTCTACGTATTCATTGAGATCCAATTCCCCTGAGGTCAACTTAAGAGCAAGTAAATACGACGCAGATGTACTTTTAATTTTATTTTCGATTATACTGGAAAAAAGGGGCTTGGCGCCACCGGCAGTGAATAAATTATTGCTTACGACTGGAAAATTCCAATGATTTTTTTTATTTAAATTGAAAGTAACGATAAATGTACTCACTTGTTCATACCTATACAAAAATGTATAGGTACATATGTATATGAAACAAATTTGTCTCACACTCAATGTCAGATCGAATGTCAAATATGTTTAGAAAACAAAAGTTAAATTGTTTACATTCTTGCATTGGGTTTTTATTTTTTTTTCGTTTCGTTCATATGTATATTGTTTATTTGATTTTGCAAAAAAAAAACCTCAATGATCAATTTAAAGAGGACGCACTGATATACAATGAAATGTGTGACATTTCTGTCAATTTGTTCGTGTTGCTCGTTCAATTAAGTGAGCAATTATTTTAAAGTGCTTTGTTTGACGTAAACTTCGAACATGACCAATGACGTTTATAAATAAAAACATATAGTATAATGAAGGCTTGATGAACAAGGTTATTTTTCGTTTTAAGCAAAATAGGGTAAGATTACAAGAATTATCAGATTGGGGGTAAACTATATACAGGGTGTCCCGTAATGAGTGGATAATACTGCAACTGGTGATAGCAGGCCTTATGACTGCTCAGAAAAAACTTATAAAAAAAATATTTTTCTTGTGGTGTCCATGGTATAATTTATTTTCGAAAAATGTTAAAAAATTCAGGGTCTCCTAAAATACCTAATTGCAACGGCCAACCATAAAGGATTCTTATTATTTTTGTATTTTTATAATATTCTTGAAAAACCGTTCTAAATGATGGGTAGTAAGTTTTAACACCAGCTGATGCATTTTTTGTGTTATAACTTTTTAAAATTATTTTTTTATTTAAAAATAATTCAATATTTTTTTTCACCAAAGTTTGAAAAATAATAAAGGGGAAAAAATGTATAAAAACATAAGTGGCAAATTTGATAAAAATTGGCCTGTTTAATGTACTTTCCAAAATGGTATAACACATGTTTGTGTCTACAACCATAACCAATAAAATTGGCATTTAATCTACTAAAGTAGTTTTTTAACATTTTATCAGATGAAATTAAGTAACAAAGTTAAGTAAACACTAAGACGACGAATGAATAACTCATATTGTTTTTTTTAATTTTTATTGCATTTAAAAATAACCGTTCTTAAATAAAGGCAGTAACGTTTAGCACTAGTTGCTGGATTTTTTATAAATAATTTTTTTAATAAATTTTTTAATAAAAAAATGATTAAATATTTATTTTCATCAAAGTTTGTAAGTTAATAAAAAACACAAAAACTAAAAACTTTCGTGGCAAATAATGTTAAAAAAAATCTGCTTTTAATGTACTTTCCCAAGTGGTAAATCATAAGCTTCTATCTACAGCAATAACACATTAAATTGGCTTTTAATCTACTATAGAGAAGATTTTTAACACTTTCTCAAATCAAAATTGACTTGTAATAAAATAGGCATTAAAATGCATAAAAAAGTATTATTTGCAAATATTGTCAATTCTCTGTTATTACATAACGTATAACGTCGTTATACTGGTTTCGTCATTTAAACGAATTTTTGAATTTGATTAAATTAATACTGATTAAGAATGTCACAGTATACGCCGCAGGAGTATGCAAATATGCATTTAATATACGGGGAATGCAGAGGAAGCGCTAACGCAGCTGCAGCACTTTATAGAGAGCGATATCCAAATGCGCGACATCCAAACTATCGAGTGTTCATCAGAGTCCACCAATGTTTTTCAGAAGGACGAATGCCTGCAGCACTACTGGAGGACGTTTACCGCGAGAAGAAATTGATGGTATTGTGCTGAATGAAATTGAAAGGTCCTTTATTAGAAGGTGCAGAGCCTGTATCACAGTGAATGGGGGACAGTTTGAACACTTGATATAAATTTATTTAAAAATACAAATAAATCATAATTTTTAATACTGTTGTTTTTATTTATCGCATTTCCCATACCTAATTCAAAACCTTTTTGAAAGTGCATACTATTATTTTAGTTAGTGAATTTAGCAGACATAATAGTGACACTGGTATATCTATTGACTTTTCCTTACAACTCAATTTCTGTTGTCATCAAACTTTGATGAAAATAAATATTTAATCATTTTTTTATTAAAAAATTTATTAAAAAAATCCAGCAACTATTGTTAAATGTTATCGCCTTAATTTAAGAACGGTTATTTTTAAATGCAATAAAAATTAAAAAACAATATGAGTCATTCATTCGTCGTCGTAGTGTTTACTTAATTAAGTAACTTAATTTCATCTGATAAAATGTTAAAAAACTACTTTAGTAGATTAATTGCCAATTTTATTGGTTATGGTTGTAGACAAAAACATGTGTTATACCATTTTCGAAAGTACATTAAACAGGCCAATTTTTATCAAATTTGCCACTTATGTTCTCATACATTTTTTTCCCTTTATTATTTTTCAAACTTTGGAGAAAAAAAATATTGAATTATTTTTGAATAAAAAAATAATTTTAAAAAGTTATAACACAAAAAATGCATCAGCTGGTGTTAAAATTTACTACCCATCATTTAGAACGGTTTTTCAAGAATATTATAAAAATACAAAAATTATAAGAATCCTTTATGGGTGGCCGTTGCAATTAGGTATTTTAGGAGACCCTGAATTTTTTAACATTTTTCGAAAATAAATTATACCATGGACACCACAAGAAAAATATTTTTTTTATAAGTTTTTTCTGAGCAGTCATAAGGCCTGCTATCACCAGTTGCAGTATTATCCACTCATTACGGGACACCCTGTATAATATCTAACTATATATAGGTACAGGTACACACGCTTTCACAAAAAATACATTTATTTTCTTAAGTAGGTGCTTCCTTTTAAAATAAAAAAAGAATTTTTTTTAGAGTCGATAATCATGGAAGAAAATATTGCGTCTTAGAAGGGTAATTACAGCAGGAGCGTAATGACAGCATCTAACTGAAGAACCCAACTATCTTGCCTGGGCGAGAAGCAAAAAGTTGACTTTTTCTGGGGTCAGTTTTTTTTTAGATTGCTTCTTCAAATCTCGATTTTATATTATATCAGATTTACACGGATTTTTACAAGGACATGCACGCATACGCAATAAAGACATGTGACATAATATCTGAACATCACATTAAATTTATTTGGTATTTCACTCATTCACTTCACTCACTCGCACAGTTACAAAAACAGATCAATCTCGTTTCGTTCTACTCACCACGATTCATCTGACTTCTTCAACTGAAATGGTTAGATGGAAAACGACATAAGATACCTTTCAAGTGGTTACCTACAGACATGACTCAAGAAGTTTGTGTACATTATCACAAGTAGGTGATGGTATGTCATCGGATATGCGAAAATGCAACGTGAATTTTTTAGCTTTGGGATATTGGCAACTCGACCCCATACATATATGGGATATTCATATATAAAGTATGCCATCTAATTGCCCAGTAATTGGTGAAAAATGGTCACTCGTAATCAAAATTTCAAATTTTTCAGGGAAATACAAGGTCAGCTAAATTTTTGGCACTTCATTTGTGGGATATTCGCAAAAAAGTATGATATGTGAAAGATCACTTGATAGTGATAAAAGATCAACAAGTTTCAGTAATTGGTCAGCCATAGTTTTTTATAAATGTCTAATATTTTTCTAGATTATATTAATTTTACTGTGACCTTGAATTTTTTTAGAAATAAATAAAAAAATTCTGGGGCTGACCAACTTGATTGAGGATTCGCGAATATCCCGCTATGACCGTAAGAACTTAAGAAAAAAATAATTAAGAAAATCTTTAGCTGACTAACTTTAGAAAATAGCTCACTTTTTATGACCAATTACTGACTAAGGAGATGACATAGTTTCTTTTAAATGACACAATGAGGTGCCAAACATTTTTTTGTGACCTTAAAAAGAGCTTTAGAAATTCATAAAAGCATTTAGGGCTGCCAAATTACCGAAAAAGTTAGCTTTTTAGCAAAATCTAGTGATCCTTCGGATCATTTGCGAATATCCCACAAATGATTTTTTTTTAATTCTGGGATATTGGAACCCCATATATGGGATATTCGCAAATAAAGTATGCCACTTGGTCAGTAATTGGTCAAAAAAGTCACATAGTCTTAGAAATTGGTCAGCCATAGAAATCTCGTAATCAAGACTTACAAGATTTTCAGGGTCATTCAAGCAGGGTTGCAAAAGCTTAAGCTAATTGTTAGCTTAAGCCCTCCTTTAATTCACAAATCAGTAATCGACTTGTGAATTGAGAAATTTTTAATTCAGAAGCTGTTTCTGATTTGTGAATTGAAAAATATTCAATTCATAAGCTCTTTGGGATTTGTGAATTGAAAAATATTCAGTTCATAAGCTCTTTGGGATTTGTGAATTGAATAATATTCAATTCATAAGCTCTTTGGGATTTGTGAATTGAAAAATATTCAATTCATAAGCTCTTTGGGATTTGCGAATTGAATAATATTCAATTCATAAGCTCTTTGGGATTTGTGAATTAAAAAATATTCAATTCATAAGCTCTTTGGGATTTGTGAATTGAAAAGTATTCAATTCATAAGCTCTTTGGGATTTATGAATTGAATAATATTTAATTCATAAGCTCTTGTGGATTTAAGAATTGTGGATTTAGGTATTCAATTCATAAGCCCATTTGGATGGAGATTTTTGGTTTGAAAATAATCTATTATCTAAGATTCGCATGAGGGCAGTCTGGCTGGTGAGGGATGTTGCGTTGTCCGCCATTTTGAAAAAAGGCTTTGAAAATCGTTAATGCGATTTTCTCGGCTCCTATTGGACGTAGAGTAAAAATTTTTGTTTGATTTTGTAGGCTAAACGATTTTAAAAAACTTACGCTTCAAACATTTTTGTCATCACTTTCCAATGAAAAGTTATTGTCGAAAAACTGCTATTTTTTCAGCACCGGCGGCGGCGCCGACTGTACGAATCGTATTGTCCCCTTAGGAATTATTTGCTAGATATAAGCAATTTTGTGTTACTGTATTCCATTTATTTTTTGTTCAACATACAATCTAAATATACGAAAATATAGGAAATTAAGTGCTCTTTAAAAAAGTATAATATAATTTTTTTTTTTTCAGATGAACAGGAGGCGAGATAGACGCTTAAAACAGTTTTTTTCTAAAAAAAATTCGACAGTTTTTCGACAATAACTTTTCATTGGAAAGTGATGACAAAAATGTTTGAAGCGTAAGTTTTTTAAAATCGTTTAGTCTACAAAATCAAACAAAAATTTTTACTCTACGTCCAATAGGAGCCAGATTACCCTCATGCGAATCTTAGATAATAGATTATTTTCAAACCAAAAATCTCCATCCAAATGGGCTTATGAATTGAATACCTAAATCCACAATTCTTAAATCCACAAGAGCTTATGAATTAAATATTATTCAATTCATAAATCCCAAAGAGCTTATGAATTGAATACTTTTCAATTCACAAATCCCAAAGAGCTTATGAATTGAATATTTTTTAATTCACAAATCCCAAAGAGCTTATGAATTGAATATTATTCAATTCGCAAATCCCAAAGAGCTTATGAATTGAATATTTTTCAATTCACAAATCCCAAAGAGCTTATGAATTGAATATTTTTCAATTCACAAATCACAAAGAGCTTATGAATTGAATATTTTTCAATTCATAAATCAAAAAAGCTTGCGAATTAAATCTTCTTTAATTCACAAGTCACAAGAGAGCTTATGGCTTACAGATTATTTAATTCATAAACTCGCAACCCTGCATTCAAGATCACACGCGATTTTTGTCAATTCATTTGTGGGATATTTGTGGCTTTTTTTTTTTTTTTTTTTTTTTTTTTTTTTTTACACTTCAGATTCTTAGTTGTAGTGAGCTTAGAGCAAGCTGCAACCTACAATCAGAGGCTCATCATAAGTGCATGTGTTAGTGGTTAGTAAAATAAGGCAATCTAACACATGCATAATAATATACTAATACATTAACAAAATTAAACAAAAAATTAATATAAATACATAATCAAACAATATACAAAATACTTTAGTCATACACGTGGTATCAAAAATAAGAACAATCACGACCGTGGAGCACTGGTTCGAAATATTTTCTTTAATCCCATCTTACTAATGTTAAAATCAACAGAGGAGCTGTTTAAATTAAAAATCTTGCACATGCGGTTAAGAGGCTCATGTATACCGTAGTTAGTTCTATGGAAATTAACGTGTAATAGTTCAAATCTTCGCAGGTGGTGAGATCCTCCGGGGTAGTTTATGCCTACACAGGCTAACAAATCAGGAGCATCTATTTGGCCATTTATAAGTTGGTGAAGAAATAGTAAATCATTATTAACACGCCTTTGATATAAGGTTTGTACCTGTAGTAGCTGGATCCGATGTTCATATGGTGGAAGGTTGTACGGCTTTTCAGATACTATACATTTTTGTCTCCAAATATACCCCTATGACTTAAATGAATTAAAAAATTCATTAAGAAAATTTATAGCTGACTAATTATGGAAACTAGCTGACCTTTCTTGACCAATAACTCACCAAAGAGATGACATAGTTTCTTTTTAATGACCCAATGAGGTGCCAAACATTTAGTCTGTGACCTTAATAAGAACTTTAAAAATTCATAAAAAAATCTATGGCTAACCAATTACTGAACAAAATGTATTTTTCTCAAGATCTAGTGATCGTTCGGATCATTTGCGAATATCCCACAGAGGAGATGCTAAAAATCGCAGATGACCTTGCCTGAACCTGAGAAAGCTTAAGCGTTGATTCCAAGACTTCTATGACTGATTAATTTCTAAAACTTATTGATCTTTTTAGACCAATTAGATGGCAATATTTATGTATTTGCGAATATCCCATATGTGTGTATATGAGGTGCTAAGATCCAGGGCCGAATTTTTCGGAAAGTACGAGGCTTTTTCAGAATACTAGTTTGTTTCATATACGAATATAATATTTCCTCTAAATAGTACCAACAAATTTTAGTAAAATTTTATCCCATACGAGTAGTCGGTCAAAAGATATAGCAATTATTGTAAAAGGACCAAATTTCAAATATGTATATAGGCTTTTCGCGTATAAATCTCTAGCAGTGGATGTTATTAAAAAGCAATTTGTGCAAAGTTTTTATATTATGTCAGGCTCTACAAGATATTAAGGGTATTCATGCAACGTCGTAATTTTACAAATTGTGTAAAATGATAAGTTTACGAAAAAGTTTGCATGAACGACCTTTTTATTAATTTGGTTAAAAGCTGTGTAATTGAATCAGCTGTTCGTTAAACGTCAAATATTTGGGTGCGTTCGGCTTGGGTCGAGGAGTTGGTTTTACAGATAATGCATTATGGTCTGTTTATTTGCATGTGTGTCTACCTGTACACATATATATTTGTTTTAATAGATACGTGTAGTAAGTAGTCCTGTTAATTCAATTATATTTGTTTTGCATTGGAATAAATACATCAATGCCATTCTTTTTGCTGGAATCTCAATACCATTTCAACTCAACTCAAGTGACAAAAAACCTGGATTAAAACCCACGAAAAGTTGCTTTCCAAATAGTCAAAAGAAGAAGTGAAAAATATTCCACTTAAGTAAAATGAATCATCCCTCTCTTTTTCTCGTTCCAACTTCAACAAATGTCAGTTTTATTCCCGTGAGATGAGTATGGTTTTCATGTATTCGCTCATTTTCAACCGACCACTTCAGTAAACTATCAATAATTATTATAGTTCTACCTTAATATACATGACAATTGTCGCGTTGTAAGTTAGAAATATATTAGTCGCAATCTCACGGCAGTGGTCAGACGAAAATCAGCGAATACAAACAAATCATATGTCACGCCCATAATGTACTTTTCTTCATTTTCGTTAACTTTTGCTTTCGGAAGTGAATAGAGCGCCCCCGAGTACACTTCACGAAAGTGAAACAGAAATTTGTTGAGGTAGGAACGAAAAAAGAGAAAAAGTGAATTATGGCTTAGTTCTGATTTTGAGAGTTTAGAAAGATACTTTGCATTGGCTAATGACATCTGTTTCTAACAGCTTCCGACTATTCAGAATCTTCCAAACTAGTGCGAATCATTCGTTGACCACAACAAAAACATTAATAACAACACGTTGTTGTAAATGAAAATAACACATTCGTCGTCGTCAACGAAAGATTGGCATTGGTTTGGGTGGGAATTTATAGTTCTACCTTAATAATTTACGAAAAGTAGCTTTCCTAAAGGCTATCCCAAACCAACACGAAATTAAAGTGAATGATCTCAATACTAAAAAACAACAAAAAACTGTCTTTGTGAATGCTTCGGTATAATTTCGCGTTGGTTGGGCAGAGCCTTTAATCGTTGAGTAAATGTGGACCTTCTAATTATTTGTTTTTGTGTAAACTACGTTTTAATTCACAAATTTTATCACCAACTAATTGCAATGCAATAATAACAGAACACATTCAGAACTTTTTTAGTTCTCCGAGATATTATCATCTATATCATATTTCTAAACATGCCTGATTCTTAAAGTCACAAACACGTCTAATTCAATCTCTAAAAGTCAAAATGACGTTTGGATAAGTTTAACCAAGTATTTGGTTAATTTTCCGCAGCTAAATCCTTGGATAAAATTAACCAAATTGTGTAAACCATTTCCCATACAAAATTTGACAGTTCATTAACCAAAAGATAAAATTAACCAAATCGTAAACTTATCTAGTGTTTTACGCAGTTGCATGAATACCCCTAATATATTTTTTTTTCTCTAAAATTTGGAGTTCAAGAGATATAACTAGAAAAGTTAACAACGCAGATTTGACGAAATGACGAGCTTGACTGAAATCAATATTTATGTATATGCTGAGTTTGTAGACCATAACATTGGCTATACAATTTTTTTAAATTTTTTTCTATTTTAGCAAGATACCTGTTCCAATTTCTAAAAATTCTAGATAATTTATGGGTGTGTCAGGTGCACTCCAAACGCATCTTACACAGGGTGTCGCCTTATTCGTGCTTTATGTTTTGAGGAGTGATTTCTGGGATGCTCATATTATTATTCGATAGGGATTGACGGGGACTTTTCGCAATTGATTTGTTGTGCGAAAATGAAGGTCGATACCCATTTTAAGTCTTATAGGAATTTTGGTTAGGTCAAATGTCTATTTTGACTGAACTACCACCTCATCTCTGCACCACAATTCTGTGTAAAATTGAATTGGCATCGGTTATACCATAATTAGCACGTGTCATCGTGCCCTTGAAATTTCCCATAAAAATTACATAAAATTGTACAGGCTTCTACCTTAAATTATGTTTAAAATATAAAAGCAAACTTGGCACACATTATATTATAAACAAATAATTTTAAATATTTTTGTTGAATAATATTTTTCCGTAAATACAGTTGTTTTTGTGTACCCGTTGTTATTTTTAAGCTGATTAAAAATTATTATTTAGAGGTTAGAGATGAGCTATAGGAAAGGAAAAATACTGACAGATGAGAAAAGAAAGAAAATCAATGGTATCACTAATTAGTTTATCTGTAACATCTATCACCGCTATGAAGATATGTATCTTTAAATAAACTAAACTAAACGATAAAACTATTGTGGGATCTCTGGCGCTTCAAATCTTTTAAGATTACGCCAGATGGAAAATTTTCATTAAATCTATTGACTGCGATTTGAAATTCCTATAAAAACATCTTTGATCATAGTTTAATTATTTTTTTTAAACCTAATTAATTCCCGGTTGTTATGTTTTTTTTCTTTCTCAACATTATTAAACAAAAACAAGCTTATAAACATTTTAAGAGAATATTGGCCTGCATGTGGCAAAATAAAAAATAAAAACTGAGGTTAGAATCATAGGATCATGCGAAAATCATTATTGTATTGTTTCATATTTCTTTTTATGTCAAATTACATTTCTATGATATAAGAATAGATCTTAATTAGTATGAGAAAAGACAGCATACTAATATACATAATCAACAAGTTTCATTGTTTCCCAATTCCATTGCGGTATTTGCAAAAAAACATATTGATTTAGGATTTTGGTGACCTTCTATAGTTCAAATATTTTTCTTAAGACTTCGTTGTGAAAATGAAAAATCTACCTAATAAGAAAGGCATCAAATTTAGTTAACTTTAACTAACAGAATCTTGGAAATCACAATCACATCTTAATACAATACAATAACCAAAGCCACAAAAATACATAAAATGCAGTTAATTTTGAGTTTCTAGGTACTTACTACCTCATTTATAAGGTAGAATACGCAGAGTTCTATTTTAGTACCTACCAACAAGCCGCAAAATCAATACCCCACAAATGCTTTGTGGCATAAGCAGACATTTGTAAGGTTTTAATTTTCATCAAAGCTTCTGAGCACCAAAATTCATTAAAATCAATTGTTTTACAATTTTTGTTTAATATTGCAAAACTGCAGACAACTTATAGAAATTGTATTTTTAGCTAACGGTTATTTTTGTTTCATTGTGAGAAAACAATATTGATAGTCTGGAAATAATTAAGAAAGGAATTTTTAATTAACTAATAAAGATTTCTTTGGAGCATCATTATGAATTACTTGTATCTTCATTAGGTATTTTTTTATTATTTTTTTTTTTGAATAGACCACTCTAAGATAATTTATCTCAAAGCTGAGAAAACAGTAAATACATACAATTTATTTTGGAAATTTTTTTTCCCGACAACAATATGGTCTGCACGTGCATTTTTCTTTATTTAAATCTCAGATGAATATGTATTTGAATAATTTATCGTTTGATTTTTAAAACTGACGCGCTCTTCACATGACTCTATAAGTAGCTCTTTACTAAAGTGATGATAGAATGACGTGTTTGTTTAGTGCAATTATTATTTCAGTAGGTTAGGTTATGTATCTGTCATATTTTTTGATAATTTATCGATTTCAGTGATATTAGAAGGACCTACTACAGGGCTCCCATTTTTTCTATAACTACCGAAAAGTAAAATGCAAAATTATACAAACAAAACTGGTCGTCTGGTCTTTGCTTACTCGTGGTTAAAAATCATATGGCTTTGAGGGGCTTAATCCAAAATACCACCCATAAATATGCTTGGAAAAAAATTAATGATAATCGAGCAAAACTGGTGGATGAAACGTGTTCAAAAACGTCATCATGGAATGTTTACATGTACAGCTGCGGTCAAAATAATAGTAGTACTCCTTAGCAAAAAATGAAAATTGAAAAAAAGTTGTTTCCTTAATTTTAAATAAATTAATACTCATGTGATTTTCAAATTGGTGTTTTTAAGCTTTTATTTTCAAAAAAAAAAACATAAAATTTCAAATTTAATATTTGATCCGATATTTTCAAATTTATTGAAGAACTTTTGAAAAACAGCGGTCAAAAAAATTGTAGTGCGAAGATAATCCACCTTTAACTATTACATAAAAGCAAAGTTAGGACAAAAATTTTATCATAAGATGTAGTTGACATTTAGTAGCATGTCCCTCATTGGAAATAACAGCAGCACAACGGTGTTGCATCGGGTTTATCAGGTTTTCACACCTTTCTACGCTTATCGAACTCCATGAGTGCTTTATAGCTTCCCTAAGAGCTTTATTGTTAGATGGCTGGCAACTAGCAACATATTTCTTTGCATCGCACAACAAGTTCTCAATGGGATTTAAGTCCGAAGACTGTGCGGCCAGTCCATCACATCAACTCTATTTGCCTAGCATCATGGCTTCGCAAGTTTACTAGTAGACTTTGGGTTATTGTCTCACTGAAAGACCCGTTTCAGTGGTATTTCATCTTCAGCATAGGGTAGCATTTCTTCCTGCATGACCTTAACACAGATTTGATAATCCACGATACCTTCAATTTGGTGTATTGGAAAAACACCATAGAAGGAAAAAAATGCCCGAACCATTATGCTGAGTCCTCCGTGTTTAATTGATTTTGCTTTGAATCGTGGATTTTATTCTGTGTTTGGTGGCCTTCTTACATATTGATGAGGTCAATTTCCACCATATAAAACAATCTTGGACTCGTCTGACCACAGAATATTACTCCAATTTGATGCAGGCCAGTCAAAGTGGTTCCTTTGCAGATTTGAACCTTTTTGTTACATTGTTTTTTGTCAACAATGGTACTAGAGTTGTGGGCGGCTTGAACATGTTTTCGTGACTTTCTACGAACCGTTTTATTAATGGCATCAACATAAAATATGCCTTTAATTTCAGAAGCTGGCGTAAAGGGATTGATTTTTAAATGCCTGATGAATCGTTTTATCAACTTTGGTGGCAAAAGCGGCTTCCGCCCGCCATTTTCTGACTTTGGCAGTTAAATAATGGTTTTTCTTACCATTGTTGGTGAGAACTAAACTTGGCATGTAACCAGCGCATACGTTTTGCCTTCCGATTTCAGTCTTCTAACTAGGACACGCTATTCCGGTGTTCAGTGTTTGCTTCTGCCCATTGCTGGCAAAAATATGACCAATTTTTCAATAAAAACTATAAAGGTGTAATGGATAAACAAAAACCAACGTTTTTTTTTAATGTTCAATTTTAGAAATAAAAGAGGAAAATAATATTTCTTCACATAAACCGGTGCACTACTATTATTTTGACCGGAAGAATTCGTAGCTTCGATTTATAACGGTTGTTTATTTATCATATTACCATTGCAACAAAAAATGTTTTTGTACCCGATCATTAAGAAAATGCTATTTAGTCAAAATGTAATAGTTTTTTACTATCAACGCAATATAAAACTTACAAAACCAAGGTTATGCAATAATCTTACTTGTACTACTATTATTTTGACCGCAACTGTATGTACTCAAATTAAGACAGAAGTCTTTTCAAGAATAACGTCTCGCAGTGATTTGTGTGCATTTGGCATTTATCATAAGAGCTTTGTCCTTCTTTAATCCGAACCTCAAAATCAATCTTTTAATCCAATAAAGTTTACTCCAAACTGATTTTCCCATACATTTACTGGTCTTATCACAAAATTATTATTAAATTGATTTTGCTGTTAAAAAAAAAACTTATTAATAAAATTCCGCCTGAAATATTGTAAGCCCGTAAAAAAAAAGAAGAAAAAACAAATAGAATTTTCTCACGTTCAACTAGTAAAATTGTGAGAAGCTACGTTTAAAGTTTTTTTCTCATTTTTTATTATTTTACAAAAAAAAAAAAAATATAATTTATAACGCTTGTTCTACGTTGTAGGTGCGTTGAGGTCTTTAGCAAAAAATAAAATTTATATCGTCATCATCACGTATTTCTTGATACTCGAAAGCATTCCAACGTGCGAGTAGGTGTTAAAAATCAACAAGAATAATTATAATATTTATTATTAATCCACTGTGAGCTCATTAAATATGATTTAAAATGTTGGTAGGTCTCTTATCTTATCTTTTTTTAAATTTTTTCTTTGGATCTTTTTAAAGCTTTTGCATAATATGCCATATATTAAGAGTGTTCCGAACTGAACAAAACCAGTCATTTGCTAACTTTTTTTTTTGCATATATAAGACCGTTTTTTTTTACTTTCATCAGATACTTTGATTTATAAAACTTTGCATTTTTACTAATTGGTCACTAGCAGGCGTATTATTGTATTAAAAAAAAAATTTTCTAAAAGTAACTGATTTTAACTTCTAAATTTACATAAATTTTCTGTCAAAAAGTGCATTTTTAGAATTAAAAATTTCAATATCAAATGATACAAATATGATTATATAATTAATGAAAATCGTGAAAAATATTTTGAATTTATATCCACTGCAAAAAAATTTGTCACAAAAATACCGTTAGGTATAAAAAATTGACTGTCAAAAATGGGTTTTTTCAAAATTCACAAGCATTTTTATTTTGCATTATTAAAATTTTTATTAGGTAAAAAATTAAAAATTTTCTCCAATAGTGACATAATAAAAATATGGAATTTTATGTTATTAAACATTTTTTTGCAAAAAATGTTATAGTGTAGGCTACATTTGCTTTGAAAAACAGCCATTTTAGCCATTTTCTCGATTTCTTAGAGGCTTTTACCAAAATCTAGAGCACAAAATTAAATTTTTTTTCCAATGATGGCATAGAGAATAAGTTTATCTGTCCATAGACACCTTAATCGCTTTGATCGGACAAGTACACGCATCGCAATCTTATTCATGAAATCACCATTTCAGTCCGGAACACTCTTAAGTTATTCAGACAGACAGTTTGGTTCTGCATTAATATTTACCAATACCAGCTGTGACTTGCACATTGTGCATTTTATAAAAGACCGGTAGAACTTTAAAATAGACAATTTTGAACCAAGTATGCCATTCTGATAAAGATGTTCGTTCCCGGATTTATCATGTGAGAACTATTGAAGATTCATTCACGAAGCGTTCAAATAAGAAAGAAAAATGTAAGTTTATGAAAGGATAAAGTTTCCAAAAGCCTTAAGTACCTTCGCAAGATAAGGTATCGAAAAAAAAAGTTTCGAAATCCTTGGAACTTTGTTGTTCCTTGAGCGATTTCAATTGACACAGGTGATAGCTGAAACAGAATTATAACCGAAAAATATATTTTCAAAACGGGGTGTTTCAAAAATATGTCAATGATTTGCAATTTTGTTGTTCCCTGAACGATTTCAATGAAATTGCCATAGTTTATAGCCTATACAGAATTTAAAGAAAAAATAAATATTTTTCAAAAATATGTTTTCAATAACAATGTAAAGTTCGTTGTGCCTTCAATGAAATTGAAGGAGGGGATGTTGATTTTGAAATATTTTTGAAACACCCTGCCTTGAAAATATTTGTTTCTGTAATAATTTTGTCTTAGCTATCAGCTGTGTCAATTTTATTAAAATCGCTCAAGGATACAACGAAGTTGCAAAATGTTGACATATTTTTTTAAAACACCCTGTTTTGAAAATATCCAAATGTCAACGAATTGCCCTAAAATACGAGCAGTAAACTTCTAATATTCAAGAATTTTTTGTAGTGCACCGACATTGTAGTAATATCCTTCAAGCAACGACTTGACAGATGGGACACGAACTAAATTTTGACGAATCATCAGCTTCTTCATAAGAAGAAAAATATTTAACTTGGTTTTTGATGTGAAACATCTAATGCGGCGGGTAAACTCGATTTTGGGCGTGGCTTAAAGCGTTACGAAAAAGGAGAAAGATTTTGTTTCTCTTTCATTTATACTCGCACTCACAAAGTTGTCGTAATGGGGAAATTTGTTTGTTTACATTTTTCGGCAAGAAGAGTCCAGGTGGAAGAAATGTACGCATATATCCATGTCACTCGCACTCAACCTTGTTTTCTTTCATTCACAATGAAAAATCTAGTACAACAGATAAGGGTGGTTACACATGCGTTACTGGCGCTTCCTTTGACGGTGTTCAGATGTGAGGCGACTCATTTTGACATTTCTTTTTTTTTCTGATTCTCATCTCTTGAAAAGAGAGGTATGGCCATGTGAGGCGGAAGTTTTTAAATTTAAGGTTAAGAACTATAACAGGCGGAAAGATACAAATGTAGTCGTACGAAACCGACCGACTAAAAGGAATTCAAGTGACGAGACTAAAATTGCGATTTCGGTACTGTTCAACAATTCAAAAAACAATTTAGTACTTGCAAGCGTTTTCAACTTTTGTTTCGTTTGCTGAATGAGAATAAAGTTAAAATTCCCTTTATTACGATATTCGTTTTACTAAAATGACACGTATCTCTAGAAGCGACACTTGGCGTTTCAATGAAACGAATACCGTTAAGGTGGTGAGAATATTGAAGAGCGAAGAGAACGCTTAACACTTAGTTGCATTCAAAAAACAAAAACTGTCATTTCTGGTGCCTTGTCGTTTTATTTGTGTTTTACTAAGCGTAGGCGATTATATTATTTTACAAATAACGTGACGTCCAATCATACAATTTAAATACATAATTAACTATATATAATCAGATGACTTCTTATTATTTTCAGGAATTGTCTTATCAATGAGAAATGCCCACAATGTCATTCGTCAGACATAAGTGTCGTAAAATTCTTACAATTTGAATTTGGCCGTCGCGTTCGCTTAACCTTCCCGCTTTCTATTTGATTAGACAACGCAATTCGTGACTTGCGTTCCGTCTTTTGTATTCCTGCAGTAAACAGCACAAAGAACGCGTCTTGCAGATTTTTTGTCCTCACCAAGCCTATTCTTGGCTTGAACACGCCCCTTATTGTGACTTCTTTTTGTCCAGTATGTAAAAGATTTTTCAAGTCACAATAGTAAACTGTATGCAAACAGCAGAAACAATATAACTGTCTCCCTCGAATTAGAAACGTACAGATCTTTCAGTATCTAACTTAACTGTCATTTAATTTTAAAAACCATTTGTGGTGTTGTGCATGTTTCACATCTGCCAGGCGTCCCGCGACGGCTCAATTTTTTTTTATTTTCCCCACTTCAACAAAAATTATTTACAAAAATAAAAATCTTCACAACAGCAGTGAATGGATACTTGATGAAGAATGATTCGTTTTAAGTACCTTTTCAGATCCTTATTAGTAGGGGCGTTAGTGCATGATATAAGGACATAGTTTTCATGTCGACCTGACAGTTGATCTTTATTGTACAAATAATTCATGTCCTAAGTTAACTTTAAAAATGTGTTACAAAGGTAGCAACATTGTCAAAAAGACGAGAGAAGGTTTTGTTTAAATCCCGAAATATTGCATAAATTGGCCTATAAATCAAGAACTAGGGCTCAGAAGATGACCCGAGAACTGTCGTTGGATTCAGCACTCTTGTAACTATATGACCACATTGATTTTTCCATTTTTTCCCTCTTTTAATTAATTAATTTGAATGCAACATTTCGGGATTTCACTAGTAAGTGGCAACCCTTCTCTCGTCACCCTGACAGTGCTGCACCACTTCTTAAAAGTAAAGTTAGGACATAAATTATTAATGTACCTAGAATGATTTGACAGGTTGGTCGCACTACCAGCTCTACAATCGTGAGAGAACTATATTCTACCAGAATTTTATTTTTTCGATCTCGCACGAACGAGAGATACAAAAAAAAAATATTTAGTTTTTTCGTGAGAGAACTATACATTTTTATATATCGAAAATTTTATCGTTCGCGAATTATATTTTTTATGATTCGTCAAGTTAGCAAAGCAACTGTGACGAATCGAAAAATAGGTAGGTGAGAAGTTTGCCGTTAATTAGTCGTTAATTAGTTGTGACAAATTTAATTTTGTCATGCGATGTTTTCTATGTGTTTCGGGATTATTTGTTTTCAATGAGTGGCAAGCTGGCAAGCTAGCAAAGCAACTTTGACGAATCGAAAAATGGGTAGGTGATAATTTTCCATTAATTAGTCGTTAGTTCTGACAGTTACGAAATTTTCGTTCAATGTTTTCTATAATTTTTTTGGGTGATTTACCAACTTGGCATAACTCGAAAAGCGGTAAAAACTTTTTATACTTAATGCCTAGTGGTTAAATGATTTGCCGTTAGTAAGTCTTCAATTAGTTGTTGTGAAAAATTGAACTCAATAGTGCAATGTTTTCTATGTTTTTTTGGTTTCTTTACTAGCTTTACTAGCACCTAAAAAAGGGGTAAAAACTGTTAATACCGAATGGGTTATGGCTTAATAATGTGTCGTTAACTAGTCTTTAGTTAGTTGTGGCTAAGCTAGTCGTCAGTAAGTTTTGACAGAATTTTTTTTTCGGTCTATGTTTTCTATGTTTCTTTTTTTAAAAACTTAACATTTTATTGCTGAGTAATTTGCGGTTAGTAATTTGTGGCAATTTGAATTTTTTCGTGCGATTTTTTAACGAAAAAACCTCATTAGACCCAGTGAAACCGTAAATATACATAATTAATTTTAAACTCTTTTGAATGTTACTTCATATGAATTAAGGAATGAAAACAAACAACATAGAAAACATTGCACGACTATGTTAGAATTGTTACATACAATCAGTGGCTTATTAAAGACAAATTATTAATCAATTAAAATTTCAATATAGTAGGTTGAGAGCTTTTCCGAAGCTCTGCTGATTTCATATGATTTTAGTTAACCATGAATTATTTAGCCATTCGGTTTCAGAGGGTTTCATCCAATTTCGAGGTGGTGCTATGCTAAATCGATGTCAAGTTAGCAAGGAATTTTAAAAACGTAGAAAACAATGCACGACAAATTCGAAACTGTCACGACTAATTAAAAACTAGTTACCGACAAATTATTAAGCCATAAACCATTCTGTATTAGCAGTTTTTACCCCTTTTTCAGGTGGTGCTTCACCAACATGATAATAAGCTAAGACAAAAAAAAACATAGAAAACATTGTACTATTGAATTCAATTCTTCACATCTACTTAACAGCAAATTATGAAGCCAAAAGACATTAAGTACAAAAAGTTTTTACCGCTTTTCAATTTATGTCAAGATAGCAAAGCACCTTATTGAACGACAAATTCGGAACTGTCACAACTAATTAACGACTAACTAACGACAAATTATCCAACTCCCCATTTTTCGATTAGTCAAAGTTGCTTTGCTAACTTGACACTCATGTTTTTTTTATGATTCGCAAACGATATTTTACGAATATTTTGCACATGTTTGATTTTAAAAATATTTTTAAAATATAAAGGGTAATCATATTTGTTTTAATTACACATTATCTACAAATGGGTATAGCGAGATTATTTTAATAATATATTATTAATATAATGGAAAGAGATTTTTTGTGTTTACATTCTTAAAAAACAGAGTTGTGAAATAATGATAAAAAACAGTTCAATTAAAATTACTTGTAATAGAAATCCCCAAAACTTGCTTAATAACTTAAAAATGTAATTGAAGAAAAGAAAGTGTCAATTAGGATTAGTAAATCAATTGAAAACAATAGTTATTCAAAATAGCTTTTTATGGCCTTTAGTCCTACAAATTGGCGTTTCGTTCGGCTTACTCACTTGAACTCATCAGTGACATAGTGAGGGCTTTGTCATACGCAATTTGTTTTAAGTTCAGTTCAACTTACATGAATTTTTCAACGAAAATCCACTGTAAACTATATCCAATAGTTATTATCAAAGAAGCAGTAATAATTACTTTTTTCATTTATAATTAGGCAAAAAAGTAATTAATTTATTGATTTAGTCGATAACATTTAACGTGATTTTAAAGTAATGAAAACATGAAATTAATTACAATTAATGAAATCAATTACCTTAAATGAAATTAAATCCGTATTTTGCTTGAACTACTCTACAAAAACCCATTGCTATTTTCAATTACATGTAATTTGTAAGTGATTTTTTCCAATTACAATTACAAGTAATGGAAATGTATGTGTTTTCGATTTCAATCATAAGTTACATTAAGAGTGTTCCGAACTGAAATGGTGATTTCATGAAGAAGATTGCGAAGCGTGTACTTATCCGATCAAAGCGATTAAGGTGTCTATGGACAGATGAACTTATTCTCTATGCCATCATTGGAAAAAAAAATTAATTTTGTGCTCTAGATTTTGGTAAAAGCCTCTTAGAAATCGAGAAAATGGCTAAAATGGCTGTTTTTCAAAGCAATTTTAGCCTACACTATAGCATTTTTTGCAAAAAAAATGTTTAATTACATAAAATTCCATATTTTTATTATGCCACTATTGGAGAAAATTTTTAATTTTGTACCTAATACAAATTTTAATAATGCAACATAAAAATGCTTGTGAATTTTGAAAAACCCCATTTTTGACAGTCAATTTTTTATACCTAACGGTATTTTTTTGACAAACTTGTTTGCAGTGGATATAAATTCAATATATTTTTCATGATTTTCATTAATTATGTAATCATAAATGAATCATTTGATATTGAAATTTTTAATTCTTAAAATGCACTTTTTCACAGAAAATTTATGTAAATTTAGAATTTAAAATCAGTTACTTTTAGAAAAAAATTTTTTAGTGCAAATATACGCCTACTAGTGACCAATTAGAAAAAATGCAAAGTTTTATAAAACAAAGTATCTGAGGTCTTATATATGCAAAAAAAAAAGTAAGCAAATGACTGGTTTTGTTCAGTTCGGAACACTCTTAATGGAAAAAGTTCAATTACAAAAAACATGTAATTGATATGAAAGTTAAATTAAATTACAAAAAGTAATTATTTTTTCCCAACTGTGTTAAAAAATAATGCCTAATACGTAATGGACTAACTTTAAAAAAAAAAGTAATTTGAAAATGAAGCAGTTTTGAACATATTTTTGTTCAAATTCACTTAAAAAAAACGTGGGTGTGTCTTTTTGGCACCATTTGTTTCTCGTATCCTGTTTTGTTAAAGAAAAATTTAAAAATAAAATGTTGTTTGCCAAAACGTTTTAAAACCATGTAAATTCATCAGGCATTTACCTCTTAAATGCTTAAAATTTGGTTTATTCCTCCCAACAACTTAAAATAGTATCCGAAAATAAATTAATTTTAATTACAATCTGTTTTATCAGATTTGTTCAAATGCACGTGATAAAAAAAACACCACCTGGGTAGGGCATTCTTACCACATCAACTTTTGATGACCTTAGACATTTCGAAAAGAAATAGAAAAAATTTCTTCGTCAAGGACAAATCTAAAATAAATCGTCTGTATTGCTTTGCAAATGCCCATAAATAATAATTAGATACAAATTATTTTATCAGCAATTGGAAAAAGAAATAAAAAAAAAAACAACAGCTGTTGTGCAAAAAAAATAATGCCGAAAAAGCTTGAAGGGTTGGGTGGTTTCTAATAAGCTTAAATACAATAATAATTATTATAATAATTTAATGTTGATGCTCTATTTGATAGCAGTGTAATCTGGAATGTCCTTTTGTTAAGTACTAATCACCATGCATATTGTTATCAACTTTTTGGAAGGCTCATAAATATATTTATATCAGTAACATGTGGGTAGGTTCTGGGTGGTTGACTGATAGGTTTTTGTTCATAAAATTTATTATTTTTCCACGTTTTCTGGGATGCTGTCTCGAAACGAAGTTGCATTAAATAAATACTTTCGCATTTTCTTTTTTTTTTTTTAATTAAGAACATTGCGCTTTAAATTTAACATAAACAAATTTTTTGGCACAGCATTCTGTCACCAAGCCAAAAACATTGATTAATGACATATTGATTGGTTGACACAAAAATTTAGTTGATTAAAAAAAAAAAAATAAAGAAAAAAACTAAAACTAAATGGAAATAATTTGTATTTTGTTTTTGTGGCTTTATTCAGTCAGAGTAGCAAGTCTACGAAAGCATTTTGCTATACAACTTTTAAAGAAAAAAAAAAAATTGAGTTAAATATGTATGTACTAAAACTGCAATATACGATAATGACACTCTTGTAATTTTTTTTAATTTGTAGTTTTTTCTTCCCTGTTCGACTGTATTTTTGTTGAGATTCTAGAGTTATTACTTAGTTTTATTGCACAGAATAACTTTTGTTTGGCTTGTCCGAAGTATTGCTACCATTCTTATAAAGAAAATTGGAAGAAAAGTAAATATTACTGCAGAAAATTATTTAAATAAAGTTCAATAAGGATTCAAATACCACGGTAATGACATCCACGGTACTGATATTTAGAACTCATTTCTCAATGCGAATGAGAAAAATAATCTCCAAGAAAATTTTAACTTATACAGTTTAAAGAAATATTAAATTCTGATAATCAACCAAAAACATGTTATAACATGCTTCGAAAATACTACCACGGTTATGACAACTAAAGTTGAAGTTGTGACACGCCACACTTTCTTCGAATGAAAACATAAATTAAATGCCTGTTGTTAACTATAGATAAACAATATGTCTTTTTACCGCTATAAATGGCAGTTCAGCGGGAAATTATTTAAAAATAAATTCAAATCAGCGGATAATATTAATTCAAGGTTATTTTATTATTTATAATTTTTGCAGAATTTTGTCATAAAAGTATTGCATTCAAACTTTACTCATTTCTATTCAATGAAGCTTTTCATAAGAAAATCGTAGATTTAACTGGAAAAACAAGGAACGGGCGTACCACGGTACTGACATTCTGTCTGACTACATTTTTCCAAGTAAATTTTACATTAAATAACAAAAAAAGACACATAGAATAAAGGTTGGCAGAGAATCACCCAAGAATACCCAGGCCTCGCTCGAGTCAGGATATGATCCGTTTTTGGCCAGTTCACTCATCTACTGTTCGAACCCATATATGTCACGGTGTTCCAGCCATAAGGAACAAACAGTTTTGACTTTGTAACAATTGCGGAAATGGCTTTGATTATCGTCTGGCTGTCAATAAAGATTTCAATTTAACTGTTTTGTTGACTATAGTTGTTCACATGTGGGAAGACTCTTCTTTGCAGCCTCACACTTTGCGAGTACATTCGCTTGAAAGACAGAGTGTCTTGTCTTTGTAGGAATATCTGTAAGGACTCTTGGGTGGTATTTCATAGGTAGTCCGTTTAACGTTAAAGCCTAGTACATACTTGTGAATCATGTCGTGAATCCATACTAAATTTGCATTTTTTCACCCGTGAAAGTGCTCGTAAAGTTGTGTGGAGAATTTTCGTTCCCGAGCAATTCCCGTGCAAAATGTAGGAACTCTTGGTGAACTGTTGACAGTTCGATTACAAAAGAAAAATGCCTCATTGAAGGCATTGTGGTTTTAAACGTCAAACGTTTACGACACATTCACAAGTCTGTACCAGTGAGCAATGTCAAAAAATCACTTTCTCCACTAGTGATTGTTCACTTCACGAGGCTTAATGTCGGCCGCTTATGAGCTAAGAAATCAGTAACTTAATGTTTTTTTATTTATTTGTTTAACAAAACAAGGGAAAATTGATTTATGAGAACTTTTCCGCCCCATCTTTTTGGGCACTAACTATAGAGTTGAACGTGAGAAGCTATAGTTATATTGCTGAACTAGCTGGCCCGCCCTGGCTTCGCCCGGGTAAACAAAAATTTCGAGAACAAAAAAATTTTTAATTATGCGTCCTCGATTAATCGAATTCTGGATAGTCGAGACTGGATTGTATTTTTTTTTTTATTTTGTCAGAAACAAATTTCATGATTGATTGATTTCTTTTCAAACTCAATTGATTTTTTTTTTTACATAAAACAGGTACCCAGAGTGTGCTTCTACACCTTTTTGGCAAAAAGCAAGACCTAGTTTACCCAACTTGACAAAAACACTCCCAATACCAAAGATTTCCTGAAAAGAATCATCCAAATAGGTCAAGCAATTCTTGAAAATACATTGTGGTGGTCAAAGAGCCGTGGGCATCGATGCCTTGTTGGTGGCATGTAGTTTGCACAGATCGAAACGGTACGTCGACAAAGTTTTGAGGAAAGCTTTCACCACCTCTAAGACTATATAATTATTGCTCTAGTTTAATTGTCTGACACTTTTAAAATCGATTATTTCTACTTGCTTATAATCATTTCCTATATATTAATTTTTTGTTTCGATACAATTTTCCCTTAATTTCATAGTTTTTCTAATATTTCAAAGAAACCGTTAACATTTTTGCAATTAAAAGTAGCCTAGATTACTCCCTGAGTTGTCCACTACATGTATGAAAAGTCCCGTCATAACCTGTTCTGCCGTTTTGAAGGTTACCGCGGACAAACAGACAGACAGACAAAATTTTTTTGAATGATGCAGTTATGTTACTTAGCAATTAAACAACCACCTAAGCTCAAAAACTTGAAATTATTTCAATATTAACGACAGACACTCCAATTTTATTTATATGTATAGATGTATAGAGTATAGATGTATAGATGAATTCATTGGAAAATGGAATTTTATTTGTTTGCTTCGTTTCACGTAAGTTAAACTCTCACTCACTTAGATTTCATCAGAAATAATAGAGCACCATTTTGCATTTTGAAAGGAAGTGTCAATTATCTACTTTTTAGTCCTTGGACCAAAAACTTGATTTTTTTGACGTTTCAGTATCTACATCTCGCTTTCACTTTTTCAGAGAATTGAGATGTCATTACTGAAGAGTCAAACAAAAATAGTTTTTCGTTCAAGGCAAACATCGCACAGTGGCTCAAAATTTATGGTGAGGCGGTCTTATATCTATAAAATTTAAAGCAGCTAACAGATAAAGATGAAATTTTCAGGAATGACAAAGGATATCTAAAGACATTATCAGAGAAAAATTTCGCCCACTTTTTAAAAAAGATCCCCATAATCGTCGAAAGTTGATCTAAATGAGGGGTGTGTTCCTTAGAAAAGTTATAGATAATGTAATTTATAATAACTCTTCCATACAAACATTTTTTTCACGCTTACTTTAAAGGGCGTTTTTGACAAAATTTCTTCTTTTAATCGTTTTCTGAGAAAATGTGAAAAAAGATACATAGGATAAAGTGTGTTGGAAAGCCATACAAAGATTTTTACCACGCCTACTTTTTAGAGGTTTATTGGAGAGGAGCAATACCCACTAAAACTAAAAAAATTAAACACTTTTTTTCATTAACGATAGTTTAGGGCGTTAAGGGAGTCATAAATTAGATTTTGTAAATCCCCTTAAAAATGTTCATAAGAAGGTGGATTGAAAATTGAACTAATGCAAAGAATAAGCTCCACAAATAACATACATACCTATAGATTTTTCCATATAATATAGGCCAGGGATTTGAAATCCCATAAAAAAAAACGTTATTAAAGAATTTTGTATTTTCAGTGGCCTTAAGACATAAAATCGATGCTTTTAAAGGTTGGCAGGTATTAACAGCTAATTTTGTTTGTATTCGATACATCATGGTCCAGTGTATAATATGTACTTTAAGTCCGACCGATGACTTTTTCTTAGCTGAATTTTGAATTTGACTTAGAAAAAAGTACCAATTTTAAAATTCGCGCTAAAAAATTTGTTTTCTAAAATCAAATTTGTTTTTATATGCCCAATAGAGGATAATTAACAAAAAAGTCAATGTCAAGAATCTGAATATTTAACAGTCGATAAAATTATTTTTGTCCGCCCCTGAACCATAGTGCAGCAGCGGATCCAGGATTTGGCTGTGGGGGGCTCGTGGCTCCTATTTTAGACATCTCTCAATCCTAATTTTCTTTTCTCAGAATGTAGGCCAGTCGGCAGAGTCAAACAATTGTTCCATAACACAAAAATATACTCAATGAAAAATTTTATCATTGGAAAAGGAGCAGCTAGATAAATACTAGACTGTTTAAAAAAAAATTTGTTTTCGATTTTCTTGCAAACAGGCTCAAAAGTTTCAGTTTAGCGAAAAAAAAACGTCTGTGAAAATTTAAGCTTTTGAAATTCATAGACCTGCCTCATCGCAGATTTCGGTTTTCCATACGATTTGTATGGGACAAAAACACCAGTGTTTTAAGGGCAATAAATGCTTTTTCGTTGATTTTTAACCATTGTTTTTTAAGTAATATGAAAACAAAACAATTATTGAATAATTATGGCATAAATATCAGTTCATGGTTTCAATTTTCAGAAAAAAATCTTACCAAAAAATCATACTTACCCAATAATCGAATTATTAAAAGGTATCTGCCCAGTGATCAAAATTCGACCATTATTATACAGGCACCTACATATGTCAACAGGGCTCTCATCGCGTAAGACGATGATCGTTTGACGACGTCTTTTTCACGTATAGTTAAACGCGATAGCTAAGGGGTGCCTACTCTTTTGGTTTTGAAAAAAAAAGAAATAAGTTAAGAAGCAAAAAAGCATAATCTTTGCTTGAAACTGATACATTATGTAGATTAGGGTGGTCCTTATTTGTATGGAGGAAAAAAAAATTGTTTGTTTTTACTGAGCACCATTTTTTTGTTCTTCTATATTAACAACGTGTACAAAAAAAATTGATGCTAATCGGATTGTATTAACGCGTGCCGCAATGAGTTTGAAAATTTTAATTTTCATAAAACCGACCAAAACCGGGAGCTATTAAAAATTTGATTTGCAGAATAAATAAAGTGCACTTTCAAATCTGTTAGCTACTCTTGCTTCGAAAAAACAAAATTAAAGGCACGACTGGGTCGCACGTTCTTGCTCAAAAAGTTCAATTTGCTTGGAAATTAAGAATTTTAAAAATATTCGAGTAACTATACTAATTTTTTTAGAATTTATATCGAAATCGTTTGAGCTGTTTTTAAGATAAGGGTTGTATAGCAAATACTGTTATTTGTGAATCTAAAAAAGTATTTAAAAAGGCCCTAACTCTCACAGGAGCATCAACTTAAGGCCCAATGCGGCACGTGTTAACGTGATTTAAAAAAAAAAATTAGGGTAGTGTTTTAAGATGTCAATGAACAAAAAAAAACGGGTGCTCAAAAGTTTTTAAAATAAGGACCACCCAAATGTAGATATATTTTAAAAAATTTTGATGCACATCAGTCATTTTTTGACAATTTTGCACTTTTTAAATAACCAAAGAATTAGAAATCGTAGAGGGTGAGAGGAGAGGCTATGTCAACCGTCAACGGTTAGAAACCAGCCGTTTTATAGTTACAGCCAGTCAAATGCATTCGATAAAATTATCATACCTACATTTATTTAACATAAAATTAGCCATTTTAAATTGATTTGGTGTTGGAGATTTTCAACGTGTTTTTTCATGAAATAAATAAAAAATATTATTTTGAATAACTTAAAAACACTTATTTTATTTATTATTATATAAAACTTACTGAAGATGGAAGCATTGCTTCCGAAATGCATTTAAGTAAATAAATAAATAAAATAAGTGTTTTTAAGTTATTCAAAATAATATCTTTTATTTATAAAATTAGCAGTTTTTAGCAATTGAAGATATTATAGAAGCTAATATTGCTCTTATCGAAAAATTATCAAAGACTTTTTGTAGAAAACCATTTTTTCTCTCAAATGGTGCCTAACAATACTACTTCACTGCAATTAATACAATAATATTACCATAATTAAATGCTTTGAAATGGATTTTCTAGTGGGAATTACATACAAATTTTCATGCAAAGGTTTTTTTGCATCGGAAACACAGTTTTTAGAGTTATAAGCTTTAAAATTTCTCAGGGGTCAGCTAAGCCCAAAAGATATGAACAGAAAAGCTTAGGAACAAGGGTGATAGTTATTTGCTCTTATGGCGAAATTCAATAGGATCCTTAATGATGAATTCTATCGATTTCCTTGGTTTTCTTCCATTTAGCTTAAAGCATTAGCATGCTCTACTCAAAATTTTACCTGAAAAGGAATTTTCAAGGCAAAATGTAACATTTTTCACTCAATACAGACACCTACATATCTGAATTTCGGTACTAAATTTCTGAAAAAAAAAAAATATTAAATGAAAATATCAGGTGTTGTCTTTTCCTTAAGCTCCTCAATTGCATAACATGTAAATTTGCTGTTTGTTTTGCCAATGCTCTGCGGGCTTGAACAAAAACACAGCATTTTTTTGTCTACATTGTTTTTTGGCCAATTCCCTAGAGGCTTAAAAAAGCATAGTTAACATGTACATTTTTAAGCCTCAACATCATTATTTTCGTTCAGTTTCCTTGAAGCCTGGGAAAACAACAGCTTACATGTAAAATTGTAAAGCCCCAACCTCATCGAGTTTCTTTAAGGCGTGGGAAAATATACAGCCAAATGCAAAACTTTGATGGCCCCAGTCGCAATTTTTCCAATTCCCTCAGGACTTGGAAAACAAATTTTAGGCGTAAATTGGTAAATCCCAACTCTGATTTTCCGTCCCTCTTGTAGAGCTTGGAGCAAATAAAGCTTACGTTTTTATTTTCAAATATGCTTAGTTTCATCTTCGTTTTTTCAACCAATTCTTTTTGGGGCTTAGAAAAACCTACTTCCATGCAAATTTTTCAGCCCCAACCTTGTTTTAATAAATACTACAAAAAGACACTAATATTATATCTATAACTTTCGGGATTATTATTCTGTGTTTCGTCAAGTGTTTTTAAAATTTTTAGGTTTGAAAACACAAAATTGAAACACCGTAATGCATTGTTTTTGCTATAAAATTAACTGTACTAATTTACTGTGGGGGGGGGGGCTTCAGCCCCTAGAGCCCCCACTCTGGATCCGCCACTGCCATAGTGCACCGTCTTTTGTGAGGTGAAGATACTAACGTGGGTTTTCTTTCAGCCAAAAAATTGTTTTTTTTTTTTAATTTCAAATTTGACAGATGTTGCCGATTGAATCTCGACGCTCCCTATTGAGTATAAAAAACAACTTCGTAAAAAAATCGTTTAAACTGATTCAAACAAATATATTTCAATCAAATGTTGTTTTAATATTCAAATGGATTCTTCAAACTTCGCAAAAACAAAACAATGATAGGAATTTGGTTTTGTTTTTGTATTTTGAAAATTTTTACTTGTATTCATATTTTTCGAATACCTATTCAAAAATGCTACTCAAAACCTTTTAAATTTCAGATTTTTAAGAAAATATCAAAATATGAAAAAAGTAGTTTGAAAACAGGAACAAATTATGAATAACATTTTTTTAATGTGTGTACACGTACAAGGCTTTCACAACAAAATAAAAGTAAAAGAGTGACAGGTAGGTATTTACTTCCATACTTCAACAAAATGTTAAATGTTTTTCAATTGAAATAAACTTTTTTTCTAACATTAATATTAAAAAAAGCAATTAAGAGCCATTTTCAGATTAAAAAGAGCTTGTTGTTACTTTTTGTATTTTTATTGCTATAAAATTCATTTAAGAATTTAATAAATGTTTGGAATTTATTGTTTCTAGATATCTTAAGGACAATCGTTTTTTAATTTAAAATAAAATAATGTCTTAACCAACCTTTGAATCGTAAATAAAACAAGATTTCATCTTGTTGCACATTCAAGGCGCCTTATGTCAAGCATCATCAATTCCGTTCAACATTCATCCATAATAAAATCAAACAATCAACTCATCTTATTTTCAATTAACAAATCACTTGGTGCAAGCAATTGTTACAGCTCATCAGTTAGGTTGTGGATTGATGACTTTTGCACTTGAAATTACTACTTATTTCAAGGTGCTCGCTCACTGTTCAGCTTATTATTCATCATATCATTACAAGAGTAACAACAACGACAACGATCATATTCGCTAAACGCCACCAATTAGCATCGTAATGTGACACAATTACCAAACCTATTGTAATGTGCAACTTAAATGCAACACCCATTTTGTTTGTTTGTCAGATTTGTAAACTAAAGTCACCCGGTGTCAATCATCGTGTTGTCAAAATTTATTTTCCCAATGGAAATTCGTTTAATTAGTGTAGCGTGGCGTTACAAAAAAGAAAAACACTTACTTCTCTCCTCTCACATCCACCTTTTGGAAGAAAAAATCAATCTCTGCCTGCAAAATAGAAAGACGCTTGGGAGAGATTTCAAATTTCACACTCTCACAATCTTAGTATAATTATACAAACAAAAAAGTTGTTTCTACCGCAAATTACATGTGGAGAGCTTGTTAAAAGACAACGGTTGACTGACGCGACAGTCGGCGAACATTGCCCGACCTTCAAATAACATTGGGAAACAAAATTATAAATATAGCCAGCAGCACGGTATACAGCGGCGAAGAAGCAGTCTACTTATATCCATCCACAGACAATCTACACCCAAGAAGGCTCGTCCATGCGTTCATTCATGTGACTCAATTGCGATACGATGGAAATTTAAATTAATTGTTGGCAAGTCTGTGCGCCTCTGTCTCTGCGCACACCCGTGACCAGAGCTCTGGCACGAACGGACACACCTCCCACCACCACATGTGATCCATGCCACACCGCCATTGTTTTGGCGTAGGTACATTATGTACATATATTCGCCTTACGATCAGCAGCCTGAGAATTGCATCATTTGAATTCGATAAATTTTTTACTAGCGATATTAATATAGGTATAGCTACCTTAAGGGTAAGTTATAAGATTCATAAAAAAAATCAATTAAGATTGCGTAATAAGTGGGCTGCAGGTTGCTGAAATTGAGAACGAGAAGGGGGATTGGTACCTATTCTTCTGAACCCTTAAAAATTTAAGTACAAAAGAAAAATCTTGTTTAAAAAAGTTCTAAGTTTCACACTGTCACTATGAAAAATTTGGAAATGTTGACATTTATCTTGGAAAAAGTAAAGGTGATTTAAACGCTTTTCAGCGAGAGTTCGAACCACCAAGAGATAGCCATGGAAATTTTTCTTAAATGTCTAAATATTGAAATAGAAATAAAAGAAATGTACACATTCATATAGTACGACTTAAAAAAGATTCTCTGTATTTAAAAGTGCGTAACCATTTGAAAAAGAATGTTTTTTTTCGAATTACTGCCTCTTGCGAGGAACTGGCAAATTCTGCTGTCATGAATAAATGCTTCTCATCTAGCCGTTCGGACTCGGCAAAATAATATTAGGTACACTCCATTTCTGCCAACAATACAAACAAATGAATGGTTGAGAGGTGTAAATCAATAGGTCCTGGTTCTCCACGAGCTGTCACGCCACCAAAAAACCCTCAAGCAGCTCTCGAGAGTAAAAATCACAACTGGAAACAGTCATGAAATTAGTTTATAACGAGGGCTGGTCAGCTATGCGAGAGTACTTTAACGCACTTTAATGATCTAAAGGTGCGTTTTCATTTGTGAGCTAATTTCATGACTGTGCCCACTTACGAGTTCTACTCTCGAGAACAGCCTGAGAGTTTATCGCAGTCTTTTTACTCTCAAATGGATATGCAGGTTAAAAATTGAACAATCAACTCTTAAAGAAGTAACTCTTAATATTACGAGCAAGTTCATGGAACCCAATGGTAAACTTTATATTCTTTTAATTTAGGTACAAATTACTCTTGTTGAAACAAACTCTGACAACGAAGGCAAATACTTTGAAGATTGCAGTCTTGCGATTGTATGCACGTTTCATTATCTTAATTATGAAAGTTCTATAGATTCTTCAAGACTCCCTCGCTAAACGCATCCCGAAAGATACAACGTAGTGGAAACTTTTGTATAATTTTTGTATCCAAACATATGAATCATCATAGACATCCAAAGGTCGAAAACAAAAATTTGACTTAGCAGATCTGAATGTCAAATCCCAGGAAATACTTTGTAATCAAATTTGTATAAGATAATGATACTAATCCGGAATGAAGTGGTATTTTATAAAAGGGTGTTTTTTCCGATTCATGTAAGAGAACTTTGAATTGAAAGTAATCACAGGAAAATTAGACTTTCACTCTTAAAAAATTACGCCAAGTCTGAATTTTGGAACAGGGCTTTGTTTTGACGTATTTAGCATTTCTTAAAAAGTAAATTTAAGCGGGGAAAAAAATTTCACTTTTTAATTTTTTTTTCAAAAAAAAAATGATGGTTTTCGAGAAATAATTAAAAAACTCCCTTTCATTTTTTGACCCATCCCAAGAATTTTTCTACTCAAAAGAACTGTATACTTAGCTTTACACCAAAACAAAGTTTTCTACCAAAATTCAGCTTTGTCGGAATTTTTTCGTAATTGTGCCATTTTTTCGTCTAGATTTCCTGGGTTAATATAAATGATTAAAATTGCGATTTTGGCCTTTTTTCCGTAATTAGGGTTTAGAATATGTTTTTGGTCTATAGGGAGGGGGGGTGTTACAACATTGTATTGCAAAATATTTATTTTTTAACCATCTTATCAAACTGTATATGGGCGCGTAAGGCTATTCATGGTGAAATGAAAAGATATTGATCAAAATTTATATTTGTCAGCTATCAAGAATACTTTTATTGGAAACATTGTTGCCAGTCCAACAAATCAAAACTCTATAAAAACACTCTTGGTTCAATTTGACTTAATATATTAGAATGTGAACACATACTTAGAACTTGATACACAATTTGGAAGCATTGTTCTGGCAAAAAACTGGTGAAATGAATTGAGTCCAAATCAACTGCCAGTTATTGTCAAATTTACTTTCACTACAAAATTTTTAACAATCTAAAAAATCAAAACTCTATAAAAAAAACACCTTTTTGTTAATGTGGCCAACAGAATATGATGCACACTTTGCAAGCTTTGTTTTGGCGTACCCTAGTTAATTTATGTGGTGAAATGGGAAAATATACTGAGCATAAATCATCTTAAAGCTGTCAAATTTACTATGACTAGAATGCGCACAGTATTGCCTATTTAAAGAACAAAACTCTCTCTCAAACATTTTTTATATGTATTTCATTTATTTTTTAGTAGCCTAACAAGCCTGAATAAGAAAAATATATTTTCAGCTTTTAGCGACCCGGAATATTTAAATGAGTAACATGCAGAACGCTTCTATCACGCATTTTTTTTATGCGACAAAATCAACAAATAATTTGTTAAAAACAGATACTTATTCTCTTATTTCGTACCTACCCATTCATTTTTGGGACAAAATCTTTTATAAAATTACTCCGCATTTGTTTTTTTTAGTGTGATTAGGCGAAAAACGCAAGCAAAAAAACAACACAAATGAATAGATTTATGATTGACAGTTCTTACTACTACTTGCCTCTAAAACTTTGCCAAGTTTTTTGTGAAGTGTCATTTTTCCGGACATGTTTTTTGATGTTTTTTTTTATAATAGGTGTGTTTACAAACAAATTGGAATGTCAAGAAATTTTTTTTTTATTATTTTAAGATAATTTCTCTGCAGATTTTTTTTATTTGAAAAAAATAAAAGAGATAGTCAAAATTGAAGTAAGTCGAACATGAGCATGACAAAATTCTCGAAGAGATGAATGGGAAATTGGAAACATGCCGTGTTTTGAGAAGAAGATAATTCTGATATTTTTTTTGATATTTGCTTTGAAATCAATATCAACTTTGTATGTATGTATGCATATTTGTACGTACGTTTTTGTACACGTTGATGCCGAATTGTATCATATTTTTCAACCATACCTACTTCAAACCTTGAAATATGTTTTTTTTTTGACGAAATGTTTATTGATGCGAAATGTGTTTGTTTTTAATCTTTTTCCGAAGATGAACTATACCATTGTTGATCTGGTCCTTACATTCTATCTTTTAGATTCGATTTGTCTTTTGCATTCGTTGCAATAATTGTATTGGAATCCAATATATTGGCAAAAAGACCTCGTCACAAAGACCATAACGTCGAAGTTTTGGTTAACCAACAAAAAATATCGCTTAAAATTCAAAGGCACGACTAGGTCGCATCAACTTGATCTTGTTATTATAAGGTATGACCAGACTTTCAAAATGTATAGCCGAGTTGTTATTCTTTGAAGTCCCAGTGATTTAAATTTTAATTATTATATTGATTGCAGTTAAGAGATTTTTTTTTTTTCTAAACACTTCTGACACTTAAACACTTCTGACATCGATTCTGAAAACAAATCCAGATATATTTTCAATTCCCTACAGAAAAATAACTCATTTGAACAATCGAAATCACCATTTGTAGGTATTTTCCGATGACAGCTCACACTTTATTCTATAAGGGTTTTCCAATATAGAGACGGATCGATGCCGATAGTCTGGGCTGCCATGTTGTTTTGGCAGCGTATGTCAAATCAATTGTTTTTTATTCAGTCACTGATGCCAAATAACCATGTCAAGTAACATGATTGAGCAACACGTGAAACTGATACAAAATTATTATTAAAATGAATGTTCTTTCGTGGGAGCTATGCCCATTAGACAGACGCATTGCAGGGTCGTCTTTCCCGGTCGACTATTCAAGGTTATTTAGATTGCACCCGAAAGTGCTACATTCGTACGCATAAATCTTTGGAAATCATTGGTCTTACTAAATAGCGTTTTCTATAGAATGACCCTTAACAATTCATAATTAGCCAACACTCGTACCTCAACCAAATGCAGGATCTGCAAAAATTATCGCCTATGTCCATGAGAGTGTGCGATCATGCGATTTAACCACATTAGGCTAAGAATAATTCAGTCACAAGAATTATAATACATGATTTTGAATGAAAATGAACGCACTAGCGAGAAATCGCGACGATTAAGGCTAGGAACGCACTGGCGATATTCTGTCGCGCGATTATTCAGTCGCAAAAAATAGAGCATATAAGTTAAAATGTGGATGAACGCACATGATACCAAGAAATTATATACCTGGTTGCGATTAATATTTTTAGTCACAACGACAAAAATCGCAAGTCCGTTCCTAGACTTAAAGTCTATTTTTCTGATCGATTGTCGAGTTATAATTTTCAAATGCACTTAGAGAAGGAACGCACTTGCTGTTTTTTATCGCACAGATAATGAGTTGAAAAGAAAAATACATGAATTAAAATGTACATTTTAAGCAAGATCACTTTCTTTAAGTCACTGCGACAAAAACCCCAAGTACGTTTAAAGCCTTCCATGCTTAAGCTCAAACTTGCGATTTAAAATAGTGCGACTAAAAATCTTAAGTCGCAACTAGAAATAGTCATTTGCGATTTAAAAATCGCAGCGATTAAAAAAATTGAAACATTATTTTTTGAGAAATTTTCCAGCCGCAAAATTAGAAATATCAAATGAAAATTAAAGGACCCTTCACGCACTTGTGGCACGTTGTATTTGTTTGCGATCATTCTATAATTGTGCGACAAATAACCGCAAGTGATTGCATACAAATAGCTTTTATTGAATCGCAATGACAGTAAATCAAAAAGTCGTTGATTTAAAAGAGTTAGAAGTGTATTATTAATCGTTGCGAATGCTTTGACACCTGGGCGTGCATTCACATTTGAAGCTGTAGGTATGTATGTTGTATTTCTTGCGATTAAAAAATCGCACGATTGATAGCCGCCAGTGAGTGCATGGCAATAATTTGTTGCGATTGCATCGACTGAAAATTGCATGTGCGGTCCTAGCCTAAGACTTTTTCTTGAGGGGTTTTCTGAAGTCGCAAGTTTATGCTAATAAGCTGCAAGACAACCGATGCCCTCAAAGTCAACATAGCCCAGGCCACCGCTCAAATTCTGTGCTGCCATGCAAAACGTGATTGATATTCAACGATGTCATATTCCATACATAATTGTATACAAACATGGGCTTTTCTTTTTTGCTTGCTTGGATATGCCAAAACCAACATTTTGCATTGTTTATTAAAATTTATCAGGGCCAGTTGTACAAATATTTAATTTCGCCGAAATCAGTGTGTATAAATATTTTAACCACGTTTATACAACAGGTCCTCAATCAATTACTTACTGCAAAATCTGAGGAATCCGTTTAAAAATAAACAAAACTGCTTACTCGAATTAAATAAATTCAAATAAAAAAAAAATTTCCCATACCGGGAATCGAACCCGGGCCTTCTGGGTGAAAGCCAGATATCCTAGCCACTAGACCATATGGGATATTGATAATTCAACACCTAACGAAATCCAAAAAGCTACACAAACCAAACCAACCTTACGTAACTCATAGTGTTCTGTGGTGAAATAAACCAATCTTCTTGCATTCAATACTCGTTGCTGTTCAACAGGGTTGTGTTTATAACTCTCTTTGCCTGCAGAGCCAAATGAAACACGACACAATCTCTTTGTGTTAACTTAAGAGTCATTGATTCGATACCGGTTTGCCTTTGCTGCAGCTGTTGTAGAGAAAGTTTGAAATCCATCAAACCACTCATGCCAACACTTTGCCCTTCAAAAAAATATAAATAAAACATTTTATGATTCGGTTCTAAGTTCCGCTAAATGTATGTGAAGGCGTTGGTTAAGCTATGTTGATGCTGACGCATATTCAAGACACCCCTTGAGGACTACGTGCTACTTTGGAGCAATTTGAATATGCAGTGTGTTCGGTGTTTCTATACCTAGTGTTTGGAGGTCATTTCGTAGTCTGAAACATGATTACGTGACGTCATTCACGGAGGCTCGTTTTGCTCGGAACCAATCAGCTTGGTTGTGTCATTTTGGATTTGTTAGTTGTTGTGGTGAAACTATTTTCATTCCATGGTAGAGGCGAGGCAACGCGACGTGACTAAGCCTAAAGGAATGATGATGAACATCATTGGATAGGTGAGGGAAGAGAAAGACCAGCACTTGTGCGGATTAGGTATACCAATTTCGTTTCACATTGTAAATGTTGCTCACCCCTTTAGTGGTGGTGTGCTGCTGTTACTGCTGCTGCTGGTGAGTTGCGTTTGTGAATTTTATATGGCGCCGTTTTGTCGCTTTCATTTCTATCTAAAGATTTGAAACGCGAGCAACATGAGACAAAAATAGTGCTGCACAAAACAGGTTCGGGTGGAGTAGAAACATGAAGGGGGAGTTTTTTTGTTGTTGTTGAAGAGAAGCCTTTTGACCCCTTTTTGTGTTAAAAAAAAACAGCAGCAAAAGTTAAAGTGTGTTTATTATTATATTAGGAGTTCAGACATACAAAAAATAAAACGAATGATGCAACAGCGATACATTGTTATAGCAGGAATTATGGCTATTTTTATTTAAAATATCTCAAAAGAACAGGTTGACGAAGAGACATCAAGGTCATAATCAACGTTATTTGAATGGGTCATATTTATAATAATCATTTATGTAGTTTTGATTACAGTTGTTATTTGACCATTAAATTTTCGCAAAACTGCGCATTTTTCAAATTTTTTTGTCAAAGAAAGGTTAAGGAAAAAGAGGGAGTCTGCAGTTTTGTTTTGCATTTCTATTGCGGATTTTGCAGTTCATGAAAAATAGTGGGTGTAACCCAGTGTACTGAAAAACTTCACTGTGAACGTAACAAGATATGCCAAGACATGACTCTAAATGTAGAGCTTTATTTGCCTTACCTAAAAATAATTTCATATTGTACATAGGAACTGCTAACTTCACTAACATGACATCCTTCCACTCAGAAATTTGCAGTAAGCCTCCAAATCTTCAGTTAATTTGGCATTTTAAGAAAAATGATGGTTCACAGTCTTAAGTCCTCATAAAAAAAAAAAAGATTCATTTGGAACTGTCAACTTTACTGTGAAGCTAGCAAGACAGCCTTTTTCTCAGCAATGCACTAAGGAGCATTTTAACTCAAAAACCGGACAAAATTGAAAAAATCTAACTATTTGGTTTTTCTTGCAGCTGATTCACCGTACTGTCATAAACCAGTCTCAAAGTTGACCCCTGTCACGACACCTCTTCGGGCAGCTAGTCAGTAGCAGCCACACGCCTGCATTAGCAATGAGCTCTCTTTTCACCAATTTGAAGTTGGTGTTTTATGTTTTTTGAAGTAAGTTGTAAATTTTTTTATCAATGAATGTTGTAAACTTAATTTCACAACTAATTAATGATTTTCTCAAAGATGAATGAAGGTATTTGGAAGATTCAAAAAGAATTTTGAAGTAATATGTTCATACTTCAGAATGATTATAAACATTAATTCGAAAAAAAATGGGTACCTATCTCAAGAAATAATATAACCCCACACGTGCATCAAAAACGATTTTTTTTTAATTTTTAGATTCGAATATCTCAAAAAAGTGACGTGCTCAAAAGACCGCCAGAAAAGTATATCTTGGTTCATGCTAAAGACAAAATTTGAAATTTTATCACGCAAAGTAGTAAAATAATGTTTTCTAGTGGAGCTTGAGTCCAAACGGGTAGTCGCAGAAAAAAAACTTAAAACAGATATTTGTTATTGTGCTTTAATGTAATTCACGAATAAGTGATAGTATTCGAGCCATAAGTAAAAAAAAACTCCCAAGAAATGCAATTTTGCATTTTTTTTCCATGTTGCGTCACGAAATTTTGTTCGCAAACCTCAGATTCGGATTCAGCACTCTCGAAAATATAAAGCAGGGAACAAATCAAAACTACCACAATTTGCTCGCAATGAGCACAAATTGACTGGACTAATTTATTGCCGGGTGCTTTCAAGTTATACATTTATTTTTAAAGCAAACTACAAGGTCTCAGTGTTTTGTACAATTCAAAACATTTTCCTCATATTTCCTTTTTTTGAGAAAAAAAAAGATTTAAAATGTCGTTTTTTATTACTCGAAGTTATTCGGTAATTTTTTGTATGAAATAGGTAAACCAAACCTTCAATCTTCGACAAAAAGAAAGATTTTATCAATACCTTTGTTGGTCAAAAATGTATGTGTAGTTTCATACATAAGCCCATGGGTAGACAAAATAGAAAAAAACACAGTTATTTATTTCTGTTTTAAAGGGTGAAAATACTTAAAATCGATATAAATTAAAGTTTCAGATGAAAATTAGGACAACAATCAAATTTTGAACAGTTTTTTTTATGCAAATGCTCCTTTGTGCAACAGAGCACATCAAGAAAAAACTCAGTTCAAGTTTTGAAGTCAAAATTAAAAAAAAATACAAAGTAATCCGTGTCATACCAGTGAAGCAAATTGTGCAAAATTAATTTTTCGATTTTTTTTGTCAAATTTGGACTTAAAAATTTGAACTGACTTTTTTCTTGAAGGGAAAAAAATACAAAGTAATCCGTGTCATGATAGTGAAGTTAATTGAGCAAAATTAATTTTTCGATTTTTTTTATCAAATTTGGATTTAAAAATTTGAACTGACTTTTTTCTTGAAGTGCATAAAAAACTACAAATTTAAAGTCTTATTGCAAATATTAAATAATTTCAAACACAAATTATCCACTCGATTTTGATATATGTATCAAATTTTCAAACAAATGTTTTCGTTTTTTTTTAAATCTTAAAACATTTTTTTTGAAAACTTTGATATGCAGCAGGAACTTATTATTTATACTTTTTGGAAGTTTTTGTAAATAAAATGCATATAAATCCAATCAGCCAATAGTGAAAATACAAAATAGCGTTGTTAATATGTAGTTACTTACTGATTTTTTTTGTTTATTTTGAAAAATTTTTATCAAAATCAATGACCGAGATTTTCTTCCACAGTTTTTTAACATTTTTATGGAAGGTAGGTACCGTTATTTTTCCATCAAAGTAAAATATTTTTTCTTAACGGTGTAAAAAGTGTAAAAAAGAATTAAATTTCGAAAACATTGAAATATGTATTGAGTTTTCAAAAGAAAAATTATTTTTTTTTTTAATCCGGAATAATTTATTTTTTAAATTTGTACTTTTTTGGAATGAAAAATAAATAAATTTGGTGGTGTCACAGCTCGTGGAAAACCAGGGCCAAGTGACTTACAACTCGAAGCCCTTCCTATGTGCGTGTGTGAAGTGCTCCCCCCCACTTCTCAAAATATATTTGCCGTGTCGAAATTTAGGGTATGAAATCAAAATAAAGCTTTACACCAAAATTCTGCTTTGGCTTGTCTGTGTTAGGCCACATTGGTTCGGGCACAGTTTGAGGACAACTCAAAAGAACAAATGGCGTCAAAAATAAAAGTATAAATATGGAATGAAGCAAAAATGTAATAATCCTCTCGATTATACATATCTGAAGCAATACAATCGTTTAAACTTGAAACGATTTCGTCAGACAATCATCGTCTAACTTCTGACGTAATGAGGGGCCATACAAAAATAAAAATCTTCATATTTCTTGGTAGGTAATGAACTCATGTTTTGAAATCAAATCAAATAAAATTGGTGAATTAAAATGTTTTTTGTGTAAATTCATTAACCTCAAATATTTGTGCATCACTGCTTTTTTGCGATGCTGATACATAAGCAACAAAGCACCAAGTTATTTTTGATTCTGGTTTGTTTGAAGTTTGTGCATCATTTGATGCAAATTTGCAATAATGACCGCCTTACACAAAAAGTCATGTGGGTTTGATGTATTTATGAATGTTTTGACAGTTTATTTATTTTATTTATTTAAACACTAAAATCCCATTAATGTATAAGATAAAAGAAAGAACACAAAGTAGCCATATCAGGTTATTAAAAATAGTAAAACTACGATTAATACATACCAACAAAAATTTGAAGAATACCAGTTTTTATAAAAAAAAGTACGTATACGTCCAAGTGTCCCAATCAATAGTTCAACCATATTGTATTTTTACCATGCAAATTGTAGGGTTGTTTTGTTTTTATTCCTGCTTTATATTTTCGGGGTGCGACAACCCATTTCGACTCAAAATTGACGTATGTTTACTGTTTCCGAAAATCCACTTGAAAACACTAACTAATTACTTTGCGTGACAAATTTTCAATTTTTGTTTTTAACATCAACCAAGATATACTTTTCTGATGGTCTTTGATGCGCGGAATTCGAATCTGGGCTCAGAATTGCTCTAACACACTACATTTTTGAGATATTCGAATCTGAGGTTTTGCAACAGATGTGTTTTTTATGCAAATTATTTTGCGAGGTAATTTTTTTCAAATATATTTTTATGGTCATTCTGAATGAACATTTTCCTTGGAAATTCTTTTTCAATCCTTCAACTACCTTCATTCATCTTTGAAAAAATAATGAATTGGTTTTAAGACTTCGTCCAAGACTACCTAATTTGAAAATATGCTGGATTCATAAATTTCAAATGAAGATTTTTTAGAGAAAAATAGGAATGGATTATTGCAGCAAAAAACCTTGAACTACAATTTGTTGAAAATTGTAAACATATTCAATTGTATTTTGATATTATATCTAAAAACCAACACCGTTTTCGAGTTATAGATAAAGGATAAGTTCTTGTAAAAAATAAAATAATTACCTAGATTCATTTTTTCAAGACTATTAAGGAAACGTTTCAAAAACCAAACGAAATGAAAAGCAGAAATGGAAAAAAATTAAAAATCTCACAATATTTTTAAGATGTGAAAATTATTTCGTATATGTAACATAACTTCGAAATGAATGTATAGCGAAAAACTTTATTGAAATTTTGTGATGTCTTGTGATTTATTCGTGATTTTTGACCCCTTCTAACAGACCTTGCGGTCATCGAATGATGAAGACTTTTTTCAGATTATAAGTAACCTCAATCCCAAAGTGTATACCAAAAATTAGCCAATTGTTACAATTTTTTTCATTCAGCAAATCTATTACATTGAACGATTTTAGTTCGCTTTAGATTCGATTCACTCGACGAATTCTCAAGCGTGAATAAGAAAATAATCGGAAAACCAATTATAAACAAAAAATTCATCCCGAAAAATAAAAGGAATAATTAGGAGATTAGAAAGATGTGATATCGTCACGGCTTCGCGTGAAATCGGCTAAGTTAGGATTCTACTTTTTGAGTATTTTTTTTTGAAAAAATGTTAAATTCACGAAATGTAAACTACAGATGTTTTCCTTGCGTTATAGACTCTTCAATGAAGAAAATAAATTTGATTTCTCAAATCTTTGGCCTCTTCACCAATTCCGCTTCGAGCTCCTTGTAACTCTCTTTTTTGAAAGTCATTGAGAATTAAAAAAAGTGTGTTCCAGTTTTCAGATTACCTTTTCAGTATTTCTAAATTTCAAACAACTTTCCACACCCCGTGTAACCATTAAAAGTTTTACTTCTACCAAAACGTTCATGAACTTAAAAAGAAACAATGAACTTGAAGTTCAAGTTTTATTTTAATTGTTTATGTGAAGTGAATTTACAAAATTAACAGACAAAAAAACAAAACAAAAACTTGTCAATTAGAGATAATCTAAACTAGATCTATTTGTTGGTGTAATATATTGCACTCAATTAACATTGCACTGCCATAACAAAAAAAAAATAAATAAAAAACAAAAAATAGCTAAGAAAAAGTTTACAGTTGACATCAACAAAAACATTTATTAGAGCCATAAGGCCTAATCAGACGCTAATTGTAAACAAACCGACTAAATTAGTTTAACAACAAGATTCCTATTGGTTACATCAGAGCGCAAACAATAAGCACACACATGGTATAAAGGTATAATCGTATGAAGAAAAGCGGGTATAATATTTGACTAAATGATTTGGATTAAAACATAAATTGTACAGTAATAAATAATTGGATTTTTTTATTAGTAATAAAAATAAGTGTGACTTATCAGTTTGATATCATCTCTTTGTTGATTTATAACAATGGAGAGGATTTAAAATCACTTACGGGTTATTTATTAACTTTGCAGATATAGAAACTACATTATGCATTCAAATTTAAAGGGTGTTCATGTAATAGGTTCGAAGTGATCCATCACCTATCATCCTTATTTTTTGTTTTTTTTTTCTTTAATTTAGTATCATAAAAGTTTAAAGATGTGAATTCAGCCAGAGAAGAAGTTATTTAGACTCGTTGGATAACAGAAAGTCAACTTGAAGGGTATCAATAAATTTATTCTTGGCAGTGAAGATATATGGTCAGAAGCGTTATATTTTACGGAGCTACAAATTTTATTTAAAAAAAAGAATTAAAAGACGTTGCAAATAGGCTTAGAAAGTTTCCAATGTTTTAAACAAACTCAACCAAGAAGGAAAGAATAGCGATAAGGACCTGAATTACCATATTCGATTAAGCATTTTAATACAATATTAATAGTAAAATTTTCGACGAATAAAACAATATTTTTCAGGGGTACTGATTACTTTTTATTGTTTTTGGTCTTTTGTAGGAAAAATATACTACTTTGTCTTCGATTTAAATATTAATCTGTAAGCTCACTAGCAAAGCCTAGGAAGCTCCTGAGGCGAAATGAAATTTTTTCCAATAAAAAAACCGATACGAAGAGTTTGACCTATTACAAACATAAGATGAAAAATAAAGGCAAATAGGTCACGGAAACGGAAATGCTTACTGTAATGAAAGAAACAATAAAAAAAAAACACAAATAAACTCAAATATCATGTCAAATGTCAGATACGAGTATGCACGAGTATCTCCAAATAATGCTGCTTAAATCATCAATTTTGATCATTCAACAGCGTATTGTGCAGAACGAAATTTTTCGTTTATGATTTCGGTGTGCCGTTCTGTTTGAGATCTTTCATTTTGCAACATGAATGGTGAACCATCTGTGGATTTCATTTCCTTTTTGAATCATACATATATTTATTTGACACCAACAGCTCTTTTGCACTCAAAAAATTGATAGGAACTCAGTATTACATTTTCGGGATATTAAGTGGATCGCTCAAATTGACTCAGAAGAAAATGAACAATCGCTACGCTAACCCTTCTGTTTGGGCTTTAGAGCAGGTTGGTGCATTTCTATCTCAGCGACTACGCGAATAAGCAAAATTGCCGTATTTAGGGCTCGAAAAATCTTCACGTAGTCATAATCATGATTTTACTCCGGTAGCCCTAACAGATATTCCCAAAAGGACACTCTGGACGGAAAACCGGGTCATAAACAGTAATCATGTTTCGGTTTTTACGGACGGCTCCAAAACAAACGATGGGGCAGGGTCAGGCATCTTTTCAGTTATATACGGAAATAATATGGCAGATGAATTGGCCAAAAACGGATCATCTCTTGATGCGAGCCAAACTGACTGCTCCTGCCACAAGAGAAGGAAAAAAGAAGAATTTGCCAAAGACAGATAGTCAACAGTCGATACCTTTAAAGGAACTTATGGCCAGGTATTTCAAAGACAAAAACTGAATATTTACTCAAGCTTAGCAGGCCTCAACTACTGTCCTTCTTAATTGGAATCCTAACAGGTCACAACAAAATGGGAACCCATTTAAGCTGAATGGGTATCGGCTCATCTGACTTTTTTAGAGGGTGTCAGGATGAAGAGGCAGAGGAAGCAATTATGAGAGAAAGATGTTAAAGTTAATGAAAGTGGTTATAAAAATTCGCTTAACAATAGTTTAAGATTAAATTAAAGAATGGTCCGAGTTCTTGACCTAAAATGAAGGTATGGAAAAAATATGTTTTATATATTTTTATTTTGAAAAAAAATTAAATTTTCTTAACGGTTTCTTAACATTTGCACCGTTATTTAAATAAAGTATTTTTTTTTAAGTATCTTAAAGAGTATGAAAAAAGTTTCAACAAAATATTTAGTTTTCTAAAAAAAAAAGTTAGAATATTAAAAAAACAAAAATGCAAAAATAATTATTTGAAAATTTTGATACACAATGAAAAAACACGTTGAAAATCTCCAATATCAAATCAATACACAATATATTTTAAATTTTTCAGAAGCTTCTGTATAAAAAAAAAACAATAAAAATCGAAAGTCAAAAATACTTATGGTTTTTTGGGAGGTACTATTAAGGTCTTTTGTCTCCACACACCTTCAAGAGCACGTTCACGAATTGAAAATGGCCATCGTTACGGATGTGAAGCAGTGATATTCCCAAAAATCCCACAGTTTGCCCTTTTGAGCACAATTTTTTTTTTTTTTTTTTTTTTTTTTATAATAATTTTAACTTCTCGAAGACGAATGAAGGTATTTGAAAGTTTCAAAAAGAATTTTGAAGTAAAATGTTCATACTTTAGAATGACTATAAACATTTTTTCGAAAAAAAATTACTTTGAGAAAAAAATACAACTTCAAATTTGCATACAAAAATGCATTTTTTTTAAATCTTTAGATTCTAATATCTCAAAAAACGTTACGTGCTAAAGCAATTCCAGATTCGAACTCAACGCATCAAAGACCATCAGAAAAGTATATCTTAGTTCATGTTATAGACAAAAGTTCAAATTTTGTCACACAAAGTAATTTCTTAGAGCTTTCGAGTGGATTTTCGAAAACAGTAAAAATACGTCAATTTTCGACTAGCGCTTGAGTCCAAATGGGTTGTCGCAGAAAAAAACCTTAAAGCGAGATTTATTGGAAATTGTGTATACTTTCAATGGTACTTTGAGGTAATTTTCGAATGGTTGGTAGTTTTCGAGTCATTAGTGAAAAACTCACGAAATTTTGTTGGCAAATCTCAGATTCGGATTCAACACCCCCAAAAACATAAAGGAGGGAAAAATCAAAACGACCCCACAATTTGCTCGCAACGAGCTAATTTGAGCACAAATTAACTGGACTTATTGTATTTACACTCCCGTTCATTTGAATAGGTTCAAAATGTTCGAAAGCGATTAACCGTTATAACTCAGCATTGAGTGGACTAAATGAATTTTTGTATATGGCATTAGAGAAAGCATCCAATTTAAGAGTGGATAAGAAAACACACAACCTTGTAGAAATACTGGCACTGAACACAGCTTCTTCCCTTGGTTTAGCCATTTAAACCAACGAATAAGACGAAACCCTCAAAATTGTTCGTCTTTCACTTGCGGAGGTAGCAGGTTTTGTGCATCCTTTCATATCGATACCATCTTTTTGTAAATTTTTCAGATAATTAAAGGTCAAAGAAGAGATTCTGTTAATTTTTTTCCGAAATTTGATGTCCCGTTTGTCCTTGATCATGAAAACTATAAATTCCTGCGTACTCAACCGCGCCAAGAGCTTTTCCTCCACCCATTGTCCACTTTTTCTCAATTTTTTTTGTGTCATGTCAAAGAAACCATGAAAACCCAAAAATAGCTTTAAAAGGTCTGACCTTCAACTAGTTCAAAGCAAAAGTGATGATGAAGGCGGTGTACCTATTCAAATGAACCAAAAAAAGGGCTACGATTTGCACATGACAAACGTGTAATGACCGTAATTTTAAGATTGTGTGTTTTCTTATTCGCTCTTAAATTGGATGCTTTCTCTACTGCCATTTACAAAAATTCATTTAGTCCACTCAATTCGGAGTTATAACGGTTAATCGCACTCGAAAATTTTGAACCTATTCAAATGAACGGGAGTGTATATCATAAATGAAAGGCTTTAAACTAACTGAGGATTGCTCAGAGAACAAAAAGAGATATCGGGAAGATTTAAACAGATTTTAAAAGAAGAAAATTAAGTCATTTAGAAACCATTGAAAATTTGGTTGAAACTTTTAAAACAGCAACACACGTTTTTTTTAAATTTTATAACAGGAATATCTCAAAAACGGGATCCGATAGAATATTTTTGACTTCAGATTCGAGTTCAGCTAATTATAAACCTACGGAAAAGTTTATATTGGTTTCTCTAACAAAAACCTTGTTGACCAGTGTAATTAGAGTTTCATCCACTCGATATGCATTGCATTACAGATGTTATTGGTCTTTGTCCTCTGATGCACTTGATATATGAGATATTTGATAAACATACCAAAATATTCTTTCTTATTTCGCCAAATTATCAGTTTGATCCAAATTTTGTTCTTTTAGTATTGAAACAAATTCAGTTTGTATTTACTATAGAATAACCAAATGACACAAAAACGTGCTCTGAGTTATGATAAGGGAAAATATCCGGCGATTATCTTGGGGTTCTAACAACAAAAAATGAACTTTGGAGTCCTATTCTGCTAAGTGGTTCCAACTACGAAATGAGTGACGATAAATTAAATTATTGATAATTTCACTTTTAAAATGAATCATCGAAGCCTTTAAAATCGTCCAACGGTATTTTTTTCAATTTTAAGTTATATTTCGTGATTTTTCGTAAAGGGTCGTTTTATTGAAATCTCCCATTCATATTTTTTGCAAAAATAGTCTTCCGCCAAAAGGAAGCCTTTTGTTAAATATTTTGTTTTATGAAAAGGTGTGGAGCAGCTTTTGGGAAAAATATGATTATGTCAAATTGTAAAAAAAAAATTGTATGGCAAGTACTCTTTGTACAAATAGGCACAGTTGTGAGACCAATATTCTTCGTCTTTTCTATCATCGTAAGAACAAATTTGACCTAAATCTCAAGTTCGGTTTTTTTCGAACGAGTATCTTGTAATCATCATCATCAAGTCCTGTAACCCCGGTTGGGGCATAGGGCGCCAACAAATCGTTTCCATCCTTCTCGGTCTGCAGATAGATATTTTAACTGTGGCCACGTCTTTCTCTGGGAGTCTGCTTCTGCTAGAACAGTTGATTTCAATGTTGTTCTTGGTCTTCCAACCCGCCGTGCACCCTGAGGATTCCATTCAAAAGACTGCTTTGCAATTTCATCGTTTGGTTTCCTCAGTGTGTGACCAATCCATTGCCATTTACGCTTTCTTATGTCAACGTCCAGCCGCTCCTGGCTTGTCCTGCGCCACAATTCCTCGTTTGATATAATTTGTGGCCAGCGAATTTTTAGAATATGGCGTAGACAACGGTTCACAAAAGCCTGCAATTTCTTTGAGATGGTAGTCGTGACTTGTAATAAAGTACCAGAATTGGGAAATAATGACAAAAAATAAGTTCAACTCAAATTCCTTAAGACTGAAATCTCCAAACAATTTTTATGTACCTTTTTATAGAAGGTACTTATTTACCGCAAGTAAAAAATATATACCAAAAGGTATCTCATCTCCATTTATACTAATATACTGGCTAAAAACTGCAGGTACTTCCAGTTCTCTTTATTTCTGGTCCCAAAAAAAGAATAAGTTTAATCAAACCTTTTCGAGTTTTTTTTCTACGAACGCATTACTTGCTGTACATCGGCATTAAAAACTGACTCAACTTTCCGCAATGGAAATTTTTGACACAAATATAAATATCTATATACAGTACTTTATTATTCAGACTCAGGACATAACTTATATTAATCTTCAAAATTCGAAGGTTTTTAATTGGTCACAGTTCACAAATTGTTGCTAACCTTATGCATTGAGTTGATATGGAAATTTTCCATAAAAATAATAACCAATAAATTTAATATACGTCACAGAAATCGTGAGTGAATTGATTAATTATTTACGAACATGTTTTCATCATTATAATATCCATATTCATACCATACCCTACCACACTAAATATAAACCTAAAAATAGAATAAAACTTGAGAATGCAAATTAGTTTTTTTTTTTTAAATAAACAATGTCATCATTGGTATTTAGATTTAAAATCTTAGATATTAAATGAACTTTTAAAGGTCGCACGTATTTGCTGTGTTTCATTTAATAGCAATTTAAAATGTAAAAAGGTAATCAAAAAGTCCGAGTGAAATAGGTTTCGAGTTGATTTTGCTTGTTTGCTGGCTGGACAAAAATTTTGGTCTCACCAAAATCAAAAGTATTAAAGTGATTTTCGAGGGCGGGGATACGTGTTTCAAGTATGAAGTTCGACTATCTGCAGACTTGTTTGCTACATTTTTTCGAAATTGTAATTTTATTTTGAGCTTCGATTAAGTTAACTCGTCGAATATGCCTAATTAAATTGAACCATGTATACGGTTAGTTCCGTTATGTGATAACAAAATTTTAATATTTATCAATGCATCATGGTATAGTCATAAATTATTTTTGACGGAAAATTGTAAACAAACATTTTCAATTAAGCAAAATTGAAATTACGAAATTTTGAAGAAACTGTCCGAATATTCAAAAACTGTATTGGTTATTGTTAGTTGTTTGCATGACTGATTAACAGTTTCATGCAAAATAAAAAACCATTGCTCTCATGAAATGTCATGCAAAACAATGGACCGGCAATTGTTTTGCATGCGAAAAAAGAGTAGAGAATAAAATATTTTTTTTTTTTTTTGATGGTCGATTTTTTCGCAAGGGAACTGTAAGCTATGCTTTAAGCTCGAAAAGCATATTTCAAGCAAAAATGGATATAATTTACTATTAGAGTCGTTTGAGGAAAGTGTGATCACTTGTGACTTAAAAGAGGAGTCCCAAGCAAAATTTAGAATATATAGAAAAAAGTATATTGAATGTTGAACGAACATATTTTCGTACTACTTACTTTCAAGTATATAAAACAACAATTATTTATAAATTTAATAGGTTTTTCTTATAAGAAAATTAAAGCAAGTCGAATTGCGCATTCTTGCCCCATGAAAAGCCAAGTCTGCCCAAGATGTAGGGTAATTGTGCGCAGCTATTTTAGCTCATATATATTTTTTTAATCAGCCAATTCTTAGCCAATTTTCATAATGTTAACGTTTTTTTAATTAATTAACGTTAATTGTGCATCGACAGAAATTCGATTTTCAAGAAAATCACAATGCGCGCACTTACCCGCAACGCAAATTTATCACGAACGACTCTTCAATGAATGACACAACTACGCAAATGTAAGCACATGGTATTTTGAGATATAAGAAAGTAACTTTCTTTTACAAAAATGTTTGCCAGAAAAAAGTTTGAAGGAATATTTTTGTCTCCAAAATAAAAAAAAAATACTGCTCTGCGACCAATAGAAGCCCAGAAGTCTTTTTCAAATGAAGATGGTTTGGCTTATTTTAGATTATTTTATCAGGCAAAAAAAAAATAGAAATTCATTACGATCACCGATCTGTGATTCAGTAACAAGGGTTTTGGGGAATGAAAAAAATCAAAAAATTTCGTAAAAACTTAAGTCTCCTTAAAATAAAAATTAAAAAAGTCCTCTACTACGCGGGAGTTAAGCCTTGCAGATTCCATAAATGGGATGATTTTTTTACAAATATAATTTGTCCAGAATTACTCTGATCGATATTTCGGTGCCGATCTTTTGTTCTGATTGCAACACGTTGGTTTCCTTTCATCTTTAAGCACCTCATGTAATGTCTTTTTTTAAGAGATTCATAAAATGCCTTTAAATTTTACATATATCTACCAATATCAAAGGTTAAAATAAGATCATAAAATTTTTGTATACCTACCTATCGTTGTTGTTATTAAAACAAATTTGCAATCATTCTGCAATATTTCAACATTCGTTTTGTACCGTCCAAAGTACAACTTCAAAATTCCGGACTTTATTTATTACTTTCTTAATTTTGGTGTTTTATTTTTAAAATTGATTGATTGAGGGTGTGTCCGGCAAAAGGGTTATATAAAAAAGCTTATCTATACAATTATGACTTCATGTCTTTAGATACCGCAAAACAAAACCGTGAGTCTTACTTTCTAAGAAATTACCAAAAATGTATCTGAATCTTATCTGCGTGATGTGGCAGTTAAGTATTTTAATGAGCTGCAAATATTAAAGCTTTTTCAAAGCTCAAAATATACTTCATACATACAGATACGCAAAATTTCGCTCTCTCTTTCGATGCCTTTATGTGTATAGAAAACATTTACACGCATACAATTTGAACTTCACATGTGCGTTTAGGCAAGGCACGTGAGACGTGAGAAAGCTGATTGGGTCGTGGAAACAATAAAGGCGTGCGGAAACAGGGGGCTATTACCGCCACCATCGTCGCGTCGTGCGTCGTTGTCGTAGTCATCGTCACGCCAGCCAAATGAAATTCATATAATGCAAAAAAAACTACTTACTACTTTGCTGAATCGCTATTAAGTTGTTTTGACCTTTTTTTTTTACTTTTTTGTTGGCTGACGCGCACGCCGCACCGACATATCTTTTGAATTAATTTCTGATCAATTGGTTCAATTAACTTGTGACTATCTGTCAGATACAAAAAAAGAAAGGCGGAGCAGACTATTTTATATGTATCTAAGCTTGCAACAGTTGACATTTACTATAGTTTTAACTTATTTTGTTTGTTTTGTTTTGAGGAACAAAGGTTGTTGGCTGTCATCGATCAAATAAAGTTGAGCTTTAAGAGTGATTTGCGTAAGTAGTTTGTCGTCGTGCGGCATGCTAATAGAACTTTTTTTAAACTATCGGTCAGGTAATGGTTAATATATAATTGACTTGTCAAACCGATGGAAATAAACAGCAGGAAAACTGTTTTCTAATATATTCCGTTACTTTCCGTTTTTAGAATAAAATATACTTGATTATCCCTCAGATTCTTCTTTTTGTATTTTGATACAGTGCGAGTCACTAGCTTAGACACTTCCAAAAAAAAAAAAAACAAATTTCATCTAAGACAGTTGATCTTAAATTTTGAGCTTATTTTTGAAGTTATATTGCGAAGAAGTAACAACAGTCAACAATCAGAATTCTTAGCCTGATGTGAGATTTAAATAATTATGTATATATTTCGAGTAATTGACCCAAAATTTGATTTTCAACTTTCAACTGTCAAAATTGACAAATTTTTTTTAATTCGATCAGATTCGGTCTAAGCTTTTAAACAAGGTTGTATTTACAAAAATTAGTTCTGATCCCTTGGGAATATTGCTCAACGTTTTGGACTAGCTTTTCTAAATTTGGTACAAATCTGTATTGGAATCTTTTTCATATGATAGTTTAATTTCAAAAAAAATACACTAATACAATCCGAACTTGAATAAGACTGAGTTCCTGACTTGGACAGTGCTTTTTTGGAATTTTAAAAGTTTGAGTAAAGTTTGGACCTAAATTGTACAGGCCACACATAAAAGAGACAAAAATAGGCAGTCCTAATGAATTCAGCGTCTTAAAATCATTAAATGTGCCAATTCCAATAATATTGTGATGATTTTTTATCGAGGCTGAGGTAAGCTCATCTAGTCCAAGGTATTCTCGAAGAAAGCAAGCCAACAGGGTCAGCAGTTTCAATAATTTTTACTTTTTATTCATAACCACGGGCGGGGCTTACAATTACACAGTGTTTTTTAAACTTTCTGCGCCCTACCAATAATCAAATTTAGTGAAGACTTATGTATTTCATTAAAATAGACCACAATGAAATGGACTCTAAATAACAAACCATACATGGTATGGCCTTAATATTTAATTGGGCTCTAAGCAAAAAACCATAATTGGCATGAACTCAAAAAAATTAACATTCCAAGTATGGTTTATTATTTGGGTTCCATGACATTATGGTTCATTTCACTGAAATATTTAACTCGTTTCTAAATTTGACTATTGGTAAGGCCCATTATAAATAACAAGGTATTTCATATACAACTAAGCATGGTTCGGTATAGAGTTACAGGAATAGACTCGGACCACACTATTCACTTAGAAGAAGTGAACCAGGGACAATACGGTAGGAATATGATTCCAGCCCAAGGCTAACCCAAGGGAGAATTACTTTTAGCCCAATCTCTCACTCAGAAGGGGTGAAAAGGGAGTTTACGATAGGAATCTGATTCTAGCTCAAGGCTAACCCAAGGGAGAATCAGTTTTAGCCCAATATCTCACTCAGAAGGAGCGAGAAGGGAGTTTACAATAGGAGTCTGATTCTATTCCAAGGGAAAATTACTTGTTTGCCCAAGCTCTCACTCAGAAGGATCAAGAAGGCAGTTTACGGTAGGAATCTGATTCCAGCCCAAGGTAGAATTACTTTGTGTTTAACGTTGGAAGCCAAAAAGATTAACCTTCAATCGAAACGAGTGCACCATGAAAAGTAACCTGAGTCAATCAAATTTGCTACAAACCGGGATTAGCAATGAATCTTGTCTCTTATAATTCGAATATAATAAATTCGGAGTTAGCACGAGTCGATTAGCTTCGACTTTTTTCGAATTTTGTACCTCATCATGATGATTTTTCTGGCACAAGACAAAGTGAACTGTAAGGAGGACGAATGCAAAAATCATATGACATCGACTCCATGGAGTGCAGTGTTCTGTGGTGGCGGGTGTATGTAGGTAGTATTTGGTGATTTGGCTATGCAGGGTGATGGTGTATATTAATGAATGGTTTAATGGTGACGTATGATGACTTTTTTTTATTTTAAACCGGTCATAAATGAAAATGTACACACTAGGGTGGTCGTTAAAAAAAGGTCATCGCGGTCAGAATAGAAGACTTATTTTACAGAAAATCAAGAGCAGTGCAAAATATATTCTAGACATCATCAAAAAAATTCACAAATAAGCGAAAAACCTTAAAAAACGTCATTTCATCCCCACCATATATGAGGCATAGGTGACTTTTGATCCGCTGTAACTTTGAGATTAATAAACATACATAGCTGTTTAGTGGCTCATTTTTTAGATAATTTAACTGTCTAAAATCTGTCCTTTGGTCATTTTTTTGAAAAACGCAATTTCAACGAGTTATTAAACAAAAACAAAATCAACCTTGTTTTCAAGATGGCGGCCATTCTCTTTCCCCTACCACCCCAAAAACTTGATTTTACAATAAGGAGTAGTACTTAAACATAAATCACAAAACAAAATTTGCCCAGCGATAAGCAAATTTTTTATAAATTTTTTGGACTAAGCTCACTGCACCATGAAGTTCTTGAACGTTTTTCTCTGAAACTATTGGTTCTACAAAAAAAAGTATGTTAAAATTTTTTGTGTAGAATAACATCAGCTTTAATTTTTACCTTCACAATTCCCAAAAAACTGAACTTCAACCCCTTTCACCCCCCTAAAAAATTTAGCCCCGGGCCAAATTTAGGGTACTTTTCTGGAAATGCTTAAGACGTCAGAATAAGCCACTCCACCAAAAATCAGCTTTGTCGCAATTTTTTCGAAGTGAAAGATTAATTTTCCTGGGCTATATAGGGGATAAAAATTAAAATCTGAAAAAATTAGGGAATTTTTGTTTCTTCATTTCCATCCGCGATGACCTTTTTTTAACGACCACCTTAGTGTGCACATTTTCATTTATTACCGGTTTAAAATTTAAAAAGTATGTTAAAATTTTTTGTGTAGAATAACATCAGCTTTAATTTTTACCTTCACATTTTTTCAATAAAACCGATAGTTTAGGAGCAATTCCCAAAAAAATGAACTTCAACCCCCCTTTCACCCCCCCCCCCCCCCCTAAAAAATTTAGCTCCGGGCCAAATTTAGAGTACTTTTCAGGAAATGCTTAGGACGTCATAATAAGCCACTCCACCAAAAATCAGCTTTGTCGCCATTTTTGTTTGGCCATTTTTTTGTCTAATTTTCCTGGGATAAAAAATACCTTTTTCTTTTTGCATACTAGGAAATTCGCGCAAAATCTGCCATTGAATTCAGAGCATGTACGTTGGAAGTGGGCAAGAAAAATATCCTGCAGGAGGGGTGTAATATCTCCCCCCGCTTGTGTGGGAGGGGCAATTTAAAATAAAATAATTGCATAAAATAGAAAAAATAATTTAAAATCAAAAGCAACATTTGCAGTAGTGTTTGAAGCTTTTTGAAAAGCCAGAAGTCCATTCTTACAGCTTTTTTCAAATTGAGTTTAATTGATGAGTGGTTTTGGCAAAAAATTGTTTCAAACTCAACATAAAAAAAAAATCTAAATTTTGAGTATGAAAACAGTTTTTGCTGAAATTGTTTATTCAAAGAACTTTATTGGAAAATAAACCGATTTAGGTCCATCCAAATGTAAAAATCATTTTTTACCTCTGTGATCATTCTTACCGTCAATCGATAATCAGAATACAAATTATCCCAGATTCTATCACCATTTTAGTCCATTTGTGCAGATGCCCCAATGATTCCTTTGTTCAAGTGAATCAAATGAAGTCAACCGCAGTGTATTTTTTCGTTCGCCTACTTTGCCCAAAGATCAATGATCCTCTTTATTAAGAATTTTCTAGAAATATGTATTTGAAAAAAAGATGATTTAAGAAGACACAAAAGTGCCACTTCTCACGTCTCCTAAATCAATATACATACAGCGCACATCAATTAAGGGCACTTGTTATTGTCAGTCAGCTGTTGCATAGCATAGGAGAATGTGACCGGCTATGTATGTGGGGAAAAGATGAAAGTAGTCCTTTATGATCTCTTAATTTTTTTTTTTATATTTTTAATGTTCGATTTAATTTTGGAGTGGAAAATTTTCGAAAAGAAAGAATAATGGAAGATGAATTTTTGGTTCATTGATGCAATGCACACATAGTACATGTTTGTATTGAAAGAGTTTTGGGGATTTTCCACACATGCACGCAACCAGTTCAAGTGGATTGCACCAAAATTTATAAATGGCTTTTTTTGTTCATGAAAGGGGCATCGTATGATTTTTTGTTATTTATTTTTCTTTTTGTAAGAAAAAGTAAGTAAGTAGGTAGGTAGGTTAGGTATATATAGGTTAGAGAATTATACTCCTCACAAAGAAAACAAAAAGGAAGGAAAAATATGGGTGTCTTGTTTTGGCTGAGGGCTTGATTCAGCAGAAACATGAATGAGTATGCTTGGAAATGAGAACTATATCTGGTTTTAACAGGACAGCGAAGGCGCTATACATACCAAACAGCAGAGTTGTAAAAGATTTCCATCTTTGCGAAGGCAGTCTTTATAAATCTCTCCTTGAATTCAACAAAGAGATTGCGCTTTTTACATTCTTTTTTTAAGAAGGCAACTTCAAAAATGCAACCACCATTCTTTTTTCGTTAAAAAGATTGTAATCTTTTTTGTTTCCAATCTTTTGTCAACTGATTGCAATCTTTTGAGACTTCATGAATTCTTTGCATTGCATTCTTTTGCATCTTTTGAAGTTTTTGCATTCTTTGGAATTCTTTTGAAGTCTTTCGAATTCATTGCATTCGTTTGCGTTTTGCCCACCAAAATACTTACGACGCACGGTGCGGTATTTTGGTCTAAAACCTGGCCAAAAATATATAAAAATGACTAAAAAGTTATTCGGAAGGATAAATTTTCATTTTTTGGGTACAGTAAAACCCACTTTAGTGCTTTCTTACTTACCTCCCGATAAGCCGCTAGAAAAAATATTAAAAATAAAAAAAAGCACGTACAATGCTGTGCTATAACATTTTTTAAAGCTAATATTTCATTCCTTACTTTGTTTTTTAATTCAAGTTGTTTCATTAAATAGTTTTTGAGAAATTACGTTTTAAGGATGAAATTTAGAAAAAAAATGTTTTTTTTTCGATTTTTAATTGATTTTTTATAAAATTTTGCAATATTAAGGACATTTTTTTTTTCAATATTCAATAGCCTAATAAACTTTTAGTCAAATACTAAAAACCTTTTCAAAAAATACTATAGTTTCTTAGAAATAAGCAAAATACTGAAAGATACTTTTTTCCCTGAAATCCCATTTTTTTGTATTTTTGTATGAGTGGATTTACACCCTGCGACCCTTTAAATCCATAATTTGAGATGTGGGATACTTGTATATTTTACGATTATAGGTCAATTACTCAATAAACAGATTAATCTTTTTTGTCTTATCGGCAAGTAAGTAATAAAAAAAAACGTTTTTCAGGTGTGTGTTTTTTCGTTTTCAGGGTTTTACTGCCAATCGCTGCTGCTTTCCGAAATTTAAGCATATCAATATTTCCCGACGTTTTTTGACTCATCTGTGCCTTGTATGTCAGTTCATCATCAACAGACGCACTTTTTCGAAGTTCCACTGTTTTTCGACGTTTTGTTCGGTCACTTGATTCCCCTAATTCTTTGCTTGGGCAACCTGGAGACATTTAGGGAAGTATGCCAACAGGTAGTGTTATTTCTTCGCCAAGCCACTCTTTATTCTTATCAAAGAAATGCCTTGATAATTTTTCATCTTTTTTCTCTGAGGGACACTTTGTTATATTCATAAGATTTTTATCCAAAACTTCAAATTTATCATCAAGGAGCCTTTGTGAGCTTCCTCTTACCAACTCATGGAGCTGTTTTATGGTCATACACAAGTTGGAATTAGAGGCATCTGGTATTATTCCAGATGACTCTAATTCCATTAAAAATCTATTATTAAGGGTCGTTTTAAAGTAGTGTTTTCAAAGGCTCTGGTTTTTCTTAGGTGAACACATGTGAATGGTTTTGAAAACTAAGATTGTTCTACATATCCAGCAGTTAAATAAAATATATGATAGACTATGCTGTGGGGTGTTGCGCTATTTTAAAAACACTAATGTTTTGAAAAAACAGCGATAAAAGTGCAAATTTTTTAAGTGAATACTTTAACTCATCGATATGAAAAAATTAAGTTAAATATACAAACAAAAAATTGTTTAAAATACTATACATACCTTGATTTACGATATAATATCAAGTTTTTTCACTTAAATCACTTTTTAGACTTAAAAAAAAAAAACACGCAGAAAATACACTCTGTACTAGTGGTAGTTGCAACTGATGTAGCCTGGTTATCTACCTATTATGGGACACAAGCTTAATCCTGGAGGGGAATTGAGAAAATTGATTTATGGTCACGATTCAGGTCAAAATACCGCACTGTGTGACGTGTGCTCTTAGAAAAAAGATAAGTTTAACTGCTTCAGATAAAAAATTTCATGTGCATGTTATTTTTAACATTTTAAGCAAGCATTATAGTAGGGGAGCCCACGATGCTAAATGTGGATTTACTCGAGCGTCGTTGGGACCTAATGGATTTTGAAGATTTGATGATAGAGAGAAAAAAATATTAGTAAAGTATATCGTTTCATCGGTGGGGGGGAGCATCTACAGGTGTTCAAAAATGTAAAAAAAAACAGTCACGTGGACATATTCGAGCGCGTCAGATATTGATAGTGTACATGGCCTGGGTCTTTCTAATAACGGTGGTATGTTAATCTGCCGGTTTGGGTGGTGGGGGTGGCTGTATGCGAGTGTAGAAATTGGAAAACAAATGGATTTACTCGAGTGCGTCAGATTTTAATAGGGGATGTTAAGTGACCCCCAAGGATGCTCACATTCAAAAGACTGACGATTCGTATTTGACGCAAGCTTGCAGCAGCTTCTTGAAAATGCAAAAAAAATCACCATTTTGAAATACTCGAGCGCGTCAGATTTTGATATATATGGTTCAACTCGATGTCCTACATGTTCTGAACCTTAATCTGACAATTATATGGAGGGGTTTTCTTAATCTGACGATTTGAAAAGAAGAAACATTTTTATTCAGGATTTTTTCAATCACTGGGGAGAGTAGGTATAATAACAAGGGCACCAAAAATTGAAAATGATTTTTTTTAGAAGGGTCAAATATGTGCAAGCATTTCTTACTATGGGAGGGGGATCTATGTCGCCCCGCTTAGGAGGTAGAGGCAATTTTTGAGAAAAATTATTTAAATGGGAAAAAAATATTAAAAATCAGCGACAATACTTTAAATGCAAGACAATAACGGTTTTAAAATTCAGAAATCTGTTCTTTTATCTTACAGTTAAATTAAATTATTTATGTCAATAGTTTTCAAAATATTGCATTCAAACTCATAATTTTGATAAAAAACGCAAACAAAATGTTGGGTCAAATTTTCTAAAAATTGTGAAGTGAAAAACTAAATTTTCTTTTTGTGGTCAATGCTCATATTAATTTAGAATCGAACACAAAAAACCGGAAGCTTCTGTGGCTTCTAGTTTGTGAGAAAATTGCAAGTTACTGATACTATGCTTGCACTGCCAGCATTACGGCTGCGTTTTAAAAGAAAGATATGTATGCAACCGCCCTGCTTGGGCTCACTATAGGATTTGGGGTATGTGCGAGGTTCGGTGTTTGCCAAATTTCGTTTGCATTTAATAACTTTGAATGTATTCTCTGTTTCCAATGTCAATAGCTACTAATGGGAGCAGCTACATAATGATATAGTATTATAATCTTATAAAAAAGTAGTATCAGTAATTTACAATTTTCTTAAAAACTAGAAGACATAAAAGCTTCTGGTTTTTTGTGTTCGATTCAAAATTAATACGAGCATTGACCACACAAAAAAAATTTAGCTTTTTTTTCCACAATTTTGAGAAAAATTAATCCAAACTTTTTTTTTGCGTTTTTTTATACAAATTTTGAGTTGAAATGCAAATATTTTGAAAACTATTAATACAAATAATTCAATTTAAATGTAGGATTAAAGAACAGATTTCTGGCTTTTAAAGCCGTTATTGTTTTGCATTTTAGGTATTGTCGTTGATTTTTAATATTTATTTTTCCATTTAAGTCGTTTTTTTCGAAAATCACCTCTCCCTCCTAAACGGGACGAGGAAAACGGCAGATTATACTTTTCCCGTTATCCTAGAATTATTTGCTTCACAATAACAAAAAATCAATTGCGCTCGAGAATGTCCAGGTGACAATTTTTTTTTGCAAGTTTGTAGCCCTCCCACTACCTTAGGTCACACTCAAATCGTCAGATTATTGAAATACACACTTTTCAGCATGTAATTAACCTACCCTATCTTAATCTGACGCGCTCGAGTATTTCGAGCTATCGATTTTTTTTTACTAATCTGACAACCTGCCCTAGGCGCCCGGCCCTACATAGAGGACTGATATATGGTGGAGGTACTCAGCAGGGTGCAAGGTACCCCCCTTTATACTAATCTGACGCACTCGAGTAAATCCCAAAATCCCTTAGTGGGCTCCCCTACTATTAAGGATTTTCCGAACCAATGGCAAACCTTCGGATTGGAAACAAAAACAGATTGCAATCTTTTTAACGAACAAAGAATGACGATTGCATTTTTTCAAGTCGTATTCTTTAAAAAGAATATAAAGATTGCAGTCTTTGGATTTCATTCGCAAAAGATTGCAATCTCTTATAGCTCTGCCACACAGCTGATATCTACCGCAATATAAATTCTAGACAGGCTATTTGAGGGCATGGTTATGAAAAGGCGACGCCAAAGAGAACTTCCCACCGAGATCGAGCGATTGGACCTCATTAGATTTGTTTTGCGGGATTTTTTTAAGTCACAGGTGTATGTAAATAAGTCGTAAACGCCCGGTAACTTCAAAGCCAAGATAACCCGTGCCCTCGCTTCCAGCTGAGATTACTCATTTTTTTCTAATAAAAATTAAATTTAATTTGGGGAAAAATATAGCATTATGCTAGATTATTTATTTTGAAGATGAATTTAAATTCCAAAAAAATGACTCTAATTTCATTATAAGGAAATGAAGAAAAAAAAAAAGAAAAGTGAATCATTAACATAATTCACATTAAATTTCACAACTTGCTTCAAAGAACTATAAAAACAGTCAGTAAAAAAAAGTAAGTCCGAAATTATAGAATGACTGAAGACATATGAAATTAAATCTTATGTTATTCCTTTTAAAAAAAGCAATATTTCTCAGATCAGGTCTTTTTTTCATTATGCTCCAAATTTAATTATTATTAAGAATTGTTTTTCATTCTTTTAATATGCTCTCTACTTTGCAAAAAAATACTTCACAACTGGTGAATAGTTACGCAGTGTAGCCCTTATAAAGACTTCATTAAACTTTGCGTAAATCGTTATTCTTAAAAATAGTACTCAGATATTCTCATTTAGCGACTATTCAACCTCTAAACGCGTTTAGCTTAAAACGGTTCTATTCAACGCCACATAACTTCAATGAATGACATTTCCGTTTTTAAGGGCATTGTTACTTTTCGCTGTCTCTAAAATGCGTTTAGGTAAAGCCTGAATATATTAATTCTTTATTTACAAGAAAAGTGGGCACCTTTTCACGTTATCAAAACGACATAAAAAAAAACTTAAATGCAGAATTTTGCTCAAACAGAATTTTGCTCATTCAGTTTGCATGAATAAAGAAACAAAGATTTTTTTCGTAAAGAAGCTTTCTTGTATTTTTTCGTAGTTTAAACCGTTACTGATAATTTTATCCCCACTTCTCAATTAATAATTAGATACTACATTTTGATCCAAAATAACTTGATTTAAAAATAATTGTTCGTTAAAATAAGTGATTAGTAAGTACATTACCCAGTTGTATTTTTTTTTTATTAAAAATAAATATTCCATCAAACAACAAGCCAAAGTCCATCAATTACTCGTTGATTTCTTTAAGATAAATTAAAATGCAGAAATAAGAAAATAAAAAAGAAAAACCCATTCTTTTATATTTGAAATTAAACTAATGAATCTCAAAGCTTTTGTATGTGTCACACATAAAGGAAATGCCAAACTGTCTTCGATAAGAGTTGTGGTAGCATATATATATTTTTCTTATATTTGACACTTTATTTGCGGTATAAGGTATGCAAATATATTTTTGAACTTTTAATTTAACGGCTATTTGCATAAGCGTAAATCAGGTTCGTTGTGCCATTTTGTTGCTTCTTTTTTGTTTTAGATGACATTTTTTTTAGCTATATTGTTCCTTAAATAAAATAATTTTGCTCAGAAGTGGTTTTTAAGAATTTGGAATTTTCGGGACCGGAAATTTTTTATAAATGAAACATGTTTTGTGCAAAAAAAAAAAAAAAAAAACAATGTATTTGATTTCATTTGGGAAGTTTCATGATCTCGAATGGGTTTCAGAGGTTCAAGTCGTTAGCATATTTTAGTGTGTCAGTTTTTATTAGGATAGATTTGATGATTTCATTCGAAATATTCGAGATTGATTTCAAATATATGTATATCTTTTAATTTATGGTCATATTTAGCAGCAAATACAATGCAGACAGAGGGGCAGGACCCCTTTTCATCGGAATAGTTTTTGTTTGACTTTACGAGCTAAGAACAAGCAAAACCACCTACGACTATTCTCGCAAATTAACATTTTGAAATTCGAAGTGAGAACATTTTCAATAAATAAGGTTGAACATCAGATCTGGGTATGTAATTATACTTAAACTAATTAAACACATCAAAATTTAACTAATTTTGAAAAAGACTGTTAAAATTTGACACAGTAGGAACGGAAAGTCATATCAAAATTGCAAAAAAAAACAAGCAGCTTATTTAAACACTTGCCCTCTTATTAATAAACGCGAGCAAGCGAAAAGCTTACCTTACCTTGTCGATTAGTTGCATAATGTCATTAATAAAATAAAACGTTTGGTAACGTTATTTTTTCCATAAAAGTAAAATAATTTTTTTTAAAGGTTCTAGAAGGTGTTAAAAAACCACTGGCCCCAAGTTAAAAAAAATCCAAAGATATGGTTATCGAAATATTGCGTTTTCAAAAAGAAAACGAAAAATTATTTTTACGTTACGTTACGTCTTGAATTCTTTTATTTTACGCAGTCTTAGCTAAAATTTTTTGAGGCTTTTGGCGTACAAAAATTTTCAAAATTTGTTAAACCATTTTTAAAAATCGAAATTAATCACCCCGATTGCAGAATCCGACGAATGAGCTGCGAAGGGAGTCAGACTCAATTTTGACTTTGGCTCATAGTAAAAATGTCAAAATTTTGTCTGATTCCCTCCACAGCCCATTCGTCGGATTCTGTAATCGGGGTGAATAAATAAATGGTTCTTAAGGCGGTAGCAATTTTAGTAACCATTATTCGAAAAATTGTTTTCCACAAATATGTAGACTTCATTTAGAATAATTAACCGATTTTTTTTAGGGAAAAATCTCTGGAGCCATTTTTGAGATCAATAAGATTTTGTGAAATCGCTAAAAAAATTTGGATGGCAGGTAAAAAAAGTATCGGGAGAGTAACAAAAATACCCAATGAACCAAGTAACGGGTGATTTTTTAAGAGGTTTAGAACTTTAAAAAAAAAAAAACACAAAAAATTCGAAAAAATGAATGAAATATTTATTTGAATCGATAGTTTGAACCTTGCAATTTAATGTTTAAAGATAATTTCATGCAAATGTTGACCGCGGCTGCGTCTCAGGTAGCCCATCCGCTGAGTCCAATTTTGGCATACTCTTTCACACATATCGGCCGGTATCTCACGAATGAATGCATGGATGTTGGCTTCCAGTGCGTCAATCGAAGCGGGCTTGTCCCTATAGACATTAGCCTTGACATACCCCCACAAAAAATAATCTAATGGTGTCAAATCGCACGATCTAGGCGGCCAATTGACCGGCCTGAAACGTGAAATTAACTGTTCACCAAACTCGCCTCGCAATTGCGCCATTGTTTCGCGTTCTGTGTGGCATGTGGCACCGTCTTGTTGAAACCACATATCATGCAAGTCAAGAACTTCCATTTCGGGCAAAAAAAAGTGCTGTAACAAAGGCCTAACTGCTGGGAACGGCGCCGAATCGACATTTCGCGGTCTTCTGTCACACTAGCTGATACGGCCGCAATATTTTCTTCACTACGCACAGTACGTAAACGTGTTGGTGGTTTAATGTCCAACAAAGTAAATTTGGTGCGAAATTTGGTCACAATCTTCCGAATAGACTGCTCAGAAGGTCGAGAATGCCGACCATAAAATGGAAGCAGCGCGCGATGAACATTTCGAACCGAGCACGAATTTTGATAGTAAAATTCAATAATTTGCAAGCGTTGTTCATTTGTAAGACGATACATGGTTAAATTGCAAACCAAACTGAAGCTGTTTGACAGTGACACAAGGTACTAAACACACGTCAGCTGTCAAAACCAGTGTTGCCAAAACCAAACCAGCTAAAAAATCACCCATTATAAATAAATCGATCCAGCCGTTTAGGCTCGGACTCAACAAACAGACACACAGTATTGAATAACCCACTTTTTTCGACTTCCCTTTTATCGTAGTAACATAAAATAAGTAAATAAATAAATTGGGTGGCACAACAGCTCGTGGAGAACCAGAGCCTAGTGACTTACAACTCTCAACCATTCCTGTGTGCGTGTTGTTGGCAGGAATGGAGGGGACCTACAGTTTTTTGCCGAGTCCGAACGGCTAAATGAGAAGCACTTATTCATGACAAGTATACTTTTGGAGGATTTGTCAGTTTCTCGCAAGAGGCAGTTCCTCGGATAAAACTTTTCTGTGTTTAGGTGGCACGTCTGTGAATCGAACCCACACCTTCGGCATGACAGTCCAACGCATTAACCATCATGCCACGAGGTACGTACAACTTTGATTAAAATCTCGAGTTCGATTTTATTACGAATGCATAACTTGCCATATATTATATCTATTATACATAGATCGCAAGTTAAATTTAAAAACAGTTTTATAAAATATCTATATATAAATAGGCTTAAATTAATTTAGCGGTACCATTTTCTCAAAAAGTATTTGATCGATTTGGATGCATTTTAAGTGGTTGGAAAGCTATAGTCGGGGGGTGTGCGAATCACAAAATTAAACACTGTGGGTTCATATTAGCTAAGTTCCATCTTATACTGCCGCTTGCACTGGCATGGTGTACTTTCAAGTGGCATTTTTTTTTTACTAAGAAACTGATACTAACGGTACCTGCCATCAACATTAACGGCTCTATTGATTTTAATGAAAATTTTTACGCAAAAGCTCTTTTCAAATATTAATAATATTATCAAAATTAAAAACAAATATATTTTGGATTTTTTAAAAAACATTCAAATTATTGGAATTTTTTTTAAACTAGATTTTTAAGTGTATATTTAATACGAATGTCTACTTAAAATTGGTATACTAACACTTTTTTTTTAAATGTTACTATTTTTATATAAATTATTTTTTAAGAAAACCGCTTCAACGATTTTAAAGCAATTTGTTTCATATTTACTCATCAATTGGCACCTTTGTAGCTTTAAGCTATTTTACGCGTTGTATTTAAAATTTACAGGTTGAGTAATTCATCTTGACAGTGGTTTATAACTATATGTACTTGCATATTTTTAAAAGATCGCAAATTTAAAGCAACTTAAACTATAAGTGTGTACGTGCGAAGTGCGACCCAGTCGTGCATTTTATTTAATATCCTTCAAATAATATTGAATTAAAAATTCTTACAAATTACTATTAGAATACCTCAAAGAAAAAATTAATTTTTAAATACTTTTGACAGTTTTCACATTTTTACTTGGCAAGTTATGCATTCGTAAAAAAAAACTCGATATTTTGATTAGACTTGTCATTACGATGAGAGGAAAGACGAAAAAAGAAGGTCTCACAATTAAGTCTGTTCCGCTCAGCCTAAATAGCTGTATCGATTTTCTTAAAACTTGGTATACATATTGGTTTTTGGTGATTCTTCTTAAAAGTTTTTTTCAGTGTTTTTTTAGACCCAAAAATAACGGTACCTGCCATACAATTTTTGTAAGCAATTTTAAAAAATCTTATTTTTCTCAAAAACTAGCTCTACAACTTTTTTAATAAAATTCAATACATTTTTTTGTAAAGGCTACATTGGGAACCATTTTTCAAAAAATGATTATTAATTTTTTATTTTCAATTTTCTTCAAAACGATATTTCTGATCTCAATCATTTATTTTGCAGAAGCATCTTAAAAATATAAAAATGTAGTTTTTTAACCAAATCAAAAAAAAATTTTTTAGATTTTAAAAATTTCCACATTTTTTTTTTATTGAAAATCAAATGTTTTGAAGACTACATGGTCGATTTTTTTGAAACTCGGTATTTAAGGGATTTTTAACACTTTAGAATATTTTGAGACAACATTTGACTTTTATGAAAAATTAATGGTACCCTCTATACTAATGTTAAAATGCTCCTACGCATTTAATATTTTTTTGTATGCATAAATTAGTGCGATTTACTACCAAAAATAATACAAATTTACACTTAGCTACTTTGTTTTGAGTAGAACTTTTTTTTATTTTTGAATTTTCTAATTATTAGCTTAACAGATTTAGTTTATTTTTTTTGTATACAAATTTCAAATAAATTTAAATATGTAATATGAATTGCATATCAAAAATTTCAATTTTTGAAAAAAGTATACATTTTTACTTGCGATATGCATACTTTAGATTTGCATACCAAAATTTGTTCTTAAAAATGTTTTAAGAATTTTATATATAAAAAATTATTTTTTTTTTTCACCTCAAACAGTCTAAGAGTTGTTTTAGCCAATTTAAATGTCGTATTTCATGCTTCTCTAGTAGCAAGTAGGTGCGACCCAGTCATGCATTTTATTTTTTGAAAATTCACTATCACAAAAACGGGTCGATTATTTTTGTTTTCAATTTTATTTTTACAATGAACATAAATAAATACTAAGATTTGCGTTCCAACAATTTTCCTTAAAAATGTTTTAAGAGTTTGATATATGTACCTATAAAAAATATTTTATTTCTAAAAACCGCTTCAACAGTTTTAATTTTTTTCATACAATTATATTTGATCAAGAAATCAGATGGCATTCTCATTTTAGCTAGTTAAAAATGTATCGTATTTAATGCTTTCAAAACATTTTTCTTTCGTAATTTCCATGGGTTTTTGTACAATTGTTTTAAACTCACAGCCTCTTGAACATAACAGCAAGTAAGAGCGACCCAATCGTGCACTTTATTTTATTAAACTTTCTCTTTGACAATACCTAGCTACACTCAGAGAAAAACGTATATGGTAAAAATTGAACAAAGCTCTTGTTCAATTTCAGAAGTTATTAGAATTTCCATAACATTTTATTCAATTTATCATATTTTTATCACATAATGCAGGGTGGCGCACAGTGTTAAGTTTAGTTAACACTGTTAAGGGGAAGTTTTTAATTTTTCATAATAGATGGAAACAGATGAAAGCTAAAAAGTAAATAAATAATGATTTCTCAAAAAATAAAAAGCGGATAGGAGTGAATCAAAAGTATTTTCGAAGAAGATAGAATTTTCATGCTCCGTTACGAATTTTGTGGAAAAATAATCACGTCTATAATGAGCCGGTTAAATTAAATTCACTGATTTCAAAACCGGTAGAATCTGGTGATGAAATTTTAACAGGATCTTTATTACCAGCAGGACTGCAAAAGAAACCTGAAACAGACCCTAGGAAGGTGGAGCTATTTTTGTATGGCTACTCAAGTCTGGAAGTACACCCGAAGTCCAAATATTGGCTAGATAATTGGCTGTAAGCGATAAAATGGGGCACATTTTTAATCATCAGATACCTTTAGGTACATATTAACATAGTACATAGAAGGAACAATTTTAAATAATAATCCACGAGATGGAGGAATTTTGGAGAACATCAGTTTTAAGGGCTCAAAATTTCAATGGTCTGTTTTATCCCCATATTACAGCTGAAATCAATTTATTATACCATACAATCAGCATACAAGCCAGATTCTGCATGAAAAATACAAAAAAAAATTGTATCACAATACCAAATTAAACACTTTTATAATATGAGGTTTTTTTCACCTCGGCCACACTGTGTGGCGCCCGGCAGACGGATATATCAAATTCGTGCGGTATAACCATGGATTTTATTTGTTTAATGACCGACGACAAATAAAAATGTGGTGTTAAAATGATTTTTCATTTTATACTAGTTCTAGACCTAACGCAGTTTACCATGTCAGAATAAAGAAGAAACGCGTCACAATACTTTTGTCACTATCAGGAATTCCGAATGTGGATATGCATATTTATTCGCATAATGCATAACCTACGAAATTTTCGGGAATAAAAATATTAAAGTCCATATTTTCTTTTTAAATGGTTAGAAATTGTAATTTACTTTCCTTAAACATTCTTGAGAAGTTAACATTTCCAGGAAAAGAACCAAATCAATAAATAACTTAATATATTCTCCTTATTCAATCTGGCTATGGTATAGGTTTAGAGAATGTTCATATCTACCGAAATCTAGGTAATTATATAAAAAAAGAAAACAACAACAACATTCGTTGTATGTTATGTCTCACTAATTTTATTGTTTTTTTATCAATCGAAACTGTCTCACTTCCTGTTTAATGACTTCTAGTGAAAAATAATAACAAAACAAAATAGTCGCAAGTAAATTTAACAATTTATGACATTTTAATGAAAAATCACTTAAATATTCTCAACGTCGATGCGTCGTCGTTTGATATTTTGATTTGTGTTATGATTTCACTTCATACAATGATCATGTGCGTTGACGAAAAATAAAATAAGCAATTTTCATATACAAATCAATTGATAGCGTGTAAACATTTCAATCAAAAAAGCCAAGGTACATATTTACAAGGCACATGCAATCCATTAGAACTGTAAGTGAAAAGCTTAACTCTTACCTAATTAGAAACCGATTTCATTCAGTACAAACTGCAAATTTAGTTGTAAACTCAAACCATCAGCAGGTATATATAGATTATTACTTAACTTCAGTATATAGGTAGCTTGTCCACTCAAAAAAATCATGTAAGACATTCATTTTACGAGTGACACCGTCTTATATTTGTCATATTAATAAACAATAATTTAATTCCACAATCTACAATTCCTCTGTTTACCCATTTATCAGAGCTATTACATTATGTGAAAATCCACTCATCGCTTACTCCAGATTATCTTTTAATATAGGTAGGGATATTTTTTTTTTAATCCCAAGCTTGCTGATAGTATTAACATTACTGAACTATCTTGAGTATATTTTGCTGAAAACCTTAACATTGCAGCTATTACAAAGTCAAGTGGCAGATTGTAAACATTTGGTAGAAAAGCACAGAGAACATATCACGCAACCTTTAGTCTAGGTGGTAAGGCTAAAGAGTTTTTGATGCACAAATGCAACTCGTGTTTATTTCTATAAAAATTGAATATTAACTGTGAATGAGGGGGAGTGTGTGAAGAGAAGCATCAATACACGTAGGAACGTTAGAATGCACAGCGATCAAATACAACATCAGATTTATTACTGGACGCAGTCCCTGAAAAATAGTTGTAAGGTTGCGTGTTCTCACCAGCCAGTTGGCAGATAATTTTCTCCAAAGTCAATCTGAATTTATAATTTCAAAAGCAGACTATGAGACTACATGCAATCTGTCGTCTGTAAGTCCTTATAGTATTTCCGTAAACACAAATAAACTGCATCGGAAATTGAGTTTTATTAGCTTTTCTCAAGTATTATTATTTGAACTTGTTCACGGCATGCAGTTAATTTATTTACGTAGAGAGGAAATCCATCTGCAGTGTAAATATTCGTGTCAATTTTCAGAGAATTGTATAGTTGGTACTAGAGGTCTGCATTGAATGTCTTGAAACCAATTCCAAGACATTCATTTTTTTTCAAGCACACTGAAATGTTGTACATACTGCTCGAAACTCAAATGAATGAATACTTTAATATTTGATTGCAGAATGAGTCTTGCACCCATTTCAAAACAAACACTTACTGCAGTGAACTCACGAAGAACGGGTATTTAGAATATGGGTATTCATAGAAAAAGGGTATACTACACTGTGAACACTGAGTACATTTGTTCCAGACAAAGTCTAGCTTCTTAAACGGTAAATTGGAGAGAAATGGCTGTTGAGAGATTTACCTCAGTGGTTTCTATTTTTTATTTTCTTTTAACTCAATTTCTTTTTCTCTCAACAAGGCTAGAAACAAAGTAGACATGGAAATCGTTTCATTTAATCCACTCGGTGTACTCAGTGTACTCAGTGTATTTCCTTCAGTAAACATTGTACACTGTTGGCTCAAATCAAGCAACACAGCGTGCGAGAAAAAGAAAACAGTGTACTCATTTTGAAATAAGGTGATCGAATAGAATACCCTAACTGCTTCTTATAGAGTGGGTACTTCACTTCACTGTATACTATGTCGAAAAATTGCAATGAATGGTGTACACTGAAGTATTGCACCCGTTGAAAGGGAGCAAATGAATACATTCATGCAGACCTCTAGTTGGTACCTACACATTTAGTTTAAGAAAAAAGCTTTTTCTAATTCATGAAACAAATTCTTATAAATATACAAAAATATTGATGAAAGTAGATTTCAAGGCACAAAGCTTTTTCACTTGTCGTTACAAGTATACACTGCGGAATTGAAATGGAATGCACTTCATATGTGGTAAATAGAATGAAGCGGTGATGGATTGACTACTGGGTTTAAATGAAATATCATAGATGACATTTTGAAATTATTAGTTTCAAGCGTTTTTTTCTCTAGGCAGAAATGTCCTAACCCTCTTACACATTATGAAAAGTGGCACTCGATATAATTTCAAAATTAACAAGTAGGTAAATAATGCTCAAGAGTGAAGATCACAAAATTAATTTGGATGAAATGTATTAAGATAAGAAATGCTTTATGAGTGGACATACTTAGTTAACTTCAAGAGCGATGTTTCTTAGACTTGTCTAATAATATTGTCTTAATGCCGGTTACTTTTACCAATACCGTAAAAATTGGAGAATAAAAATAGTTTTGACTCATTTTGGTTCAATGTTTAGGCTCTATGGTTTTTTTTGTGTTCTCAGCAATAGCCTGCGGGATTGGCTGAGTATAAGACATTCAAAATCTGGGTTAAAGTTGTTCAAACTTTGAGTCTTATACCGAAGGATAATTTTATATAGGATTGATTTTTAAATTGGCATCACTGTTTCTAGTATAGCAACACAACTCACGGATGATTCGTGGTCAATAATATCTTTTGCACTACGACTAGACATATGACAGAACAACTTTTGCAAACTGTACATTGTGCATCATAATAATTGTTGGTGGTGTTATTCCAAAAACCATTTAAAATCACACGTAGTGATTTTATACTGGCTTTCTTTTAAAATGGGAACATTGTTTCTTGCGCTAGTAAATTTGAGAGATGATTTGTGTTTAGTATCCGTTATGATTTTCATTTAAATTCAATTTTATTTTAAATATTCAAATTGATTGAACATTTTATGAATCGTCCCTTTAAAGATTTTCAAAAAATTATAAAGCAAAACAAACAAATTTAACAGTTATTTGTTGATATTATTAAATAAAAATTGTCTCAAGAAGGATTTTATCAAAATAAAAACTGACCTCAAACTTATATAGGAATTTATTATATAACTACAAAGGTCACGAAAAAGGAGATAATTTATACATTTTAAAATGCAAAGTTCAATTATTGTCATGATTGGCTGCCACTCAAAGTTTAAGTGAGCGTATAGTCATGGGACACCCATACATAGCGTTTCTTTTGTCATTCCCCCCAGTGCCGAATTTAAGGGAGGGCAGCCGGGGCTACAGCCCCGGGACTCCACAAAATAGGGGCCTCCACAGTGGACGAAATTTCAAATTCCGACGAGTAAATAAATACCGCACAAAAAAAAATAACCAAATGGAAGTTTTAAGAACAACATAAAAAAGGGTTACGGAGAGGTTATGATTAATTAATGATTATAATGCGTTTAAGGTATTCAATTATTTATGGGACTGGAATATTATAATCAAGAGGTAATAACATTCGTTAATTCAAATTTGAAATAATTTTTTTCAATTCACTGCTGCTTTTATTTCTTGAGTGCATGCACGTAACTGAACAGTTTTTAATGAATAGCTCACAGCTACTTTACTCTTCTCATTTTCCATGTGCACTATTCTTAACTCCATAGCCCTGTTTTGTGTTTCTGCTAATGATTCCTCTTGCTCGACTATCAACTCAACGACTATTTTCTTATTGGTTATGAGCTTTTTCAAGTGCATCTTTTCTTGGGTCTTTTTCTGAAACTGATTATCATAATCAAGAGCAAGCAGAATTTTGTGGTCTCAAAAATGACATTAGTCTTTGGCCTGACAGTGTAACAAATGGAGACATCCACTTCTTTATTGCCCCAGGGCCTCCACACCGCTTAATTCGGCCATTTTTTACTTTTTTTTAGAACCAAAAATAACGGTACCTGCTATACAATCTTTTTTAGCAATCATATATAATCGTATTTTTCCACAAAAACGACTCCACAAATATTCTTTAAAAAAAAAATCAATAAATTACTTATAGTAAAAACTTCCTTTGGGTAGAAAACCATTCTTCAAAAATGGTTATTAATGGTACTTCCCAAAGAACATTTTGTTTTAAATTTCGATTTTCTTCAAAACGGTATGACTGATTTCCATAATTTTTTCATACAGAAGCTTCCAAAAAAATATAAATAGTTTTGTGTACCAAAATTAAAAAAAAAATAATTTTTGGATTTTTAAAAAATGTTTCAAATTTTTTTTTGAAAATTAAATATTTCGAAAACAACATGTTTGATTGTTTTGAATCTCGATACTTAGGAGTTTTATAGTAATCTCTAAGATATTTTTAGAAAAAAATTCTTCTTCTATACAGAAGTTAAAGCTAAGTATACAGTTCCTGGACGAAAAAAAAACTACATGTATTTCTTATGGGAGCGCTTTTTGCGAGAAAAATTTTTTTTGACGTTTAAATTTTTTTTATCGAACTGTGAACTACCCAAAGAAAACAAATTTTATATTCACCACGATTTTTTTTTGTGCAAAACAATGTCACTGACATTCTTTTTCCGAAAAAAAATGCGTTTGGCATTTGTGTTTGTTTTTCCATGGATCAGTCTCATTAAGATTTTTTTTTCGAAAGTGTAAACTGACGGCGAATAAAAAAAAAATTACACCACGGACATTTTTTCTTTGTGGAAAATATTTGTTTTTCTCACCTTGAAGAATTTTTTTACTCAAAAGAACTGTATACTTAGCTTAAAGAGGAAAATATTTTTTTCTCAAAAACGACTCCAACGATTTCGATTAAACTTTTTCTATATACTGAAATTATTACGATCTACTACCAAAAATTATAAAATTTTACACTTAGCAACTATTAACAGTACCTGTCATGGAACGTTGATTTTTATTTTGAATTTTCACATCATCGGCTAAACAGATTTGAATACATTTTTTATATACAAATTTCAGATAAGATTTAATAATATTGCATATTAAAACTGTCAAAAAAAAGTTTTTGAATTTTTAAAAAGATTTCAAATTATTTTTTTTTTTGAAAATTCGATATCTGGAAAACGGGTTAACAATTTTTTTATTTTGTTGTTATATGCTCGTAAATATATATTTTAGATTTGCGTACCAAAATTTGTCCTAAAAAATGTTTTAAGAATTTTATCATCATCGTGTCCTAACCCCGGCTGCTGTGGCATAGGGCTTCAAATAAAAGAATGGAATATCAGCTCTCCAAAAAATTTACTATTATATTCGTACGATGCTTGATTCACGAGATATTTGGTAAAACGCGTTTTCAAAGATGGCGGATGACGCTCGCGCTCCCCAGTCGCGGTAAGTTGGATTTACTTTTTTGTCTAAAAAAGTTTTAAAAAAATGCTTGAAAAATGAAAAATGTCACACTTATGCCATTATGCATAGAATATATAAGTAATATGTAGGGCTAGGATTTTTATGCACTTAAAAACGGAAAATATGCGCTTATAATATGCTCTCAAAAATGGGAAATATGCACTTAAATCCGAATTTTTAACCCTATGTTTTTCTTTTCAAAAAATAAAAAAAAATTGCCATACAGTCTTTATAGCAAAAGTCTTAAAATCTTAAAAAGAACTAAAAAAATTCTTTAAATATGCATTTGCATGGAAATCCTAGCCCTTTATACCTAGTAATATGTAATAAATATTTTTAATTCTAGACGAGGCCCAATTTCCGACCACTTTTCGCAGCAATTGGGGCCGTATGTCAGCAATAACGCGTTGTTGATTGTTTCGTTGGCTGTCTGGCATGTAGCGCCGCCGTCTTGTTGGAACCAAAGGTCGTCAACGTCAACATCAACATCCTCGCTAATTCAGACACGAAAAAGTCATAAATGATGGCTCTATAGCGTTCCCAAATGAATGTAACATTATGGCTGGCTTCATTTTTCATCGCAGCGCACGAACCGAACCATTAGTACTAGGAGTAAGTCTATTCATTATGAAATGGCAAACCAAACTGAGCATAAATCAAGTGATAGCTGTCAAAAAGACCAACTCCGAAAAAATTATTGCCAGATTGAAAACCACACGTCTAAAAAAACACCCTTTATGTCACAAATAAAAAAGTGTCGAAATTAACTAAGATAACTTGCCTGCCTATTCGTTTATGGGGTGTAGTCCGAAGCTTTACGATAAAGACTGACATAAGCTAAAAATGTCAGTTTACTAATGAATAGTTCAGGGATGTTATCTGAGAGGCTGATTACATTCGTTTTTTCGGGCGTTTCGTGATTCGTCTTTTTGACACATTCGGTGAGGGGTGTAGAAATGTAGGGGAAATGAAGTAACGAAAGCACGTATGAAAATTTAAAGATTCTTCGGTTGAACTTTGACGTTGCTTTGACAAATGAGTAGATATTATATTAAAAATTGTTTTTCATAATTAAATAGGTATAAATTTGAACAAGAGATTTAAAAATATTTATAATTATTATTACTGTCTATTTACCAATAAATCAACCACACATTTTTTGAACTTCAAAATCACGAATAGACTTTTTTCGTTGTGTGTATAATCACGTACGTAACAGTACCTGTCAAAAAAGAAAACGAACGAAGAAACGAATCGTGTAATCAGGCTCTAAAATGCAAAACGACACTATCGTCCTCACACTTTCAGTTTAAGAAGTATCTTTATATAAGTTTGACAGAAACAATTTGCATTTCTTGTTCTTTCGATTTTCTTAGGATTTAAGGCTAGTTCACAGTTCAATACAAAATTTTAAACCGTCAAACATTTTTTTTGCGCAAAAATCAGTGCCATTGGAAATAAATGTATTTTTTTCGTTGAGCAATTGTATCTAACTGTTATCTAAATTCAAAATCGCTAAATTTTGAGATACCCACATAGGTAAGCCACTCTGCTTCTGAGGGGAAGATATGTATCCTATGGTGAACTGTGTTTGGATTAGATGAAATTCAGTTCATTCAAAAAAACTATCAAATATCACCAAATCAACTTCATGATGCAATTTTAAGAATTGATAAGTTTAATAGTTTTATATCATATCGATTATTATTCAACCCTATAGGTATGTACCTATACTCATTACAGAACTAATTGCAATGTTGCTGAGTTTTGTTGCGTCATTGGATGCTTTTGAATAATTATTAACTGCAAATTGCAAGTCATTCTCGAAAAATCCAATCGTTTGTGTTGCTCGTATAGGTAGGTTAGTATCTCTCCCCCTTTATCTAATTTTAAACACAAAACAAAAAAAAACTTTCCATTTCTTGAATTTCGTTGTGCATCTTCTTTATACTCTTTTAATGAGTGCTTCTATAATTATTTCCTTCGAGGCTTTACAGGGGGGCATGTTTCATTTCATATTAATACAGAATTAAAAATATAAAAATACCGCGCAATTTATGACTAAAACAAAAACGAAAGATATACCAACGTTCGGTAAGTAGGTACCTAGGTAGGTAGGTATATTTTTTCTTAAAATTGTGAACATCTATCAAGATATAAACTGTTGCACCTGTTAATACATATAGATATCCCATCAATGCCAACCATTCAACTTGCAATTTAAAATTGTGTATAACAAAATTACAACGAAAATGAAAAAAAAAATTAAAATTAAAATAATTCAACAACACGTGACTCGGGGAAAAAGTAGTTGTTATTCCTCTAAGTAGTTTGTACATTTTATAGGGTGGCCTCTACCTACCTACACACAGGAACACAGGTTGTTTTCACTCACTATCCCATACATAAATGTATTAGTCAACCAGATATAAATATATATGTATCTTTGGGTACTGGTTTTTCTATGTATAAACTGTATAATATGCTTGTGGTTATATAACCCAGAAACGTATCAAAAGATAAAACTTTTTTTTTTTAAGGCAAACCAATCATTTTCAACTGAATTGGTGTTGGTGAGAATTTGGAGGCTCGTCTCACTGTTAGTATACGGCAAACCCACTTACGGTTATGCTAGTAGTTGTTGTGGTTTAACAGCTTGGCTGGCTGGCTTACTGGGGCGATATGCAGCAGTAGCGTGGCATTCGATTTGATATAAAAGAAAGGGCATTTTTGCCATTTATATGACGGTGGGGGCAGGCGACAGGGTTAACTTGTTGAGTTGGAGTCTTGCCTTCCATGGAGAGGTAGAGTTATGGTTTCTTTTCGAGTCTGCAAAAAAGGTCGACAACAGCGTTGGAATAAAGTCAATGACCTTGCCCAATGTATACATACGCGCTTGGCTGTCAAATCAACAACCAATGCAATGAGAACTTGAGTGTGAAAATAATCCCACTGAATTTGTTCGAAATTTCCCATACAAACGATGAAATTGGCTGATGTAACCTGTCTTGGATTTTGGGTAATCAACGAAAGATTTATGTTTTCTTTTTTTTGTTTGCAAAAACGAATCAAAACATGCCCACATGCCCAGAGTCCCAAAGTGTATTCCTATAGGAAGTAATGTTTCATTTGCAATAAAAAAAGCTTTAATGCCCAAATTCTCACAAGATAGGTACACAGGGACCGGGAGAATCTTTCATTAACCAACACGTAGGTTGGTATAAAAATAACATTTATGTCTCATGCTATAATCAAAGGTAAGCGAGCTGTGGTGGCGATAAATGAGCTTGCTGTTTCGTTGTGACTAATTCATGTGACGATAATGGGTATGTACCTAATGTATCACATTAGTTTGCCATTTTTACTGATATACCTCCCTGTGGTTGATTTTTGTGTTTTTTTTTTTTACTTTATCATGATTTTTGTTGTTGTTGTTGTTATATGAAATTTTTCTTGAAGAGAAGAGTGGTAAGTTATTTGAGAGGCAGATACATATATTGAATTATGCACATACTTACCACGTCGCTATAGTTGGGAAGTTGTGTTTTTTTTTTCTTTAGTTAGGTAGGTATTTATTAATGTTGGGAATGGTTTGGGAATATTCCACTACTTTTTTGAAGGTTGCTCAAGCAGGGGAATTTCGAGAGGAAATGCAAAGATGGTGAAAACGAGATTTTTTCACCAGGGTCACGTGAGTAAGATCGTTGAGTTAACTATGGAAAGTTTTGCAGTTTGTGTTTTAGGTGGGTAGGTATGCAAAACATATACCTATTCTAAAGTTTTGGAGAAACCCAAACCATAGTTATTCGTGTTAAATGTTGGGGTGGGATTTTGACAATTTGAGGAGTTTGTACACTAAAATAAGAATTGTAAATGGTCAAATATAGAAGCAGGCATTAATTTTGCAGGTCGTTTCGGGGGTAGGTACCTATACAACTAAAATCTAGGTAAGGGGCGGTGCCAAGCCCACTTTTCTTCATTATTGATTTATACAGAAACAGTTCCACGTTATGTAGGTATGAAACTGTCATAATTTGTTATTATGACCGGGAAAAAATTGTTTAGTAAAAATCCGCCCAGTGTCATGCGCACTTTTCTTAATTCTTTGTTTCTCGGAAACGGCTGTAATGATTTCCATGAAATTTTCAGTTTGTTTTTATGGGCGAGAAAAAAATTGACAAATTGGTTTAGTAGAATCCGCTTACTCTGTCACGCCCACTTTTCTTAATTCTTTGTTTTTTTTATAATAAGCGCGCACCAAAGGGGTTGTGACTACCTACCCTTAAAATGATTAAACACAGTGCGAGCGTTAGGAAAAAAGAAGGATTCAAGAGGAGATGCCAATGCACATTGCTTTTGTAGTTCTGAATATCAAAATGGGAGGGAAATACAGTCAGGTGGGTCCCAATCCCACCTGAACTTGAAAACGTACCTTTTGGACTAATACATTTTCCTTGCTCTATAGTTGCTAGAGTACTAAAAGATTCCGACATTCGGAAATCCGCTAGCCAATATGGTATAACACCTATTGTCTTGAAAATGTGTTCTTCCTCTTTGGCAAAATCACTGCGTAAGGTTTTTACTTTTCCTATTCTTTATAGGCCACTTTCTCTGGATGAAAAAAACCCTTTCCCAATTCCTAAGATGTGTTTCACACATATTCGGTTTCATTCGGTTCGGTCTCTGTTAGGTTAGGTTTCAGTTTTGTATTTTCTTTCACATACCTATATACGGCTCCTATAAGGTTTGTATTCAAATATCAATTTTTAATTCTAAAAATATCAACATACTTCAGCACTAGTTGTCAATTCCAAATAAAAACGAACAAAAAAAACCTTATAGAACCGAATATGTGTGAACGTAACGATAAGTTTGTGTGCCCTTGAAACCGAATGAAACCGATTAGTGTCGAGGGGACGTTCGGTGCTATTCGGTTTTTATTCTTGCCGTTTTCATCGGTTCACACTTATCAGGTCCGACCGAAAATTAACCGAATAGAGACCGAACTGAATGAAACTAGAGGCGATTCATCTTCCCTTTCCAATTACCGACCAATTGCTCTGATATCCATTCTTTCTATGATCATGGAAACCCTGATCAATCCTCAGCTTATGAAATATCTTGAGCAACAAAAGCTTCTTAAATCTTAACTATCGTTAGTACGACTTTCGTTGCAACAGATCCACTGGTGATTTGATGGCTTTTCTCACTGAAAAGTGGAATCAATCATTGAATGTTTTTTTGGAAAAATTTAAATAGTTGCGGTCGATATTTCTAAAGCATTTACACAGAGTTTGGTATCAAGTTTGCTTTTGGTATCAAAGAATCATTTCTTCGCTGGAATAGTAATAACTTCACAAATTCAAGTTGTTTTGGACGGTTTCAAGAATCAACTTTACAAATAATTTCTGGTGTACCCCAAGGCTTCGTATTGTCTCCAACAATATTTATAATTTTCATAAATTACCTTTTGTCTGAAACTACTACTCCACTAAACTGTTACGCTGATGACACCACCCTTAGTTGTTCATTCTCCTTCCAGATTTACTTCCCTCTTCTTTGAATGTGGAGCTGCGACGGTAGAATATTTTGAGCTAATTAAATTCAGATCTAAACAGCATTGTCAAATGGGATATTAAAAATCGTGTGGAGTTTAATGCATCCAAAACTCAAAACACATTCGTTAAAGTGGAATGAACACCCTTTACCATTATACAAGAATGGAATTTGCATAAGGAAACTGATAAACATTATATTCATAAATTTTGGAATTCAAATCTAAAGTATACATTTATGTGCAGATAAAAACAAATAAAAAAATTGAAACTTTTTTTAAAAATTCAAAACCTTTTTTTTTGAAAATTTTGGTATGCAATATTATTAAATCTTATCTGAAATATAAAAAAACATATGTAACTAAATCCGTTTAACCGATTAGGAGAAAATTCAAAATAAAAAAAACGTTCTATGACAGGTACTATTAATAGCTGCTAAGTGTAAAATTTTATAATTTTTGGTAGTAGATCGTACTAGTTTTAGTATATAGAAAAAGTTTAATCAAAATCGTAGGAGTCGTTTTTGAGAAAAAAAATATTTTCCTTTGTGGTTTTTTAACTTTTTTCTAAAAATATTTTAGAGAGTACTAAAAACTTTGAGTATAAAGTTTCAAAAAAATCGATCATATCGTTTTCGAAATATTTGATTTTCAAATAAAATTTTGAAACATTTTTTAAAAATCCAAAACATATTTTTTTTTTTTTGGTAGGTACACAAAACTATATACATTTTTTGGAAGCTTCTGTATAAAAAATATTATTGAAATCTGTTTCACCGTTTTGAAGAAAATCAAAAATTAAAAAAATGGTTCTTTGGGAGATACCAACCATTTTTTGAAAAATGGTTTTCCACCCAAAGGATGCCTTTATTAAAATTTATTTATTGATTTTTTTTTTTTTAAGTTGTGGAGCTGTTCTTGAGAAAAATACGATTATGTAAAAGTGATAAGAAAAACTGTATGGCAGGTACCGTTATTTTTGGTTCTAAGAAACGTGTGGGCATAATCACCAAAAACCACTATGTACAAAGTTTGAAGAAAATCGATCCAGCCGTTTAGGCTGTAGACGAACAGACAGACAAACAGAGCTGTGCCACCCACTTTTTTGTATTCTCTTATCATCGTAATGTTATGTTTGATGTTTGATTGTTATCTCAAAAGTTTTTTTTCACGAATCCATAACTTTATAAATAACTTCAGATCAAGACTAGCAACCTGAGGAGCCGTAAGCCATCGGAATCCGAATTTAAAAATTAACTACTTCAGCAGTTATGTGGACATAGTTTCCTTTGGAGTAATGGTTAATCTCAGGGCATCCAGAGGTTATGGGGTACTAATCCTTCGGAAATCCGAGGTCAAATACGAGTTCGTGGCATCAAAAACTTTCGAATAAGTATAGTTTGCTTCGGAGGAAAGACAAAAAAGTAAGGTTTAGCAGACCTGTGAAATTAAACACTAGCTGGACAGTTCTGCATCATTTATTATGAAAGTTCATTTTAAACGACTTTCAAAAAATGTCCGTGTTGCCTACCAAGTTTCCTGGTAAATAAAAATTCTGATTTATTTTTCATTAACAAATGGGTGTTATCTGTATACTTGTTTGCATTTAGCAGGTTTTAGTACGAATTAAGGTGAAAGATTATATTTTGGGTGACTATAATGCGAATCATTAAATCGATCAATAAATCAGTCATAACTACGTAAACACCAATTCTTTTTTTATTGATATGATGCATGATAAACAAAAATTCATTATGTTAACATCATATTATGTAGTTACTCCTACTTAGTGGATCATCAAATACTGTATTGATTTTTCACATGGAATAAAATCAACCAATAAATAATCGCAGAAGAGAATTAAGCAATTTTTATTACTCTTTCATGTTTCTGATACGATACATGTAGGTAAACCTATAAAGCTATTTATAGGAATAGATATCTATTTGTACCTATATATGAATTTACGATTGTCGAAAGGTCGAAACGAAATGATTAGATCTAACCCCAGGAAAATTAAACTTTCTCTTTGAGAAAAATCCGAGAAAGCAGAATTTTGGTGAAAAGCTTTGTTGTGACATCTTAAGCATTTCATAAAAAGTACCTTCAATTTTGGGCCAAGGAAAAAAGTTTTAAAGGGGGGGGGGGGGGGGGATAGTTGTGAAAGGTAGTAAAATCAGTTTTTTGCCGATAAAAGGTTAACATTGAGAAAAGGCCACTGGTTTTATTTGAAATTCAAAGCAATAATTACTGTCACAAAACGCAATATTAAAGAAAAATGTTTTGGAAGATTACGGAACAAAGCTAAGCATAGAAAATAAGAAGTCCCGTATTTTTGGGAAACAATTTTAAGAAAAACGAAGGCCTAGCGGAATAATATTTTGCCCACTGTGGCAAGTGAAAAAACAACAAATTTGAGTACTACTCAACCTGACCGTGACTGAAGTCACTCCGTCAAATAATATTTTAATTCCTCACCGTCACCATAACAATTATCCTGAATTTCCGTTACTGGAAGTTTCTGATGCTTGTTCTCAAAAATCGCACAAATTTTGAAATTAATAAAAATTAAGAATTCAATTCCGCCAATTTGATTTTTCTTTTTTAACTTTTTCAAAACGATCTGCCTTCTACAGAATCTAACTAAAAAGTGCCATAATGGCGACTTTTTGCGTCCATTTTCGAACTTGCCAATTGTCTACCTCTCTTTCACACCCACTCGGTAGGACTTCGCCTACTAGCTGTTAGCATCCCCCGTTGTTGAGTCCATTCTACTCTCGCATTTTAAGTGTCCCTACTGAAAGGGATCATTCACAATGAAGAGAAGCTTAATGAACGCATCCAGTCCACCTCCTCCGTTTTATTATTATAAAGGGTGTTTTGTTTTAGACTTGTGGTTTCCAAGAAGAAATAAAACGCATATAATTTAATGTTATGGCCAAGAATTTAGCTTTATTATAAAGATAAGGGTTTGCCATTATGTTTTAAAAATGATTTCGGGCAAGTGGCTGCCGCGGCTAGCTCGAATAAATTCCAGCCGAGAGGCCCAATTTTTTCCCACGAATTTTTGACCACCAATTTTCGATGCCATGGCGGATGGACTCATTCGGGTTTTCTTCGATACTCTGCTCCACAGCAGCAATAGCGTCTTCGGTGCGCACTGAAGACTGAAAGGCGTCTCTGAGGATGCGCATTATCTACTAGAGTAAACGTGGTGCGAAACCGATCCATGGTTGCTGGAATTGCCAGATTGAAAACCACACGTCTAAAAAAAACACCCTTACCACTTTCACAATTTGTCAAACTTAAGAGTTATTATAATTTCTAACACGAAGTGAAACTTCCTTAACACCGTAGACCTTCTTGCTGATTTGGGGAAATGGAGAATTACCTAACAAAATCATATACACTGAGAAAAATATTGAATATATTCATGTTTAAATCAAACTCAAACACATACGATTTGGCATGGAAGCGATATCTGTTTGATTTGAACAGAAACGTATTTAATCATAGTTGACTCAATTTAAACGTGTTTTTGTTTAAATTTACTTGGTTTCTATTTGATATGAACATATTTCTATTTGTTTTAATTTACTTCATTTGACGTTGTTTCAAATAGAATCATATTAATTTTTTTTGAACATTCCCGTGTTTGATTCAATGATATTTTATGTTTAAAATATGTATAGATATGTAAATATACTTACCCAAACTTATTTTTTATTTTTACTCAATAGAACTGACCAGGACATACAAAAAACAATAAAAAGTCTTTGAAAATTTCAATAAATCTTTAATCGAACATGAAGAAAAAACACATTAAGTTTTTAGTTAAAAATAAAACAATTTAAACAAATGAAAGCTTCTAAATTGTACCTAAAACATGTTGAATGTGGAAGTTTGTGGAGTACCTAGAATAAAATTTACATACAGTACATATAGGCTTTTTTGATTAAAGTTAAAAAAAGGTTTAACTCTTATTGTGATATACTTACTTTTGGTACATTTTTGGCTTAAATCTTCCAACACCCAAGTGAGCTCCAAAGTACAGCATTTCAGAGTTGAAGAAGGGTGATTTGTGGTAATCGATAATGCGATTTGGCTTAAAAAATATGTCCCCAATACTGATTATAAAAAAAATCATGTCAAGCTGTTCCATAAAAAAGGAGAAAACATTATTTAATTTTAATATCAATACCTACGAAAATGTTATAACTTACCAAAAACCTCCATTAAAGATTGCAAGTGTTCCAAAAACTTTTTTTCCCCAAACGACATCACCACAATTTGTCTTCATTTGAGTTCAATTCAAACTGATTTGAGTTTAAATTTAAGATTTCTGTTCAAATTCTTTTTCTTGTTAACATTTTCAGTGGGTTCGTATTTAAAACAAACTCGTTCATATTCATTTTATGTTAAATACTTTCAAGTGGGAACAAAAATTAAACAGGCCTTTCAAAAATCAAAGTCAAGCTAGTTTGAATCACATACAAAAATTATTCACTAGTTCTGATGAAATATTCAAACATGAATGGTTTTGACTTAAGCACACTTTACTTTAAAATAATAGTATTTTCGCATTTAAACAGATTACAATTTAGTTTAAACTGAATTCTATTTGTATTAGTTAAACTTATAATCAAACATGCATCTGTTTGAATAACTCATAGTTCAGTTTTCTCAGTGTATCTTTTGTTAGGTGATTGACAGCTGGCATTGCCAGTATTGACATACATTGTATCTGTCAATCTAAAGATGTATGTGGACCGTGTGTCATACATGTCGTTGGTGAATGAATCATCTGTCCAGTAGCGTATCAGCCGTATCAATGATATGGGGCCCCCGAGAAAAAGGGGCCCCCAAGATAAAGAGGACTCTATGTGTGAAAGAAATTTTTCAATGTGATGAATACGACACGCAATATCGATTGCATTTTTAAAATTTACTCCTATATATGTATCCTATGTATCTATCTTCATCCATCAAACTAAAACAGCCGCAACCGTAACGTGCAACCACTTTGATTATAATTGGAATGCGTGTTAGAAGCCCAGGAAAATTAAAAGAAATTATGACTAAACTATGAAAAAATTCGTACAAAACTGAATTTAGATGTGAAGCTTCGTTTTAACGTTCAAAGCATTGATAAAAAAGTTCCTGCTCTTAATTTGCGCTTACTTTTTATCCTACAATCAATAATTTAGAGAAAAACCTGCAAGAACTTCATGACAAGTTTAGTCGAAAAAGATTATTAAAATTTCGTTAGAGCTTCAGATTTTGAGAGAAACGTGTGTTAGTATCAAATATACAAATTAATAAACTAAACTAAACTAAACGTGCTACGTGCCACACTACGACTGTGAAACACTATAGGGTTAATCTAAATACTGAGCACACTAAGCGTTTTACCGTGTTTTTCTCAAGATTTGTTGCTCTTGCCCTGCCAAAAAAAGTGTTATTATCTTTTTTGTGTACAACGTTATGAGCCAAAATTTAAGTATTTTGAAAAAACAAACAGTCTTTAAGATATTTTTAAAAAACTGTACCGTACCGTACAAATAAAAGGCAACCATTGAACCGCCATAACTTTAAGGCTAAAGCTCAGATTAATCGGTCGGACGTCACCGGAAATATCGTCAATATACTGTCAACGTAGACCACGTCAGCGAACGTATAAAACGTGGAAGATCACACGAATGACGCCACTCAAACAATGTTGTCCTAAAATGCGTTGACGTGTCATATGTGTCAACGGTATTAGTGCGTGAAACGGTGACGTTATGACACGTTCACCAATGCGTTGACTGTATTCTTACGTTCACACAGCAGAATTCTGCCATGTCAACGAAGCTTGCGTTCACTTTCATATCAATCTAGAAAATTTTGCATTTTTTACAGTCAACGCGTTGGTGAACGTGTCCTAACTTCGTTGACAGAGTGATTACTTGGGCAACGAAAATAATCATCGCATTTACCCTTAAATTTGTGTCAACGAGAGTGTTGACAGCTTTAGACAGTATTCTGCGTTGACGATCACACGGCAAGTCAACTTTGGGATAGAATTTGATGTCTTATTTGACGTCTCTTTGCCATCAGAAAGTCAACGCATTGACCATTTGCGATGACCGTCTAATCGTAGCTTAACTTTGTAAAGTTTTTTGGATTGCTATATTTACTTTTAAAATGAGTTGATGTAAGTGTATTTTGCAGGAAACAAAAAAGGTATTTCCACTGTCAGGAAAAAGGGGCCCCAAAACATTTTTTGATACGGGGCCCCTGAATTGTTCGCTACTCCACTGCATCTATCGCATGTCATCGTTGGTGTAGACCGCCTGTCACACACATATCGTTGGACAAGGACAGGGTATCTATCACATGATTTAATATAAAAAGTGGACCATCTGTTCCACTTTGTGTTTGTCAGATTTTCGTGGACTACCTGTCACACCACTATTCTTCGAGCATGCGTTGGAGTGTTTTTTCCCCAGGATGATTTAGGATAGGCCTCTGGCTGATGGACCAGGTTTACATTGAACTCTGCTAAGACTGGAATGAGTAGGTGACACTTGTTGTGGTAAAATTTACCGCAACTATTGGAAAACATTTTTTCTCATTTTATTGAATATTTTAATTCAATTTTGTTTTCGAATGTAAGAGTTTCCATATTCATAAGAATTAATATAATATGTACTATACATAACACTAAAAAAAATAAAATCTTACGAAATGATCAACAAACATCTGTTCTTTAAAAAACAGAAACTATTAAATGTTTAAAATGACAAAGCAAATTTAAATCATAAAATCAAATTATTCGTATCGTGTTAATGAATCATATGATTCGATCAATTCATTTGATTGTGCGAATAGGTATACAGTACATACCTAGTACCTCCCTACTTTTTTAACTTTGAAGTAAACAAAACTACTTTTGAGTAGGTAATCAAACAAAAACAATAATTCGCAAAAAGGCCATTAGGTTACTCAACATATTAACGAACGTAACATAAACTTTGCTTTCGTTTTTTTTTGCCAAAACAATCTACTAGATATACAACATTCGAGTAGGTATAAGGTTTTGGTAGTTCCAAAAGCGACAAAGATAATATTTTTGTTTAACTTGAATTTCGGTAGATTCTAGGAAACGCGCAACCAAATTAAAATAAAATACAACAACTTCCCAATATAAACGACATTTAACTTATTATATAAAGTGCGTCAAATATAAAAACAAAAATTACTAAAAAAACATTTATTTTTAGCACAAAAATAAGATATCACATGTTTAATTTTTTTAACTATATAATAGCATCATATAGTTTCCACAAAAAAAAAAAAAAAATAAAAAAATGAAAACCGAAGTTTAAAGAATGTAAAAAAAAACAGTGAACTTAATTATTTCTTATTTTCCATTAAAAATGATTCACCTAAATTTAATACCCAAAAAAAAATATATGAAAAAAAAAATCTGCTAATTATACACTCCATTGTATAAAAATAGATATTCCAAAAGTTTATACATATATTTGGGTCAATAAGTACACAAAAAAGGTAGAAAATTTGCAAAAAATAAACACCTATTCAAAATTAATAAAAATACAAAAACAAAAAAACACAAAACCTTCCCCTTTCCTATGAATTCTCCTATCCATCTCCATCCAACAACCTCTTTTGCAAACAATCTCTCCTTCTCTCTCTTTTTTTTAATATTTACATAGAAGATACCTTCTTTACGCTCTGCAAATGCTACTTCTACAAACCACCACCTTACCGCGCTGTTTCCTTTTCAACCAACAAACAACTCGCTACGATCGACTCGAAGAATCCTCTTTTCCCATTCCGACCGAAAACAAAGATACCACAAACTAAACAAAATACTGAATGAATTCGTTCTTTTTTTTCTGTGACTATTTTATAGTGTTGGTGTAACAAATTTTATCTCACTCATACATCGATATGAAATGTGTCCAAAAAGCTCTCAGCTGACTCGACTATATAAGTGACCCACGTTTGTATCTCGCGCTTTAGTTCAATTGTGGATATAAATTCAAAAAGGTTAACAAAAAAAAAAGAAACTAGCTCCGTGAGTTGAACAGTTGTATATTGTTCAAAGAAAATTAAAAAAAAGAGAGTCATAGATACCTACGTGATAAACGTTAAACAAAAATATCGGAAAGCATCTATCATTTATGCAATAATTGCATTTGATTTTTGACAGTTGACAATATAACGAAATTCGAAATCGAATTAGGTGATCGAATCCGGTTTTTCGAGTTTTACCAAAAATTTTAGAAAAAAAAAGTAGTTCGCACTTTATGTAACATTCGCGATTTTTTGTTGGTATTTTATTTATTTATATTTCGTGTGTGCAAAAAAAATCTCGCTAAAGTGTAGACGTAGAAAAAATAAAATTCAAATCAAATGTTTTCTTTTTGAGGCCGTGATCCAAAATTAGAATATGCCTGAACGGATTATTTTTGGCGGGCATAATAAACAACATCAACTACAACAGCAGAAGCAAAAACAGCAACATATTAGCGGTGTTCTTGAAATTTTCACTTCTACACAGGAGGAGCAGCAGCAGCAGTAGCGCAGCAACAACCTCGAATAGTTTGAGTTTTTCGCTGTATAGAAATGCAACAAGCTGCAGTAAACTATTATACCCTTGATGTATTAAGAGAGCAGCAAAATAGTGCAACATAAATCATTAAAAACAAAATAAACAAAACAAAACTCCAATAAAGAGAGCAAAATAGAAGTTAATATTTGAAGTAATAAAACTAACGGTGAAAGAGTATATTAGTAGAGACATAAACCAAAATCATCACAAGTGGTGAATTTTTGAAAATATAAAAACCAAAATACGTTTTAATTGATTCTTTTATTCATTCGTCGTGGTAATTAAATTTATTTAAATTAATTTTCACAAAGACGACGATTGACACAGTGAACACAAAATATAAATAAAAAAAAAGTAATTAATTCAAAATGAGTGGAAGAGACAATCGCCCAAGTGGGCAAATTACAAGCGCAATGGGGAAAATCAAGGATAAACTGAAGCGATCGGTTGGTGACACGGTAAGTGTCAAGGACATTTATGTTTTTGTTTTATTTTTAGAATTTTAAATTATGAACATTTCAAGAAATTAGTGCATCAATGAATATAATGAAAGAATGAGAAATTTTAATTGTTTATTATTTCAAGACTAATGGAACAGAAAAAAACAGAAAAATAATTATAGGTTTTGAGTACCTATAGGTATTTCATAGATTTTGAATTAAGAAGATAGGTACATATTTTTTAAATAAAAGTTTGGTTTATAAATTCAACAAAAAAAGAAAATATGAATAATAAGAAAATAGTTGTTTTTACAATTCTAAAATTTTCCCAAAAACTTCTTCTTTCTTCAAGATAACAACAACGAAATGAGCTTAGGACTTAAAAAACTGTATTTTAATCATGTTTTGAATATTTAGACAAGTTCAAGTTTTAAATTTTCCCCTTCAAATTAACGAAACAAAAATATTTTAAAAATAACTTAACGTTGATTATTCAACTGTGTGACTTTTCTTAAATAAAATTTTAGCCTAGAAAAACCTAATTAATTAACTTAACGTTACTTCATATGGAGAGTTTATTATTTTGGGCAAAGAATTTTTTCTTTATTTAAGAAATAAATGGGTACTTACCTACTTACTTCTTTTTTTTAAATTTTGTTTCCATACCTTTTTCTTTAAAAGGGGTCACATGATTTTTTTTTAATAAATTATGTTTAAAAAGCCTGCTTAAAGCCTAGTTTATTGGAACCTACATCTAAGTCCAAGCCAAGTGAAATTTTCATATACTTAAAAAAAAAGTGTTGGCATAATCTAAGGATTTAGGCACCTTAACCAAACTTATATTTTAGCCGCAATATTTGTTTGTGACTTCACATTAATTTCACTTCAATGCAAAACGAAATAAGATTTATTATGAAGTTTCACACATTTTGCTTGTTTTCTTTGCGAAACTTAATACTTATATAATTCGGGTGAAATTTTTTTAATATTCAGTTAAAAATTAACTTATTTGTTTATTTAAATAAAATAATAATAGATAATGAAGAAAATTTGCGAAGAAATTTTTCTGATAAAGTGGAGTGACTGAATATTTATAATTCAAGTTAAAAGTAATTTAACTGATGAGCCCAACTATCGTACCTGGGCGAAACGCAATTTATGGAGTTGAGCTCACTTGAACTTTTAACTTGAATTTTAAACAAAATAGATTGAAACAAAAATTAATTATTGTTGTTACCTTCTTTTTGATGCTTTTTAGAAAGACAGGGCCTAGTTGTAGTAAACATTATTGAGATTTCATTAATTTTCAGAGTTTTTTTTATAACTTAATAACTATGACACATTTATTACCTACTTCTTATACAGGGTGTCCCGGACCTGAGTGGAAGTATTTCAGGGGGTGATTCTTTGGGTTATTCTAAGAAAAAAATTGTATAGGGGGAAAGTTGTATCTCCCCTCCCTGAGGCAGGGAGGGGCAGTTTCTGAAACATTGACTTCAAATGCAAAAAAAATATTAAAAATCAACGGAAACACATTTAATAATGTGCTATAATTTTTTTGAAAGCTAATACTCCACTCTTGTATTTGGTTTTTAAATCAAGTTGTTTAAGCGAATAGCTTTTGAGAAATTAAATTTCAAAGTCAAAATTTAAAAAAAAAATTGTGATTTTTTTTTCTTAAGTCGATATTTTTCAAAATTTTACGTAATTAAGGGCATTTTTTGAGTTCAATATTCAATGCCCTCATTATTTTTTAGTCCATTACCGAAAACCAAATGTAAAAACCTTTCTTAGTTTTTGAGAAATTAAGAAAAAACAAAAGGTACTTTTCCCGAATAAGCCTGAAAAAATTAATTTATTCATGAATTATCCATAATTTAACCCTTTTTCGGGCTTTTGTGGTGAAAGTACCTTTTGTTTTTCCTTAATTTCTCAAAATCTAAGAAAGATATTTACATTTGGTTTTCGGTAATGGACTAAAAAATAATGAGGGCATTGAATATTGAACACAAAAAATGCCCTTAATAACGTAAAATTTTGAAAAATATCGACTTAAGAAAAAAAAATTAAAATTTTTTTTTTAAATTTTGACTTTGAAATTTAATTTCTCAAAAACTATTCGCTTAAACAACTTGATTTAAAAACCAAATACAAGAATGGAGTTTTAACTTTCAAAAAAATTATAGCAAATTATTAAATGTGTTTCCGTTAATTTTTAATATTTTTTTTTGCATTTGAAGTCAATGTTTCAGAAACTGCCCCTCCCTGCCTCAGGGAGGGGAGATACAACTTTCCCCCTATACAATTTTTTTCTTAGAATAACCCAAAGAACCACCCCCTGAAATACTTCCACTCAGGTCCGGGACACCCTGTATAACACTAGTTTACAAAATTTTGGGTCATGGTAGGGTCCTTAGAAAAAATATATTTTCTAGACTAATTTTGGGTCACTGAACACGAAAATCAAAATTATTTTTTTTTCCAAAGAAGCGATTTCGAGATATGCGCAAAAATCATTTTCTCAGATATTTTTTCAGATATTCCCATAAATCTCGCTAAGGGCATAGCTTATTTACATAAAATGTGTATTTTCTGAATGATGTGATCTGTCTCCTTCCGACGATGTACTGCTTGTATAAGTCGTACTGAAATTTTATAAGTTTTATAAGCATTCAAAGTTTCAAAAACGAGTATTTTTAAAAAATTTCTGGTTTTTGGTTACTCCATATGGATAGAAAAAAAAATTTAAAATAATTTTAAGGACTCAAGTGAAAAACAATCTTTTTAACAAAGATTTGAGCCAAAGTTTTTTTAAAATCGGATGATAAATGTAGAAGTTATTAAATAATTAGTGAAAAAAGGCAATTTCAATTTTTTCAATAAAAGTCATATAAATGTATATTAGGGTGTCTTTTATTTCCCAAAATCATTTTTTAAAATCAGAAAAACTTAAAATGAAAATTCTATATCCTTAATAAAGTTTTTGACCAAAAAATGTTTGTCTTAGGTGATAAATCGTTGCCTCTTAGGCCATTCTCTTTTCCAAACAAAGGAGAATTGAACCCACCAAACTCCAAGACCAATAATGAAGTGATATAAATATCGTTGGAAAGGTATTTTTATGAACTACAATAGTTACTAAAAGAGTTCATTTCAAATCTCTATGTGAAAAAAGTTGAATGCCTGTAACTTATAAAATTTTAGTACGACTTATACAAGCAGTACATCGTCGGAAGGAGACAGATCACATCATTCAGAAAATACACATTTTATGTAAATTAGCTATGCCCTTAGCGAGATTTATGGAAATATCTGAGAAAATGATTTTTGCGCATATCTCGAAAACGCTTCTTTGGAAAAAAAATAATTTTGATTTTCGTGTTCAGTAACCCAAAATTAGTCTAGAAAATATATTTTTTCTAAGGACCCTACCATGACCCAAAATTTTATAAACTAGTGTAATTGCCGACTTAGAAGTTGTCAGGCTACACAGTTTTTGTTTTCAGATATTTGTTTCTTTAATATGAACAAAAATTAGTATTAAAAGAAATTCTGCACTTGAATTTTAGTGCGTCCACTCACTTACTAAAAAGACAGGGCCTTACCTGATACAATTAAATAAGTTTCACAGGTGATAAATGGTAAATTGACAAATTGAAAATTTTAGTACCATAAATAATTTTTCAAAATTTTCGGATAGCGTTAGGGAAGTTTTTGTTTCATAAAAATTTTTCATGTCATGAACAAATGAATTGCCAAGAATGTACAACAATTAGGTATACGCAAATTTTATTATTTTCATATTTTTTTTTTTCAAAAATCGGTTAAGTCTGGCTTTGCTGAATTCCACATTATCAAAAAATGCTTAATGAAACTTTATACTGCCAACATTCTTTTTGGAAGTAAAAAAATATAACACCAATTAATTTTTTTTAATAATTGAATTGACAATCCTCGCGTTCCAATGTTTATTCGCTATGCTATCTAGCTATCCCAAAAATTTTGAGATAACTTGAGTTGTTGTTGCGTCAGCTGTTATCAGCTGTTTTTTAACAAGGGATTACAACAACACAAAGCTATCCGGATAACTGAGAATAGCCAGCGGAACGTGCCCAATGTTAAGAGCGATTGAGGTTCTATGAAGTTTAGATAGTGAAGTGAGAATTAACAAAGACGATGAGAAAATCGAACTTCCAGCTTAATGGTTAGGAATTATAATGTTAGTTTACAGTTGTTTTTTTGTTAAAAATCTATGTAAGCTGAACTGAACTTAATACAAATTGCGTATGATAAAGGACCTCACTATGTCACTGATGAGTCCAAGTGAGTAGAACCGGTCGAAACGCCAATTTGTGGGACTAAAGGCCATAAAAAGCTAATTTGAATCAGAAAATCGAATAATGTACTGTACATTAGGGTGTGTCGTTTATTTCAACTCTGGAGTTTCCACATCTAATACCTCCAAACAACTGCTTTACATATTAAAATTAAGTTCTTCATTTGAAATTTCGTTTAAGTTATTGGCTTTGGCTTGAAAAGAACACCAAAAACGTTTGTTTAAGGCTATTGATTATGTCCTAAGAAACAGGGCAAGAAGGAACTAAGACGTTCATGGGATTTTATTATAACAATCTTCAAAGGGGTCATTGAAGATGAGAAAACCGCGTAGAGCTATTAAATGAGAGGGTGTACTTTGGAGAGGGGGTGCAAAAGCACCCTTTTTGATCTTTGCATATAACTCGAAAACGGAGCAAAATTTCGAGATAATTCTGAAAACCTTTTTTGAAGAGAATAAAATTTACCAGCGAAATGGATTAAACAAATTTTTATTTAGCTAGATTAAAAAAAAATCATTGCAAAAAAGTGCAAAACCGCATTTTATGGCGAAAAAAACGTTTTTTTTTATGCTTTTTTATATATTGTTATTTCGAAAAGGTTTCTTTACAAAAAAGTTTGAGTATCATTTTCTTTTTCAGTGTTATAAAATTAGCCTATAACATTTCTTGGATAGGTAAAAATTGATTTAAGAAAATATTATTAATATCTGTCGCACTTGAAAATTGTATAAAAATACAATTTTGAGTGATTTCGAATTTTTAAGTCTAATTTGTATTGCCTTAAATTTTTTTCTTTTTAATTGTTTGTATACTTTAAGCAAAATTATTAAAATAAGTTAAATCAGCTCAGATTAACTATAACCATATCCAAGCAATAGACAGAAAAAGTACTAAAAACACAGTTTTCGAAAATAAACCTTGTTGTATATAAATTAGGGTGACTGTTATATCCCAAAATCATTATTCAATGGCAGACAGTACCTAAATAAAAAGTTAATGTCCTAAAAAAAATATTTTACCAAAACAAATTTTTTCCGAAGTCATTAGTCATTCTTTTCCTATACAAATTTGTATGGGTTTTTCACGCTTATTATGTTTTTTTTTTTCTTTTCGGACTAATGCCGCAATTCAATTTTTTTTATTTTTATTCATTAATCATCCCTTTCAAAGACCTGATTCTAAAATTTATAAACAAAAGTTTTATACAAAATATTAAGACTTTTAGTTTTATGAAGTTGGGAATTCCCATTGTAACATCTCAAACTAAACAATTTTTTTTTGTAAATAAATTTTTGAATGTGATCTATTAAAGGGATGTAATAAAACAAAAATCAACAAAATAAATTAGAATAGCTGCAGTGAAAAATAAATAAAATGCACGACTGGATCGCACGTTCCTACTTGCTCTTATGTTCAACTTACTTGGAACTAAAGAACTTTTAAAATATGCAAGTAATTATAGAACAAATATATAAAAAATATAAACAATTATAAAAAAGCATTTAAATCGTTTTTTTTTAATTGTATGAACACTAGTAAAATAGCTTAGCACTCAAACCCAAGTATGCCATTTTATTACTTAAAAAAATAGAAATATGTATATGCAAAAAAAAAAAATTTTAATCGTTGGAGCGGTTTTCTTAAAATAATTTTTTTTATATATAAAATGTTAGTAACATTTAAAAAACAAAATTTTGGGATGGACATTTTTAGAAAATATTAAAATACATTTAAGAACCTAGTTTCAAAAAAAATTATCAACCCGTTTCTGAAATATTGAATTGAAAAAAAGAAAAATTAATATATTTTTTTCAAAATTTTGATATGCAATGTTATTGACATTTTGAAGAAGCTTTTTCACAAAAATTTTGATTGAAATCCGTTAAGCCGTTAATGAGAAAATCGAAAGTCAAAAAACCGTTATATGGCAGGTACCCTTAATAACAATTCTTGGTTGTTTTTTTACCGAAATGTATACCAAACTACAATAACGCACTGATTTTTTTTTTTTTTCAAAATCGTTGGAGCGTTTTTGAGATTAATATGCTTTTCTTTAATGATTGTGTGGCAAGTACCGTTATTTTTAGAGCAAAAAAAAGGGTTCAATTTCCCCTCTGGAGAGTTACAAAAAAACCTTAACTTCAAAATTTGAAGAAAATCGCATCATTGATTTAAGCTGTAAACAAACAGACAGGCATTCAGAATTGTGCCACCCAATTTTTTTGTGTTCTCTATTATCGTAATGTTATGTTTGATTGTTATCTCAATTTTTTTTACCGTACCTTAAAGAGCTGAGTACTTTATGTTGGAATCGAATTTTTACGAGTTGTAACACTCGGACATTAATTGATATAGATTTCTTCTTAAAAATAATCGAGTTCATTAAACAAAATTAAAGAAACAAACAACAAACACCTGAAACGTCACAACTCACAAAATAACCATAATCAATCATTGACCTTGAGCCCACTTTAGAACAATCATCATTTTTATGAAGAAGATAATATTATTTACTTTCCTACTTAGTGTTTTTGGCAGGAACTTATTTAGAGTATTTGAAGATGGCATTTTTAGTTTGATAAAAGCTTGGGAATTAATATATAATTAAAGGCTGATACATATTTCACATTTATGATATTTTTATAGAAGAAATCTTGCGAAAAATGAAGAAATGAAGTGGGAGATGTGAGAATAAAACAATTGCCTTCCTAAGATGTTTAAAAATATGTTTATTGATTAATTGAGGCTATTAAAATATTTACTAAATAACACAGATATGCGTATATGACAGTAAATCATAAACAAAATTTTAAGATGTTTATGTAGGCAATATTTTATTTTTTTTTTCTAACAAAACTTAATTGACTTTAGATTTTATGTATCATTTGTTTAAAATAATAAAAAGTAGAGAGCTATTTTTGCAGGTTTTTTTTTGAAAGTGAACAATAAATTTTGTACATGTATGTAGGTTTGTAGGCATTACATTGCTTGACATAAACATAAATTTGATTCTAAAAAGAACTGATGAGGGAAGGTTACATTGTATTGTAGTAATTTCTTAATAAAGGATTGTAGATACAAAATTCATATGTATTATAGACTGATCTTACTCTCTCTCTCTCTCCTCCCCCCTGTCTCTCTCTCTGTCTCTATCCTCCCACTCTCTCTTTCTCTTTTTCTCTCTCTTTTCGCCCTCTTTTTCTCTCCCTTTAACTATCTTTCTCCTCTCTCTTTTGATTGAAAAAATTGTAAACAAGCAAAAGTTTTTTTTTCTTTATTGACAATTATTTTAAGAGATTTTAATTTATGTTTACAAATAAACCTTAACAAAATTATAGGGGCAACAAAATTTGTCCCAATATAATGTTATATTTGAACTGGTGGGCCCCTTTTTCAGCGGGATCACTGTCGTGCCCGCCCTGTAGCAATAACATTTTTAGTTTTCACTTTATAATTTTTTGGCAAAGATCGAAGATAAACAGACAAAATCTTTGCCATAAAATACATCTCAATGTTGCAAACCTACAATTTTAAAAAGTATCTTGAGGATTCCTAATTAGCGTGACAAGAGCAAGAATTTTATAAATTCTACCGGTTTGTATAGGTAAAGCTATTTTTCAAACATTCTCACAGAATTACGATTGCCAAAAATTCTACAAACAACAAAAAAAAAAAAACGCAAAATTTAATTTATCAAGTTTTTTTTCTGTCGACACGAACGATAAGACCATGCCACCAAAATGACTGTTAGTATAGCTACACACTTTTTTCTTAAAATTTGATAAGGTCTGAATAGGAGGTCAAAAAACATCTTTGCCACTTAATCGTGCGTTCGTTTCGTATCAGAAAAAAAGAATGAAAGAAAGAAAGAAAAGCAATCCTAGAACAGCAACATTTCCTGCTTTTTGATTGCGGAACCAAATTTTCAAGTGCAAAGGTTCGATAAAGTTGATTTGAGTTATAGGTGTCAATTCGAAGTGTTAAATAAGAGATTTACATATTAATAAAAGTCTTCTAGAAAAGATAAAAAAACGTGCATATGTTTCTACACAAACTCATCCTGTTTTACAGGAGGAGGTGAGATTGGTTGTGATGCAATGTGTATATAATGCAGTGAATACTGCATTATCTCTGTATGATCGGTTGAGTTTGATTAAATATTTACAATTTGCACGGCAACAACGAACGAGACCGATGACGCGTCACTAAAAGTCAACAACACAGCTTAACTATTTACAATATTATTATTGGAGCTGCATATAAGTGGGTATTTCTAATCAGAATGACATTAACACTCAAGATTTCGATTAGCACGCGAAAAAAATTTATTCTATTATCGTGCTTCAATTAGCATTTCAATTTGACCAAAAAAAATAAGAATATTCTATTTTTAGCTGTTGAAAGGAGTAATTGATATTAAATTTTAATATAAGTATTTCCATTGTTACGTTTGTGACACTAATATATATCCATGATTAAATAATTTATTCACACTATATTCTTATTTATTAATTTATAAAAAAAAAACTTGAGAACTCATGCGTCATACTGAAATTAAAAACACCCGGATACAGTTACAAACATAGTTGTATTTCAGCTGCGTAACGGATGTTACTTTAGAAAATTGGTGATTTGTGAATGAGTTATATAATTTTCATGTGGTGTCAAATATTAAATTGTGTATGACTATGTCTCATTCTTTTTTTAACCATTTACCGGAAAGTTGATCTTCAGTTTCAGAGACTTTCAATACCAGTTAAGAAAAAAGACACACAATTTAAGTTTGAAACTGTTACGAGAGTAACGACTTTTGTTACCAGTGTAACAACCCATTGTTCCGGGAGTTACTAACTATGATTTTTAAACATGAGCAGAATATAACAAATCATTGTAAAAATTTCATAACCACGAAGTATGAAATACTTCTCTTCCTAAAGTGAAGTTTTTCTTTCTAAAAAAATAGAATAATTCTTCAATCCGATAAGAGTTTTTTCCTTTTTTGTTGGAGAAATACTCATTTAAAGTGGATTTTACTCCCATATGAATGAGATTTCCGTGGAATTAAACCATTAAACTGTGAATTCCAAGTCACAAAATGAGTTGAGTAACAGAAAGATAAAGTTTTGCAAATGCTAACATTTATGTTACGGATGTGACACACATTTTAAATTTTAAATACAGACTCCGAATAAAATTCAAATTCAACAAATTTTATTTGATGAAATCAGAACTACAACATTTTTCTTAATTTGATACAAAAATTGTTTTTGCAGAAATTAAACATGTTCTACACAATTTCTTAACGAATGTGACACCTACTGCTTTTTAATTGTTATTTAATATAGAATTAATACGTGCACTGAGCTAAATTAGCTAGCGGCTCTCAAATCGACATATGATAAAATTGCAACAAAAATCAAATTTTTAGCACGTTTTTGAGATATGTACATATTTAATTTTCAAAAATAAAAATTTAATTTTTGAAAGTTTTGAAATGCAATATTATGTACTAAGTCTTATTTGAAATTTGTGTATACAAAATTAATCTAAATCCGTTCGGCCGATATTGAGAAAATTCAAAATAAAAAAATATTCAATGAGAGGTTGCTAGTAGATTTAGAAAATTTTTACAAGAATCGTATCCCTTAAGAATATATCCCTTAACGGTTTTTAACATTTGTATGGAAGTCACCGTTATTTTATCTTAAGGTTTTTTAAAAAGAATTAAAAAAACCCTTAAGTATCCAGCTTCAAAAAAAAATTACCTGCGGTTACCGAAAATTTTTTCAAAAAAATGGGAACATTTTCTAAAATCAAACAATATTTTTTGGAAAATTTTCGTACACAATACTTTTAATATTTTGTATAATTTTCTTTATAAGAAAATTATTGAAATCAGTTTCCCACTCAAGGGTACGCTTTCCAAAACTTAATTTTTTGAATTTTTTTTAAAGAAAAGTTGTGGAGCCGTTTTTGAGAAAAATACAATTAAGTAAAATTGCTAAAAAAAAACTTATGGTAGGTACTGTTATTTTCTGTAAAAAAAATTAAACAAACGTGTGGGGGGATGACCAAAAAAGCTATGTAACAAAGTTGAAGAAAATTGATCGTAATCAAAAGTTTGATCAAAATCTTGAGTTCTATTTTTTTTTACTTGAAAGTCGATCGAAGACTTTTGTTTAAAAAATTTAATTTGGGGTTTATGATCCCCGAAATATATTTTTCCTGAATGCCTAATAAGCAAGGATTACTTTTCCAAAGAAAAATTTAGATAAAATTTGTATCTTATTGATATGCAAAAAATATTATATGGGATTTTGTTACTCGAAACAGTTTCGTAGATAATTCAATTTTTTTGGGATTTAAACTATACAGCTTATTTCGTCGGCTTAGAGTGTAAACCTACTAACTCCATAAATGGAAATTTTACAGGAGAAAGAAAAAACTTCGCAAAAACTTTTATCGTCGCTAGAAAATAAAATCCAAAACATGGATTGTGTGTTAGTTGGTACTCTTCCTTTCTAAACACAAAACAACTCAAGCAGGATCTTAGTTTTGTAGTTATTTGCATCTTTGTAAGTAAGCCGGTTTTCTTTTTTTTGGTAATGTAAAAAAATAATGGACTTAGCCGTTTTTCCAGAACAATCAAAAATAGAGTAGGATTTTTGCTAATCGATAGCTTTATTGAGTATAAATAATGTTGAAATAAAATATATAGCATTCGAAAATTAAATTAACCAAATCGCAAATAGGTTTAACCTACACACAAATAAGTTTCACCCAAGTGCAAATAGATTTAACCCAAGCAAATAAAGGGTCCGCCAAATAACCTTTTTTTTTTTTTGAAAATGCTACCACTACATGGAGCTTCGGCTGTGTGGCACGTAGCGCCGTCCTGTTGAAACCAAATGTTGTCAATATCCTCCTCTTCAATTTTTGTGAACAAAAATTTGTTCAACATTGTCCGATAACGATCGCCATTGACTGTAACGGCCACTCGAAGAAAAATGGCCCAATTATGCCTCTGGACCAAAATCCGCACCAAACAGTGACTCGTTTTGGGTGTATCGGCTTTTCAATGTATGCGTGCGGGTTTTGTGTGCCCCAAATGCGACAATTTTGCTTGTTTACATACCCGCCAAGATCAAAATGAGCTTCATCTGAAAAGATGATTTTTTTTTGGCAAAATCGGCATCTTCTCTAAGTCGATCGCAGGCCGACTTAGCGAAGCAGCCATTTGAATGAAATTATTTTCCTTTATTAACCGGAAAGATTGTACTTTCAAATAAAAAAAGAAATTTGAGAAAATATTCAGTAGTTTTTTTTTTATAGCATTTTCAAAAAAAAAAAAGTATTTGGCGGACCCTTTAGAACTAACCCCATTCGATTTAAGCAAAACGCAAATATAGTTAAACTATACGAAAATAATTTAAACAATTTACAAATAATTTTAACAAAAACGTAAATTGAATTAATCTAACCTTGAATTATTGATCCAGTTGTACTTTTTGGACCTAATGGATTTTGGAATTATCCATAATTGTTAAAAAGCTATTATTAGGGGATTGGCCTTTTATTTGTTCGGTAAGTTCTTGGAAAAACGCGCAGAACTAGTGGAATTTAGAATACTGTTATAAGCCTTCCATTTCTTCACCACACAGCTGGAACAATAAGTTGAGTCTGGGTTAATCCAATTTGCGTCTTGCTTAAAATGATTTGTTAATAGCTTAAATTATTTGCGTATAGTTTTGTTTAAATCGAATTGCGATTGGGTTAGTTCAATTTGCGTTTGGGTTTTGGGTTAAATCTATTTGCGCTTGGGTGAAACTTATTTGAGTTTAGGTTAAACCTATTTGCGATTTTGTTAATTTAGTTTACGAATGCTATATATAGGGGTTCATCTCAAAAGGTAGTGTTTTCGCTAACACAAAGGTTCATTGGTAGTGTCTACCTTGAGATTTAATAAACACAATGTTAATGTACATTTCGAAACAAAGTATGTGGGTACTAACGGAGGTACTATTTTTGACTTTTTTTTAAATTATTTTATAGAATACCTATTATGATAATAAACTGTATTATTTCTTAAAAATCAGGTTCCCCCCCTCTCTGTCCTGTTATTCGAATATTATGGTATTTTTAATTGTAATGGAGTTAGCAGGTGAATTTGGATGTTATGGACTTAGCTGTTTTACTCATCAAGCGTTTTGGCCAGCTAAGAAGCCGAATTTAACAAAAATAATTATGTCAGACGATGCGTCTTCGTTCGATCTTTCAAACTGCATACTTATCTCAAATTTGACAAAAATTGGATTTAGCAGGTTTACACTCTAAGCCGACGATTTGTTTTTACGAAAACATATAGTTTTTGTTTATAAATAGTACAAATTACTGTCATATAAACATTTTTGTTTATAGAAAATTGCTTAGCCAAAATACCCTGTGAACAAAATACTTCCAAATAAAGTGTTTGTAAAGTTTACTAACGCTTATTTTAAAAGCTTCTCGCAACATCTTAAACAAACTAGGTTAGATGATATTATTTTTGTTTCTATTCTTAAAATCAATGAAATAATTTTGTCATCATAATTTTACAATGCGCCGGCAGCTATATAACCTCCAGCTCCTGAACTATGTGAATAAAAAAAATGCACATCATCATCTCCACAAGTGTCTTATCAAATTAATTGGATTTGGTCGCGCTTAGTTCAATGAGTGGTACTTTGGACGGATAATAATACATTGACTTTAAAATCGATTAATATGTATTAACCAAATCGTTATGAATTCTATACGAACAAAGCGTTTTTACTTTCTTTGAAAACTTTTACAATTCTTAAAATTTGTCAAAGAAATTGCCCTGAAAATTGTAAAGCTTTTTCTAAGCCACTCAACTCTGAATTGGTTCGAAATTTCTTTGAAAAAAAAGAGGTTAAATATTTTTGGCAATTAATTTGACTTAAGGAATGATTATGTATGGCAAATTTTTTCATTTTTTCATTATTCTCGTCCATATATTATATTTTTTTTTATTATCATGAATAGCAATTTTGTGAACTAAAAATAAATTAAATTGCAGTATATTTTATTACCTTTTTTATTGTCTGCAATTAAAATGAAGTTAAATAAAAAAAAAAACTAAACTGGCACGAAATTAATGAACACATGAATTTGATATTTAAACAGATTTAGTGTGTCACTAAATAAAAAAATGAAAATGGGCTGACAAGATGTTTTTGAGTTGACCTCAGCTTTATATCAAAGGATGTGCAGCAGAATTGTCAAACGTATAGAAAGTAGATCTGCAGTAAAGCAAAGCTCTGCTAAGGGCTAAAAGTCAGGAAATTCCCTCAGTGTGACTGATTCATACAAATTAAAAATGAGTTAAAATTAACTGGCTTGATCGATTAGATGCTTTTGATATGGAATGACTCAAATTAAAACTCAGCAGGGTAATTTTATAAAACAATACAAATGAATGAAAAATAAATCGCAGCATATGAGGAGTATTATGTGTGGTTTATTTCTGAAAATTTGAGCGGATATCAAGTAATTACACAATTTTTTTAATGAATAACTAAAGTCAACTTACGCATGAGAAATTTATTTTGTTACTAGGTACTTACAGTTGTTATATTAAAAGTCAAGACAGATTTAGAAATGTTTTTTCGGTGATGGCGTTGTCGATCTGAATCACTCAAGCCCTGCAAACAGAAGCTTTGGCATAAAATGTAAAATCAAGTCTAACAGCACTTAACCATTTGCTGTGACCTGAAAGTTTTTAAGATCGTTTTTTTTTCTTTAAATTCCTAATGATCTCGATGAAATATTAAACACTTTTTGAATTGATGTCTCAAAAAAATGTTTTGTGTATTTTTTTCAAACATTCGGGCCTAACATTTTACTTTTCGCTAATGGAGAAGTACAAGAAATAGAAGTGCGAGAAAGTGACCAATATTTATCTTCTAAAGTGTTTCTCATCCTAGACATTAGGACTTCTTTTTGTTCGCTCTAATCTGACTAAATATCATATTCTGAATCACCCTGTATAAATGTCTATTTTCAGTTTTGTCATATTTTTGTCAGATATATAGTTTTTTCGGTGTTGTCTTAGATTCAAATTAAGACCCGGAAATATAATATTCTTTTTCATTTTTATAACTATCCATTTAACAACTTTGAGGAAAAAGGGTATAATAATAGTCGTATAATTAGGAAACAATTGAGCGTATGATTATGCCTTTTTTTTGTTTGAGTGTCATTGCCAGGTACTAATTACAAATATGCACACACTCTATTTATACTAACACACATAACAAACAAATAAATTAATACACGCAATTAATTAAGAATGAGAAATATGATTCTATTTTAGTCGCACACATTTGACTCGTGAAGCAATTTAGCAATGCGGATTGTGGCAAGCAAATTTCATGACGTGGGCGCATTCACAACGACCGACCAAACGACACGAGGGGGCATTCCTACATATATTATATAGAGCATTGCTTAAGTGCTATAAGTTATATTAATACTTTACTACGCATTTTCATTCAGACATAAATCTACTTAATGCTTGAGTAGAAACGCAAACGACAACACTCAATTGAAAAAAAAAAAAAAAAAAAACTCATCCGATAAGTTATTGAATCTGTTTTGAAAATAATCGCAAATTTTGAGATTCAAATTAAATGCGAGATATTTGATAAAAAGAAAAGAATCCTTTGCAGGAGTATTATTTTGGTTCTAGAGAAAGTATTGGGAAGCCATTTTTTTTTTTAATCTAAAGGTACGTATTCCTTTGAGAGTAAAAGATTGAGAACTACTCTCAAGCAGCTCTCGTGAGAAGACACAGTCATGAAATTAGTTCACAGAGGGGTAGAAATAGAAAGTTTCTGAGAGTCACTCTACATTATGATTATAGTAAGCTCAGGAGCTAGCAGAATGACACCGAAACGCAATAGATCCATTCTATTGAAAACGCTTAGAATAGTGTCAAACGTGTCCGTCACCGAAGCAGCACAACGATATATAACGGTTTTTATTTCCTAGGGAGATCCTTATTCTACCAAGTTGTAGTGAGAAGTTCTCACTTATTTGGTGATGTGCATGCTTGACACTATTCTAAGCGTTTTCAATTGAATTTTTTTTAGCTTACAACATTTTTCAAGACATTATTTTGAAAAAAAGAACTTTGGTGAGACTTAAGCGAGACTAAAGCGAGATGACGGCAAAACATGCTCAATGCCAAAAAAAAGTCGTGTAAATGTCATGATGAGACCAAAGCGAGACCATAGCGAGAAAACTAGACAAAAACAAGACGATACACAATGACCATGACACTGGAAACCATAATTGGACTTTTGAACCACGTTTTTAGCTAATCCTAACCTCTTTCAAGAAACTAATAAAAAAATAACTTTGGCGAGACTATAGCGATATGAAGGGAAAACATACCAAATGCCAAAAACCACGTGTAAATATCATGAATAGACCAAAGCGATACCATAGCGAGAAAATTACGCCATAGATCTCCGTTTAAACTGGGAAGGCGAGACAAAAATGAGACGATTCACAACTACCACGACACTGGAAACCATGATTGGACTTTTGAACTACGTTTTTAGCTAATTTTAACCTCTTCCAAAAAATGTGTTTTGAAAAAAGAACTTTGGCGAAACCATAACGAGATGACGGCACAATATGCTCAATGCCAAAAACAGCGTGTAAATGTCATGGCGAGACCATAGTGAGAAAACCACTAAACGGATACCCGTGTAAACGGTCACTGTGGGACTAGATCGAGACGAACACAATGACCACAACACAGAAAATCCCGTTTGGACGACCAAGGCGATTTTGGTTTCAAACAACGTTCGATTCCTTCAAAGCCAATATGTCAGGGACCCAGATAAGGGTGAACTTGCGGTTAATATTAAGGCTTGCGCGCTCATCTCGGCATTACTGGGCCAATTTAGAGAATGATATAGCCGAATCAATGGTCTTAACAGCTGCCTGATTGTATGTTAGGATAGCTGTATTACGATTTTGGTTTGGGTCTAGATTATGTATGGAGGGATACTCGTATAACAGCGGCTATTTTATGTCAAAGCGACATAGAAGATGAGTTATCAAAATGGCGGCCGGTTACCATGAAACTCAGAAACAATTCTGTAACTTTGTTAATTTTTGTCGTAGAAAAATGATTTTTGTATTTAATCTAATGTAATCCAATTTCAAGCAATAAATTTTGTCTATAGGGCCGAAAAGTGGCATTTTTTGAAAATATATTTTTTGTGCGGCATTTTTGTCTAAAAAAACAGTTGTTCTAGACAGCCACTTTTCAGCCCCATAGACAAAATTAATTGATTGAAATGAGTTCTTAGACAAACTTCGAAAACCCCTAGATACAAAAATCATTTTTCGACAACAAAAATTACCAAAGTTACAGAATTGTTTCTGATTTTCATGGTAGCCGGCAGCCATTTTGAAAAAAAAAGTGACTTCAGGTGGTCCGATTTTGGTAAGCTTTTTTTCTCTCGAGGGCAACACCTTTCATATCCTAAAAAAATAATTAATTATATTGAATTTGAAGTAAGACATCACGGAAAGGATGTTTTCGATAAGTGGAATAATCTCGATTTCGAAAGCCAAAGAGAAAAAGGGCTAATTCCCTAGTATACTTAAAATAATTTAAGTTTTGTCTACACGTGCCAGGTTCTGCATTTATTCAAGTTTGTTAAACCTGACTAACACAAATTGACTGACCATGAACATCAACTTGTGAATTTGATGAATTCAAGCCAAGCTCGAATTAAATTTTATGATCTGCAATGTTGCTGAACTTTAATATGAATAATGCAGCTGCACAGGTTCTATTTCAAAATTGATGACACGAGATGAGATGAAGACTATACGAGATTATTTCAATGTGCGTCGTCGCCACGCTCTGTCACCGGTCTTTGTTTATCAATGGACGACGAAGTTTTAAGATTACAAAGCCTGCCAGTCGTCCAGCTACATACATGGAAGACAAAATATTATTTTTTTTATTTGTCAAATTTAAGTGTGATAAGAGGTATTCACTGATTTTATTCAATTATTTTCAAAACGCAAAAGTTTTAATGGAAATTTTGTTGTTGTTATCTTTTGAGTAAATTTGCTGACCCCATTTAATAGGGGTCACTATACACATCACACTATGTGTGTGTAGTGCGAATGCAAATATTTAAGATGTATCTGCTGAAGCTTTTCAATCAACTCCTCATCCAGAATGTAGTTATTCAATTGAAAGGGAACGAAAATACACCATGATGATAATAGGCTGATAAAAGTGAGTTTAATTTTGGAATGCTCTCGTCTTGAATAGTTAGAATGCATAAAGTTGCACTTTTTTTTTGTGTTTGATTGGTATAAAAGATTCGCATAGGTTCTGATAAGCGTATCATTTAGTGAACTCTTTTGAGTTGTACGAGTTAGACGAGGCACACATTTTAAGCAATGACTAATTGAGTTTTTTTTTTGTATTTATTGCAGGATGATCAATTTGCTGGTTACGAACGTGTCCAAGGCGGTACACTATCAACATCAACAACAGCCACAAGTTTGGACACAATCCTTGTCGATGATACATTCTCATTCCAAGAACAAAGAAATAAGAGTCCAACACTGCAATTTGCACCAATCTTGGAAGGTGATGATATTAATGAACCACCAAGGTCGGCGACGGCTGGGGGTCAACAACAAAAGACTGGTAGTCAAAAGAAGCTGACAGGAAGTGCTACAGAACTCCAACCAATACCACCTCCACCACAATCGACACATGGACATAGTCATCATTATCGTGGAGCTGTGTCCGATGCTGACTTGAATCGGAGTAAGACTTCACTAAAAGGTTCAAAGGTGTCCTTCGAGAAGAAGAACGAGAGCAGTGATGAGGATAGTTTCGAGGATAGACGGGATAAGTTCCAACAGCAAAAGACTATCAGTGTTGATCACAAGGGTATTTTGAAGGTAAATTTTTTTAACTTTATTTCTTAAAACTTGTATTTAAAAAAAAAAATCCTTATCCCTATTCTTAGGATCTTAAAAACATCCTGGCCAATGACAATCGTCGACAATTTCAAGCCAAGAAACATGTCTCCCTAGACATCAGGGGCACAACATTTTTGGAAGATCTCCTGCGTGATTCTTCGTCTGAAGAAGATTTCCGAAAAACCCGCAAAGACTTTCAAGGTCGCAAACATCAAAGTCTTGATCCTAGAGTAAGTCTAAAGCTTAAAGGAAATTTAGCCAGTGGCTCAAGTACAGATAGTGAGGAGGAGAGTGCACCTGAACAGAAGCGTCTTATTAAACGCTACAAGGATATCACAAAACCAGTGATTATTGATTTTAAGGATTTGGAAAGCGACGACGAAGATTATATTTCAGCGCGACAAGCTTTTCAAGCACAACGGGCAGCTAGCATTGATAGCAGAAAAAAGTAAATTTTATTTAAAAAAATTACTATTTCAAGTTCATTAACTATAATTTAAAAAAAAAATATATTAATATTTACAGTAGTTGCCGATTATATGAAATGGATGAAATGGGCAGCAAAAAAAGTGAAAATCTTAGGCATTCTGTACCTTTTGTGAGACAAATTACAGAAGATGGTAAACCAAAACTTGAAGTATATCGACCAACAACGAATCCCATTTATATTTGGACTCAGGTGAGTGTTGATTTTTTTTTAAATTTACTATAGAAGTGAAGGTAGTAGGTCAAAAAATAACAAACGAAAGCAAAAACCTATTTGAAACCACTATGAAGGCCATTTGGTCACAATGAACTGGCTGAATCATTAAAAATTCAATTAGTTTTGCATAAATATGTAAATTGGACATGCTAATAATCACGTGTTTTATGTATGTTTGATGTTATTAATTTGGTCAACTGGTCAGACATTTTTATAATTTTTAGTAGGTCATAAATTAAATATGAGTTTTAGCCTTTATTGTTTGGGTTTTGAAGAAATCTGTTAAAAGTTGTCAATCTTAAAGTATAGAATGGGCCATAAAATCCAGTGGATTTAAAAATAGAAAAACAAAAATAATAAGAACGAAGTAGTAACGAAACAAATTTACCATAATTTAAATTTAAAATGAAACAAGGAAATCATTTTTTTTTATGCAACGTTATTTGGTTGACAACCATCTCAATGACTTAATTTTCCAAAAAGAATCACGTCACCTAGTAGGTTCTTTCAATTCAAGCAAAGGTTCTACATTTTAAGTAAGACGTAAGCTACGTTTTCCATTCAAACGCATATTTTTTTTACTTTAAAAGCAATGGAACTTATTATGACTGCGAACCATTAAATTTCATTAAAAATGGCAATCAATAGTTGATGCTTATTTTTGTACAATATAAAAGCAGATTTTCAAAAACCAAGAAAAAAAAAGTAAAAAATACGTTTTTTTTAAATGGAATAGACACGCCAACTTGTTTGTCATCAGTTAACATCAATAGAGCTCTTTACCAAATAGCAATTTATCGTCTTCCAGTTTATTTACAAACTTCAAAAGCATCATTTTGTGTGAACTTTCATGGTGAATTCCAGTGTTGCCAGTGTGTTTAGAATAAATACCAAGACTTTTGTTACTAGAATTCACTTTAAATATCAAATTTCCGCACAAATTTCATTGAAGATAAACTATCACTTTTTGTTGGCTTTCCAATTTTGCATCTGATAGTTCCCACAAGATGAAAGCTGTCACTTTTGACGTAGACAGATTCTTAAGGTTCCCTATAGAGCTCTTTACCAAGTAGCAAATTAGTCACCCTCGTGTCAAAACGTTAATAATCATTTTGTGGGATCTGTCATTTTGTATTTATTATTCTTATGATGCTAGTGTTCAAAATTGTTTTTGAATGAAAAGATTGATGTTAATAAAATTACACTTTAAATATCAAAACTTAGCACAAGTTTCATAGAAGATAAAAAACCGTCTTTTATTTCTTGCATTTCAATTTTGCATCTGACAGTTCCTACAAAATGAAAGCTTACACTTTTGACGTTGTCAGATTCGTAAAGTTCCCTATTGGGCAGATGTAACAGGATGAAAACGAATATCTTGTATTGTTGATGCTTGCAATGGAAATTATTATATACTTAAGAACTGTTTTCATCCACTTTGAATTAATATTGGGGAGAGCTTTCTCATCCAAGAGCAACTTAATTCACATTCCAGTTCCACATATTTCGCATACATATTCTGCATTAAGTTTATCAATGTGAAATCTATCACAATAAATAATCAAGTTAAGAACACGTTCTAAAGCCTAGCATGCTGCTTATACGAAACAAAATTTTTATTTGGTCTCCATTCTTTTTAATAGCGAAATGCTTACGAAAACACAGCAGAAAAGTATTCATGGAAAGTTTCACCAGTTGAAAAAGAAAAACAAGAACAAAATAGTGCTTATACGAAACAACATTTTTATTTGGTCTCCTTTCTTTTTAATAGCGAAATGCTTACGAAAACACAGCAGAAAAGTATTCATGGAAAGTTTCACCAGTTGAAAAAGAAAAACAAGAACAAAATAGTGAGCAAGCGAATCCAAAAAGTTATTTGACAGACAAATTGAGAAATGTTGCTGAGGAATCCTCTACACAAAACTGAGATAGCTGAGGTCTCTGAGATCTCATTTTCCTGAACATGCTTATTTTATGGTCTGGGCAATTAATTTTGAGCGAAAAAAGAGTGGAGAATTTCCAAATCATCTACTACAATTATGAATTTCGTTAGTATTTAAGTGCATACCGAGCCCTATAATTATCAACAAGAACATCTTGTTAATTTTTTTAATAATAAGTTAATATCTATCTACAAAATTTTGCTTCATGTCTGCTTTTATCACAAGATCAAGATGCCAAGACCCCTTCTAGAACCCTTAATTTGTCAAATAAAAAAAAAAACAGAAAAACCTTAAACCACTAATTGGTATCTGATCTAATGACTGAACTTAACTTTTTCGTTAGCTTGACATGATAATGTCACATAAAATCGTATCCAGAGAGCTTTAATTAAAAAAATTAACTTTCCTAACTGAAAAAAAAATTGAAGATAAAATCATAATTTCAATAAGCTTTCCCAGACAGAATAAAAATCGACTCACAGTTATGGTTGAAATTTTGAAAAACCTAAAACGAAACAAAAAGCCTTTCAAATTAGATGAATTACCAAAATTCGGTGAGCAGATTGAGAGATTAAAGAAAGGTTTTCTTTTACCAAACAAAAATTCAGCGGGTTTTGGAATACACATAATACGAAATTAGTAAAATTGTGAACTGTTAGTTGTGTAGGTATTTATTATCTTAAAATTCCCTAATATATTTTTTTTATTTATTTTTCTTGGTTATTGTTTCGTTAAGTTTTTTTTCAAACTTTTGTGCGAAATCGTATATCGGGAACATTTGAGAAGCCACAAAAATGGCCAGTAGTATCATTACTTAATCTTTTTTAACTTCAATTTTCATCTAAGCTCAAGATTCCATTTCTCTTATTCAAATATTTTTGTTTTAAATAAAAGTCCATCATCGACTATTTTTGTTCAATTAAAAAATGAAACGAGCGTGTGCCAGTGTTAACTTATAAAATTGTATCTACATATTGCAGTCCTTTCAAATTACATTTCCTTTTAGTTACTAGGTCAAGCAAATCACATCGATTGAGGTGATGATAGAAGAAGAAATATAATACCTCACAAACAGTGCAGCTCAAACTGCAATTCACTTTTACCATCAAATTAATTAATAGTTGCATACTTCACACTCTTTCAAACCACCATTTCACCAAGCTATGTAGTTGTTGTTATTTGTTTATGACCAAACCTTCCTTAATCTTTAATTAAAACTATCAACAAACCACTGAGCACATAAGTTTCAAATAAAATATGAGAAAAATAGAACTTGCACCTGAAAAGCTATATTTAAGTGTATTGTCCATCATCACACATGGACACAAGGAAGACACACTTCGACGAGTTATGCACGCCTATATTTATATTTTCCTATCGATAATATCAAAATTTATGAAGAAACATAGTTATCCTGTTTAGCACCTTTAAGCCATTTAGTTCAGTTATCCTTTGTGTGCGGTTTGTGTTACACCTTATGACTTAGATTGTACTGCGAACTAGAATAATCTTTTTTAGATTCGTTTGAAAAATATAAAAAAAAAACAAATTCACAACATCTATTGACATCGTGATTGAATATCTATTATACTCTCATCGTGTTATCAGCATCGTTTCTCAATATTTAGAAAATGCGAATTTTTGACCTTTGAATTTAAATTTGAATCACGTGTAATTCACAAAATCAACCGAAAAAATTACATAGTTTAAGTGATAAGAACTTCAAACTCTCTCTCTCTCTCTCTCTCTCAATACAAATACAGATAGAACAATTATTTTCAAGGTGATCCTTTTCTCCTTGTATATAAGAGTATAAAGTGAGAAAAAACAATAATTCTGAATTAAAACATGATAAGATGCTACTAGCTAGCAAAGATTTTAATCAAAAGAAAACATCTTTTCATAATAATTATTAATGTTGAATAGCCATATTAACTCTCATATTGAATCTGAAAGTGATTTGTATTTCAGTTGTTTCTGATCAGTCGGAGAAGTTCAATATTTCAATATTTTATTCGGTGTCCGAAAAATAAAAGTGTAACAATAATAAAAGTGAAAATTAAAATCTAAATCAAGTCCTTCTTTTATGTTTTTTTTCTTTTGTGTTCATATAAATTAGGAAATCACACAGAATTAGTCTAGATCAAAGTGTTTTTTTTTATATCAAGAGCCAAAGGACAATTGATTTTTACTTAACGAACAAATATTCGTTAATAAAAGTTTAAAACTTGAAATTTAATTCCTATTTATTTTGTAATAAGAAAAAGAAAATATAATTAAAACCTTAAACCTTAAAAATGTATATCGTGTAGGCAAAATGTCTGATCTTGAAAAAAATTATAAGAAAATCATTTTCATTGCATAAAACAAGAGAACGCTTGAATTTGCATAAAACAAGCCTTAATGTGCATATAGCTAACGAAAATAATTTCTTTAACTTTTCAAACTGTCAAACTGACTTAAAGGCTTCAAGGATTTGATGGCATTTCATTACACCTGTATCCTTTTTTCCATTTTAAATAATTTCAGTTAAAGTTCCTGCAAACACAAAATCCATATTTTTGCATCCAATTGATACTTTTCTGTCAATAATTAAACATTTTTAACTATTTATGATCGAAAAATGTTCGACAAGCTTATCACTTCTTATTTGTATATATTTACTTGGACAATGTAGTATTTTTAGGATTTTACTATTTTGCATAATGTACATAAAAAGCTTCATAACAAACTCTCAAAAATTTCTTTACGGGTAATTAGATATGTTCATGAAAAATGATATCTCATAGTTCTTAGCTAATTTTGCTCTGTCAAAAAATGAGCAAGTGAATCAAAAAATTTGTTTCCTCAGTTATTTGACAGCAAAACTGAAAACTTTTGCTGATGAATCCTGTTCACGACACTGAAATTGCTGCGGGTTCTGAGATATTTATTTTCCTGAACGTGTCTATTGGCGCAGGATTATGAATATTTTCTGATATTTTTTACTGCCAAAGTTAGTGACATTTTGACAGTTTTAAAATTAATTCTTATTCACGTTCAATTAAAATTTTATTTCCTTAATAATAATTTCCAATTCATTTACAAAACTACAATACAATTGATCTCAAATCCAAACGAGCAAATAGCCCAGACTGTATGCTTTTGTTTCTAACTTGGGCTACGATTACCTACAGTATCCACTGTAGGTCAGAGAAATCTGACGGGAAAATCCGTTCTTAAAAATTGTTCGTCCAAAGAGGATCCAAAGAACTGGAATGCGTTGAAATTCCAATAAAGACATTTTGTATCAAATACACGATTAACTCATCTGTTCCACCATCAGTTCTGACAAACTCTTGAACAAAACAAAATTTTATTTGAACCTTGGAACTTGTTCTGACAAGCCCATGCAGCTTCTGACAAAAAAAACGCGTTTATTGTAAACACTTTCATAAGAACTTATATAAAGTTTTGTTGGATCTGACGTGTGTATGTCGTAACAATTGTTTTCAGAACACGCATTCACTGTTAGCACAGACCAAAACACCAAACACCCGAAACAAAACACATGTCACCACAAGTTTCGTTTTCTTGCCAAATAAATCAAAAACGTGTTGACTTGTCCGGTGCTTTCAGCCTTAGGTGGAGTTGCTAACATCTAAAGATTTTAATCGACGGAATTTCAATTGTATATTGAATTATTAAATTGCAGGACATAAAGCATTAATAAGGCCTTGGCTAATGACGGCAAAGAGAAAGTGTAAAAAATTGATCTTGAAGACTCGAATACAGTCTCATTTTTTCAAGAAGGTACAAGCATGATAAAAATTGTGATATTTATATATCAAGATTTGCTATACGAAACATTGTAGCTTCACACACCAATCGTGTAGTATCTTTGAATAAAGTTTTTTGGTTCATCTCCATCCTGAGATGCTTAAATTTAGTTTCCCTAGCAATTTGAAATACATTATTCCAAGCATGTTTTCTTCAAAAAGTATAACTACCCCAACAAATTTCTACACTTAAACAATAACAAATTATTTTGCAATGCTGCCTATACACTCTCGTCAAAATACGATTTTGTTTGTGTTTTTGAAAAAAAGCACCTACTATGTACGTACAAATGGTGAAAAGTTAAAAAATAAACAATTAGCACTATTATTAAAGTCAATTTTAATAGATGCTAAAATTCGACCATGCTACTTATTGTAACCTCAAATATAAAAGTTATACGTTTACATCCACAAGTCATTGTCCAATCATATTTATAATTCTGCACTTATGATTAAATCCTCATTTCCAAAAAATCCAAAGCTAAATTTAAATATCTACCACGTGTGACACAAGAATACAAGCATCCGCACTAGTAATAATAATGGATCTAATGAATCTTACCCCAATTAACCAATTAAAAAATGCTTTACCTACACTTACAGTGGATGTGCATCAATAAAAAAAAATATGTATATATTCACATCAGCAATTATTATTGTTTCGTATCAATTTTGTTATGAAAATCAAGTAGTGGCTTATCTTTGCAATAAATCCACATAAATCTAGAATATTTTGCTTCGATTTGATTAATATTTACTGTTTTTTTTTTATTTTGAAAAGTCTCTTTAGCAGCCATAACAACGTCTTTGTATTATCTTGGACTAACCCAATGATGCTGAGGCAGTCATGGCTAATTGTTTTTCTTTGTATTTAAACTTTTGCTATCTTTTCTTACATTAAAAAAAAGATGATGTTTAACCTTTTGTTTCTGATAAGAATGTTCATTGACAACGCTCTTAAAACACACAAGCAGTTTCCTATTTTCAAATGTATGAACATACATACATACATACAGGCATAGATCCGTATAAATTTCCTTGAATTTCAGTTCAAGTTCGACGTCCTTTCTCTTTCGTCGAAATTCAAGCCTCATAGACATACATAATAAAGATTGACTGAAAAATGAACTTTCAGTCTCAATAAGTAAATATCCAACAAAAAAAAAAGCTTTGTCCTTGTGACACACTAGTTGCTCTTTCAATTATTGTCATAATAACAGTCATCATCATCATGACTATCACAAAATCAGTCACAAGTCCCATAAGTCCTGAATGAAAATAATAGTCCTTCTTAGTCAGTCATTCGTTAGGCTATTTCTAATCGGTCGGTGGTGGTGCTCTGTGCTTAAGATTCGACAGAAAAAAAATCAGAAGAATTAAGGGCTCCAGATGGTATCAATGGAAAAATACTGTTGAATAAAATCCCTTTTGCTGTCAGTTCTATTGTGATTGCAATATTGGTGATGGCTAATCCTTTCTCGGAGGAGCAATGCAATCTGTCGCATTCGATTTTAATATTTTTCAAATTGCCATTTAAGTGACGATACGTTATCTATAGAAGAATGACAAATCAAATGAGCGACTCGGCTAGGAATAGTGTCCTTTTGACAATTTTGGGAATTTTATTTGGCGATCTTAGCAGTGGTTTTGAGCATGAAGTAAGTTTTTTTTTTTGTTATTTATTCTTATTCAGCTTCCTTTTGATTGTTCTGTGGATTTTCTTATTTAATTTAAAACATTGAGGTCATTTGTAAGTGTGGGAGGACTCTGATGATTAAATATAAAAAGGGGACTTGATTTGTTGACGCACGCTGTTGTGACGCAGTCCATCAAAAGATATTACTTTCGATGACAGACCATATCAATCGAATCTATCATGTTTTTTACTATTATTTCCTTTTTTTTTAATTTTGAACATAAACAGGATATAAAACATAAACAAGTGTTAAATACGGTTTCGCAAAGTGAGACAAGATGAAAATTCTTATGCGCGCTGACACTCATGTGTCATTTTCGGTGCCAGCTGATACTCCTCAGGCCAAGTGTACATACTCACAGGTTGTTTTTCGTTTGTTAAACCAACTTCCATGTTTATTTTTTTAATTCACAAAACTTTTTCCAACAAAATAATATTAATATATATTTTCAGGTTCTCGCCGCTTTGACAGTGTCCTTAGGTTCTATGGTTGTTGGTTTTTCATCAGCTTATACCTCACCTGCTCTAGTGTCCATGACTAATCCAAACCTGACATCATTTGAAGTTACTCCTCAAGCTGTAAGTTTAATAAAAATAAAATATTCTTTTTTTTTTGTCTGAACAAATAGTGAAGTGAAAATGATCCCCAACCATTAGGGAGCTTCTATACGTTGCTTCGACACCAAACGGATGATATTCACTTCACTACTATCTCAAATGAAAAAAAAAATAATAAGTCTACTACCTACATATCCTCATCTTACAAATAAATTTCAATTTTAGTCATCATGGGTTGGTGGTGTGATGCCATTGGCTGGTCTAGCTGGAGGTATTGCTGGTGGACCATTTATTGAATACGTTGGCCGCAGGAATACAATCCTTTTGACGGCTGTTCCCTTCATTATCGCATGGCTACTGATTGCATGCGCTGTTAATGTTGGTATGGTTTTGGCCGGTCGTGCTTTGTCCGGTTTTTGCGTTGGTGTTGCTTCCTTAGCGCTTCCTGTCTATCTGGGAGAAACCGTTCAGCCAGAAGTCCGCGGTACTTTGGGTCTGTTGCCAACTGCGTTTGGTAATATTGGAATCTTAATTTGCTTTATTGCTGGCACATATATGGAATGGTCAAGTTTGGCATTCCTCGGTGGAGCTCTGCCAATTCCGTTCCTAATCTTGATGTTCTTGATTCCGGAAACTCCACGCTGGTATGTGTCAAAGAATCGTGAAGAACGGGCTCGCAAAGCTCTCAAATGGTTAAGAGGCAAGCAAGCTGACGTCGAGCCAGAACTGAAGGGTCTTTTGAGATCACAGGCGGATGCTGAACGATCAGCGGGACAGAATTCAATGTTTGAATTGCTAAAGAAGACTAATCTTAAACCATTGGGAATCTCACTTGGTCTCATGTTCTTCCAACAATGGAGCGGTATCAATGCTGTGATCTTCTATACAGTACAGATTTTCAAAGATGCTGGTTCGACAATTGATGGAAATGTTTGCACTATTATTGTTGGTGTTGTCAATTTCGCTGCTACTTTTGTTGCAACTATGTTGATTGACAGACTGGGTCGTAAGGTAAGATCAATTGCTATAGTTCTTTTAATGTAAAAAAAATTACATACCTCATTTTTTTTCTTTTAGATTCTTCTGTATATTTCTGACATTTGCATGGTCATCACTCTTTTCACACTTGGTGGCTTTTTCTATTGCAAAGACCACAACATGGACGTTTCGTCATTCGGATGGTTGCCTTTGGCTAGTTTTGTAGTATTTGTTGTTGGTTTCTCACTTGGTTTTGGGCCAATCCCATGGCTGATGATGGGTGAAATCTTGCCCGCCAAGATTCGTGGCTCAGCAGCTTCGGTAGCAACTGCTTTCAACTGGTCATGTACATTCGTCGTGACAAAGTCCTTCCAGGACATGATTGGTGAGTTTAATCAAAAATCAATCTTTTGTTTATATAAGGACAGATTTGAAATGGGGGTTGAAACTTATACGAATCTTTCATTAACATTGGAATAACACGTGAATCAAAATATTGACTTTTTATCCGTGGGATTTTTTCTTGTATTTTTAATATCGGATAAAGCAATTTACATATTTCGGCAATATTAGAAAACAAATGGGAATTAAATTTATCCATTTATGTTTATCCGAGATATTGCATTTCATACATTTTTGTACTAAAATTTGTATTTGGAAGTTTGTTTGATTTTCAAACATTAGTTTTCTAAAGGAGTTACTAAGTCATTTATCCGTGAATGTAATGATAATATTATAAGATCACGCATAATTTTATCCGGTTTATCTTTTCTTTATTAAATTAATGAGAACTTCGAATTTAAAATTATTTTTGGATAGTTTCCTAATTAAAGAAAAAGCTACGGATAGCGTTGATATTTTATTTTTATCCGAAAATACTAATTTTCACGAAAAAAGGGCAAGTTTATGCAGTGTCAATTGTGTTTTGAACGATTTTGAAAACTCCCCGGATAACTTCTCATTTTGTTGTACAAAACCTATTTGATTGAATTGTAACTATATTTTTTTTTGGAAAATATTCTCACAGGCTTTTATTAAGCAAAATTTTCAAGAAAGGGATAGTCAAAAAAGTTGTAAGCATTCGAGATTTAAAAAAGCAACCGTTATTATTTGTTTTATTTCAAAAGTTATTTATTTCAACAAGAAAAAATGTACTAAAAATTATATTTTTTGTATCTTATCTTTACAGATTCAATGGGAGCAAGTGGTGCCTTCTGGTTATTCGGTTCAATTTGTTTTGTAGGTTTGTTCTTTGTGATATTTTACGTTCCTGAAACTCAAGGCAAGAGTCTTGAAGATATCGAAAGAAAGATGTGCGGACGAGTGCGGCGAATGTCATCAGTGGCGAATATTAAACCATTGTCATTTAACATGTAAACAAATCAAAGACAAATTACAAAAATTAAAAACACGAATAACACTCCAAGTGCCTTGTCAAAAACGCAAACAAATAAAGTGCCCAGCCAAAATAACTAACCAAAAATTATTTTTTAAGAAACACACAAAAAATTGTATACTACTTTCTTTATCCTTTTCTCCTAGATTTTTAAGAATATTTTTTGAGATCAATCTAGAAACAAGAAAAACAAAAAAAAACTGATCCCGTTAAGTAGTGCCAGGCATATGAAAAGTAGAACTTTTTCTACTAAGCATTGTGATATGAATGAAAAAAATAACAAGAATATGAACATAATCGACAAAATAAAACGATTTAACGTCATTTGTTTGTGCGCAGACATTAGATTTTTTTAATGTAAATAGTTTAAATATTTTTTTTTTCATTTAAGATTTTATTTTATTTTTGTTTTAGCTAGAGACTTACTTTTTTTTAAATTAATTAGAAAGAAAAAAAAAATAAATTTTTAACTATCCTAGTTTGTAATTTATAGAATATTAGGATTTACGAGTATAATGAAATAATAATTATTTGTTATTATTTTAGAGAATGATTGCAAAATTCCTTTTTAATTGATAAAATTGTGTTAGAATGAATAGATGAGAGATTACTCGTTTTTGAATTCTTTTGTTGATCGTTATCTTCAATTGGAAGAAATCGATTGATGATTAAGACATTTATTTAAATGAGTTATGTTTTTTTTAAATAATTATTATATTATTTATGTATATGTAGATTATTATAATGATGTTGATAAAATGAATCCCTATTAGATTTAAGAATTAAAAAAAAATACACAACAAATTGTTGTTGATCATATAAATCTTGAATATTTTTGATTAAAATATACATTGATATTATAACTGTTATTTTTTAATTTTTTTCTTGTTTCACTGTGAAAGAATTTAACTGGAATTAAAGGTTTAGTAACATTTACCATTTCTTGGGAATGTGTCCTGGGGGTGTAGCACGTAACTTCGTTCGATCGAGTTTAGTCGATACAATCGAGGATGATAGGTGGTTCCTAATTTGGCTCAGTCGATTGTTTTCTATTCGTTTGAATTTACATAATTAGGAACAGGCTGTCCTCGATAGTATCAACTCAACTCGATATCAAGTTAGACTTTGGTATTAGAGAAAACAAGTATCAGATGACTTGGAAATGAAAAACATTTGAATGGTAATGACTAGAATAAACTGTCAAAAAACATCAAAATATACATACAAGAGCGATAGTTGAAGAATGTTTTTAAATACTTTCATAAACTTTGTCAAACTCGGGCAGGCATCTTTAGGTCATGTGTGTTGATCGATGGATGTTGATTTAGTAGCATTGATTTACTGATATCTTCTTATTATTTACAAATAAGCTAAAACGTTGACTTAGTGTTAGTTCACGAATTAAAATTTTATAGTAAAGTATGATAGCTTGGGAGCAAAAACTTTGATGTTACCAAAATTTATTTATTGAACTGTTTATGCTTTCTCACTAATTGATGTTGTAAATAGAATGTGTGGTCCCTACTGTCTGTTTCCTTTAATCTCTAGTTTTTGGCAACAAGGACAAACATTTTTTACATAACTTAACTACTTGCCAATAGCCCTGTTTTTTAGTGCATTTTTATCTTCGCTTAGAAAAAAGTAGCATGTTAATTACAACAACAAACTGGTATATTTCCGCATTGTTGTTGTATTTAACATGCTACTTTTTTTTTAAGCGAAGATAAAAATGCACTAAAAAACAGGGCTAATGTAGGTACCTATTTTTACGAGTTAATTTACCATCATGAATTTTATTTCAATGATAAGATTTCGCACTTTACTCACTGACTAATGATAATTCATGTTTTATTTGCGTTCATGAATACCGGTGTTTATGTGTTAATGATTTAGTAATGAAGACAAAATGTGTTTTTAATAGTAGAAAAATAGTTTGAAAAAAGTGACATTGGAATTAAAATTTAGTAAAAGGAGGACAAATTACTGTCCTTTTTAATAAAATAAAATAGAGAGACACGATACCCAAAAAGAGGACTGTCCTCTTAAAAAGGGGGAGTATGGTAACTACGATGAAAGCGTAGTATAAGTTATAACACTGGCCGTTCCTAGCAAAAATTGACAGTAAGACACCTATATAAAGCCTGGGTAATATTTAATACTTTTGTCAGTTGAGCAATTCGGCGTTAAGCTAGCTTTGAATTAATCAACGGTTAAATGGCTTATGTTGTTTTTCATTGAAATCTGAAAGATTTGATTTTAAAATCTAGAATTGCTGTCTTGAATGAAACATCTGAGAAGATTCAGTTCACACACAAAGCATACATACACGCATACACATACAAATGTCGTATGGCGTCGGCACAAATAATACAAAACAAACAAATTGCCCTATTTCGATTTGTCGTTTGACAGGAGAATGTTTGCACTAGGGTGAATGCAGATCAAATCTCTCAAACTAGAAAGATCTCATCTTTCGACGTCAGATTTAATCTTTGTTTGAATAAAATATGTAAAACTAGAAAAAGTACAGATCTTTCCCAAAAAGATCAAATCTTTTCAACAATGAAAAACGATTTTAGTATTACGGTGCCGTGCACAATTATATCTCTTAACATATGTTTATATATAAAAACAACTCTACGTTTACAACATATTTCGTAGGTACTCCAATAAATTTCGTACATTGATAAATTCAATAAAAAGAGTTATTTTGTACATACACTCCACTTCAACTGAATAGACACACAAATTTTCACAGGAACTTTGTTCATTTTTTCCAAATATTGTGAACTAATGTATCATTTGATGATGCTTATTGTTTGTTTATAATGTTGGGAACATAAATCAGAAGGAATAATTCAAAAAGCACCGTTATTTTTTCTGCAGCTCTCTTGCAAAGCATTTCACATCGAAAAATGCAGTTTTTTTTTGCGTCAACTGAATAGACACATGTATTGAAACTGGTTTTAAAAGTTGATGGAAGGAAGTAAAACAAGTTTTATTTGAAAAAGAATTTTATTGGGCTATTCTAGTAGTGGGTGGTGCCACATTAAGGTTTTGGTAGGCTGAGTACGGTTTTCATTGAAGCACTTCGATATTTTGCTCCTCTTTAAAGTCTTTCACTATGCATGCCATGAGGATGAGCGGGTTTGTCCTGCCGGAAAGTCCCGTTTTAGGGTCCAACAAAAATCCAGTTAAAATTTTTGAAGTTTTAATTAAATAAAATGCCGGTTAAATTTTTTGAAGTTTTAATTAAATAAAATGCACGACTGGATGGCACGTACTTGCTCTTATGTTCAAGTTGGGTGGGACTTAAGAACTTTAAAAAATATTCAAGTAATTATAGAAAAAGTATAAAAAGCATTTAAATCGTTCTTTTAATTGTATAAACAGCCTGATAAATAGCTTAGAGCTCAAAAAAAGTATGCCATTTGATTACTTGAAAAAATATGAATTTATGCAAACAAAAATTTTTAAACCGTTGGAGCCGTTTTCTTAAGAATTAATCTTTTATATATAAAATTTTTGTAATATTTTTCGAAAAAAAATTTGGTATGCCAATTTTGAGTACATATTAATATACATTTAAAACTGAAATTTCAAAATAATTCATCAACCCGTTTTTGAAATATGTATTGAATTTTCAAAAAAAAAAAAATTGAATCTTTTTTTAAATATCCAAAATTAATTTTTTCGAAAATTAGGGTACGCAGTTTTATTTATATTCAAACAAAGCTTTTGTGCAAAAAATTTTATTGAAATCGAATGAGCGGTTAATGAGAAAACCAAAAATCGTTATCTGGCAGGTACCATTAATAAATGTTTTTGGTGATTTTTTTTTTCTTTTTCTTTTCGATCTGCGCATTTCGCTATGGCGTGAACTTCCGCCTGAAAGATGCTAGTAGACTGTCCCATCGGTATAGAAAGTTTGGTTCTAGGCCCAAAGATTCCCGCTCCAGTCCCTTCAGTCGTTCTCGATCCATCAGTGTACCACTTGATGGCATTTGTTTTGAGATTGTAGTTTACTGTTTCACCTACCCACTCCTTTTTGCTACTTAACTCCGTTTGAAGGTTTTTCTCGAAGTTGTATTTTTTAATCATGCCATCTCTTGGAATGTCAATAAGGTCTGTTACCGCTGACTTTGGAATGCAATCTTTAACCCTGAGGCTAATGCATTTGCCAGTACCGGTTCCCTCCTTGGCAAACCTCATGATAGCTCCCTTTGCAGCGCTTGCTATAGCTTCATGTAATGGGGATAGATGAAGATAACTTCCATTGCTATCGTAGGGCAGGTTCTCATTGCTCCAGTTATGCATAAGCAAGCGAGCCTTTGTACTTTTTCTTGTGATTTCCTAGTTGAGTAATTCGGTTCTTTTGTGCCATGCAACCGCACCATAGGTAATGATGGGTCTTACCATCATGGTGTACATCCACCTAAGGATAGTTGGTTTGCAGCCCCATGATTTGCCTGCTAATCTCTTGCAAATCATGAGGGCTTTTGTGGCTTTCCCGACGGTTATTTCTACGTGTTTATTCCATAGGAGTTTACTGTCTAGTGTGATTCCTAGATATTTAACCTCACTTTTTGTCTGGATTACTTCGCCCCCCAATCGGATTGGTTTCATGCATGGCAGCTTTTCCTTAGCAGTTGTATGACAAGTACCGTTATTTTTTGGGCTAAAAAAATTTCAATTTCCCCCCTGGAGTTACAAATAAACCTTAAGTTCAAAATTTGAAGAAAATCGCTTCAGTGGTTTAGGCTGTAGGTTGAGGTACGGACAGACAGACAGACAGACAGAATTGTGCCACCCACTTTTTTCGTGTTCTCTATGATCGTAATGTCATGTTTGATTGTTATCTAGAAATTTTTTTTTGCACGAATCCAAAACTTGCCCTATAGTACCTATGTATATTGCAAGTAAAAAAGTGGCAGCACCTACTACTAGAATAGCTCAATAAAATACTTGTTCAAAAAAAACTTGTTTTACTTCCTTCCATTAGCTTTTACAACCAGTTTCAATACGTGTGTCTATTCAGTTGACGCAAAAAAAAAACTGCATTTTTCGGTGTGAAAAGCTTTGCAAAAAAGCTGCAGAAAAAATAACGGTGCTTTTTGAATTATTCTTTCTGATTTATGTTCCCAGCATTATAAACAAACAATAAGCATCATCAAATGATACATTAGTTCACAATATTTGGAAAAAATTAACAAAGTTCTTTTGAAAATGTGTGTGTCTTTTCAGTTGAAGCGGAGTGTATTTGTTCCAAAGTTCTGTGAGTGAAAGGACCTCTATTACATGATGATTATTTGCCCCTGACTCTTTTCAAAATGCCATGGGTTCCAAGGTGAAGTCAGATTTGTTTTCTCCTTTGCACTCCGACGCCATTACAGAAAAAAATGGAGTTTCCATACCAAACTATCGATCGAAATTCATGCCGGTAACACAGTTTTTATCTGGGCTAAAGTTTAAGCGCCGAAAATTCTTTGGGCCCGAAATGGCTTAGTTGTTGTTACTTTTAACAGCCCCGATGTCATTTTTTTCGACCAAGCCCATTCGGACAGGATTAATTTTTGCAACCAAACAGTTCCGAAACTGAAAGTTGCATGTGCGCGACTAGCCTAAAACGTTCTCTGAAAAAATTTGAGGTTTCAAAGAAAATCCTTGTTTTATTGAGTTGACATTTCTACATGATGTTAACAGGCATTAGGATTAAAAAATATCACATACCAAAACCAAACATTTGGTTCAATATTTCATACAAAGATGTCGCTAGTTGAGCTTTCGCCGAATAAAACCCCATGATTTCAGCCTTACTCGATTTACTTTGCCAACAAAAACAATTTTTATTTATTCATAAACATAAAACTTACCCATAACTTGAACTCTGCAAATAGCACAAATATCACATTCAACATCCCAGCTCCACATAGCAACTGCATTCCATTTCTTTAAAGTGAACATCTTTTCCTCCGGTTTGCTCGAAGTTTCGGGGGTCTCTTCTAGTTTATCTGATGGATTTTCGTTTCCTTCTGCCATAGTTTGATGGTTTTATTTAAGAACTCTAAAAGAGAGTAAATTTTGAATGAAAAAACTCAAAAGTTTAGATAAAAGTTCCCACTAATTAATATGCAAATCACTTGAGAATTAAGCAGTTCCTTTCCTCGTTTTTGTTGTTCGGTGTGTTGCACAAATTCACGCACAAAAATGACAAGTGACAACAAAAAAATTGCAATTTATAACTGTCACATGCGGCGAAATGTCAAGTTGGAAGATAAGATTGTAGTAGAATGCTAATTAGGAGTAGATTATGGTTTGTGTATAAGATTTGTACAAAAAAATTTAAGAGACATCTAGCAGGTGGTAGATTATACTTTAGCTGTGTTCCTTGCCGTGTTTCAAACAGTTTGAAACCGCCAGATTTAAGCCTAGTACGCTGCTGATGCGAAACGAAATTTTTAGTTGGTCTCCAACAAGACAACGAAATGCTTACGAAAACGAAGCGGAAAAATATTCATTGACAGTTGCACAAATTCAAAAAATTAAAACAAATGCAAATGCAAAAAAATCACAAGCAGCCATGCTGTAATGAAAGAAACAACAAAAATAAACACGAAAAAACACAAATGTCATTTTTTCGCACACAATAAATGGTCTGGGTAATTAATTGTGTGCAAAAAAAGAGTGTAGACTTCTCCAAATAATCTGCTACAATTTTCAATTTCGCTCATCGAACAGCGTACTGCAGAACGAAAAGTAGAACAAAATTTTTAGTTTATGATTTCGTTGTGTCATTTTTGTATGGGATTTTTCGTTTCACATCAGCAGCGTACTAGGCTTTAGTGCGAAACCGAAATCTATATCTGGTGGCCTGAATCCTTTGAAACTAACCAATGAACAGGGGTTTTGACAAAGCTTGAGACTACAGCGTAAACTCGTCGTAAACGTGGTAAAGATTTAAACTTCGTAAATCTGTCAAATTTTCCATACAAATTGTGACAGAATTACGAAGTTTTAAACTTTACAACAATTACGACGACTTTACGCTGTTGTATGAATATCCATATTGTAGTGTTATTTACATTACTTATTAGGGGTATTCACGATCTGGGGCAACAAGTCTAGTAAAATTGTAAAATTTTATCTTTTTACAAAAGATCGTGAGCGCACTTTTCTTATTTGTAGTTGCGCTCTAGCAAACTAACAAAATTTCACAAGCAAATTTTAGCTGTCAATAGGGGGGCTCACATTCTCAAATTTGTTTGACAAGCATGGCTATGTCTATGGTTATTTAGGTTCTGTTCGTACTTCATGAATGAAATTCTGTAGTTTTTTAATTTGTTTAATTTGTGTGAGTAGGTTTCCACACACAGACAGATCTAACATCACTCTATTCTTCTAATTTATGAAAAAATACATGCGTGTAAGGTCACGCCGCGTCCAGATCAATACAAATTTACGTTGTGCGCTGTGTTCTGCGCAAATATTTGTTCAGGGCACACACAAGTTTGTGTGTCATATTCAACGCACGCTATCCGAATCCAATGGAATTTTTGGCGTACACGAATAAATTTACGGCACAGGTGTTTTGAAGTGGACGTCATAAAATATTTTAATGCAAACCGAGCACTCATGCACACGGCACACATTACGTAAAAATTTATTTTTAAATAAGTCTGAATTTTCAGAGAAAATATGTCTGTTCGCGTACCTCACAAAACTACGAATTTCTACGAATTTAGCCCAAAGTTCTGTCAGAGCTCATATAAAATAAATAAAATTCGTAGAAATTCGTTGTTTTCGGAAGTACACGAACAGACACGGGAATACAAAATTTTTGATCTGGACGCGGCTAAGGGTGTAAGCCTATAAACTCTTTTCTTCAAAAACATTTTCAAACCAGTTTGAATCAAATTGGGTTGACTCAAACTGGGTTGGCTCAAACCAGGTTGACTCAAACCGGGTTGACTCAAATTAAGTTGAATCAAACTGGGTGGACTCAAAGCGGGTTGACTCGCAACACAATTGAGTTGCAGTTGCAGTTGCAGTTGCAGTTGCAGTTGCAGTTGCAGTTGCAGTTGCAGTTGCAGTTGCAGTTGCAGTTGCAGTTGCAGTCGCAGTTGCAGTTGCAGTTGTAGTTGCAGTTGCAGTTGCAGTTGCAGTTGCAGTTGCAGTTGCAGTTGCAGTTGCAGTTGCAGTTGCAGTTGCAGTTGCAGTTGCAGTCGCAGTTGCAGTTGCAGTTGCAGTTGTAGTTGCAGTTGCAGTTGCAGTTGCAGTTGCAGTTGCAGTTGCAGTTGCAGTTGCAGTTGCAGTTGCAGTTGCAGTTGCAGTTGCAGTTGCAGTTGCAGTTGCAGTTGCAGTTGCAGTTGCAGTTGCAGTTGCAGTTGCAATTGCAATTGCAGTTGGGTTGAGTTGAGTTGAGTTGAGTTGAGTTGAGTTGAGTTGAGTTGAGTTGAGTTGAGTTGAGTTGAGTTGAGTTGAGTTGAGTTGAGTTGAGTTGAGTTGAGTTGAGTTGAGTTGAGTTGAGTTGAGTTGAGTTGAGTTGAGTTGAGTTGAGTTGAGTTGAGTTGAGTTGAGTTGAGTTGAGTTGAGTTGAGTTGAGTTGAGTTGAGTTGAGTTGAGTTGAGTTGAGTTGAGTTGAGTTGAGTTGAGTTGAGTTGAGTTGAGTTGAGTTGAGTTGAGTTGAGTTGAGTTGAGTTGAGTTGAGTTGAGTTGCTTTGCTTTAAGTTGTGTTAATTAATTCTTCAAAAGGAATAAGGAATACGACATAAGCCCCGTTTTCTTTTTTGGAAGCGAAGATAAAAATGCACTAAAAACAGGGCTATTTATTTATATTAAAAGATAGCTCATTCAAATTACAAATGAAAAAAAGGAGGTCATCAATAAAAAGCAAAAACAGAAGATGATGCCTTGATGGGGAACAACCGAGTAATTTAATATTTTCTCAGATTTATCTAGACCAATTTTGACATATTGAATCCGATTTGTCAGATAACTCTTCAACCAGTTCAATAATGACCATACAAACCTAAAGATTCAAGATAAAGGCTTAAATCACAATATTTTAAAAGCAAGTTTCTACTCAAGTATTCTTTAATGTGTAGGAACCCTAAAAGTAAAAATGTTAGACACTTTTGTCTCCGGTCTCCCCTCTACACCTTAGATGTGTGTAGCGTAGGTACCTTCAAAACGTTGGTAAGGTCTTAAAAGCAAAGAGACAGAGATGGTACCTACTCTAAATGAAAAATAAAAGCAATTTTTTTCAATGTTTTAACATCGAGAAGTTTTGAATAGTTAGGCGTGTTCAGGAAAATGAGATCTCCGACGGCTCAGTGTCAAAAATTGAGCAAGCGAATCCAATATTTTCTTTCCTCAGTTATTTGACAGCAAAATTTCTGAGGAATCCTGTTCACGAGACTGAGATTGCTGAGGGCTCTGAGATCTCATTTTTCTTAACTTGCCTATTGTATACATATTCCACAGAGCTTACACCTAGAAATAACCTAATACTATGTTTTCATTAAAGCCAAAATGAGGTAATTTCGCAAATCACAAAAAAGTGTTTTCATTGGTAGTTTGGTAATTTCGTTTGACAGCTCATTTCATTTTTGAATTTCAATTGGCTGTTATTCACTTTTTGTGTTTGTTTTCTTTTGTCTCCATCCATTACGCTTTGACATTTTCATACAAAATCTTTTCAGAGCTTTTCAAACTGTGGCGTATTACGGTATTGGGTGTGTTCGTTAGTTTTTGACTTTATTTCCAATCTAATTTCGTGCAGATTTGGTTGAAATTATCTCATTTCGAAATGTGAATTTTTATGGAAAATGAAATGATTTCGTATCGAATTTGGAAATTTTCAACGAAATTACTTCATTTGGCCTAATGAAAACGTAGTATTAGAAATTTTCAGCGAAATTACCTCATTTGGCCTAATGAAAACGTAGTACCTATAGAGCGTAGCCAATCACAATAATACATGGCTTTATTTGAACCAGAAAAACCATAATATAATTTATATCTGTAAAGGATACCAACCTACAGAAAAAAAAACTACTCAATATTAATACTCCAAATGAAATTGACAATTTCGGATTATTTCTAGAGAGATAGGCCAAACCGAACCGCATATCCTAAACAAATCCATTATGTTTTCGTTTGGGGTTTTAACCTCTCATGTCTCCATCAGGTCGTCCTAAATCGCCCCCGAACTGTTGGTATTGCTATAGGAGTTGTGTTGTGTATATGCATCAAACCGAATTTTGGGACTTAAAGTACTTTGCTGAAATAATAATAATTTGTCTCATGCATTTATTATGAAATTGAAACAGCCACCACCGCACCGTATTCACCGCTATCATCACCAATGCTGAAGATACACATTTATGTATTTATATTATTGTATATCTACACAAGCCGCAAAGCCCATACGATTCATATGTTGGAATTCATTTTGTGGATACCGGCTGGTTGACTGCTCTGAGTGTGCTGCGGCATGAATCCTCATGAATTCTGGCACGGATTCAGCAATAGGTCGTAGCTTGTAGCCTCGTATTCGTATACATACATATAAGCAAAATCAACCATGTACTTTCAGGATTCAGGTGGATAAAGGGTTTTCATATAGGTAGGGAAGGATAGGTATGCACAGAGCAAGAGTCGATAGAGGGATATGTGGGCACAGCTATGGAAGGGGAGCATTTTTCAAGTCTTATGTCATGTCCTCTCATATAAATATCAATAAATCAACAAAGCCAAACAGTATCCCATTATGTCAAATTGAATCGTGATAATCGCTTTTAATGAAAAATAAAAAAAAAAAATATTCTCTGTAAATATTATGTGGGATGATAGGTATAAAGCTTTTAATGGGATTACATCAACGATTCTAAGCTTGTAACTACCTGAATGGTTATGGCCTAGTTAGATTATTATCTTAAAAAGAGTTTCTAATTTACCAATAATAATGCACTCAGGAGGAGGGAAAATAAAATAAAATTTAAAAATATGCTTCTTTGATCCCTAGTTCACGTATGTAGGTAATTAATATAGTACTGTGACTTACTACCTACTACTGACTCTGGCTACTGAAGTTAGTCTGCTATTACACGACGACTTTAGAGTCATGACTCTTTTAGAACATAATGAGTGCGAAAGAGAAGAAAAATGAAATAGAAGACCAATTGACCTGTGAGTCGTGGGCCAAGTTTCGGCGACTCATTTTTGACGTTTCTCTTTTCCTCGTTCGTTCGTCTTTCATCTCTTCTGCATAATATTTGTTAGGCTATTGTCAATTTCATTTTTAATTATTTGTTATGCGAAATGTGAGCTTAAAATATTATATTAATTTTAGGAAAACCGTGTCAAAAACCCGAATCTATGATATTTAGCAATCTCTACTCATCTAACCCTGAGGCCACACGAGCAAGTACTTGCAAGTAAGTTGGCTACATACACTGCCTGTCAAATTCGTAATTTGCATTCCACTTGCCTCCCACTTGCTTTCCACTTGCATTCCACTTGCTTCTGTCCCAACTTTCTTCAACTACTGGCTTCAAAACTTGCATGCCAGTTGATACGCAAGTTGCTTGGGTTTGTTTGTGTTAGTAAACAAATGTGTAGGTATTGCAACTTGCTTGCAAGTACTTGCTCGTGTGGCCTCGGGGTAAGTGCAGAAGGTAAACGAGAACCAACATAAAGAAGAACAATAGTTAATCAAAATTGGCAAAAAGTGCACAAAAGAATGTTATCTTGATCATAATCATAACAAAACGAAATGCAAATAAAAATATTTAGTCAATTTTATTTAAGAACGATTATACAATGTAAATTGTAAAAATGATGGTATATAAATTATATGAAACCATATAAAAAAGAATAAAACAAAATTAAAGAAACGTTGGAAGACGGTGGCCTTCATAATTAAGTCTTTCATTAAACCATTTGACAAGAGGTTCAAAAGTGGTCTTCAGCTTCTCCAATTTGCCCTTGCTCTTTTCAGATTCGGAGAGTTTGAATCCTTCCTTGGCGACACACGTTTTGGAATTTCTTTCCATCGAATTCTGGTAGAGCGGGAATGCAATAGTCATCGACTGCTTCAACTAGGTAGAGAACTTCGTAATCTATGGCAATAATATCGCCTCAACCTCGCAGATCGGCTATAGCGCTAGCAATAAAGTAAATATTTTATTTGATTTGCTTCATACGCTCAACGTTTTCACTAACACCAGTGAATCCTACATTTTAGCAAAGAAATCAACTGATGATGATGATGATACCTGATTTGGCAATTGTTCCCAAATTATGTATTAGATCTTAGCTTTTGTCATTCCAATACCAGAGCCCATTGTAAGAAGAATTTTGTTTTCCTTGTCAGTTTTTATTCTGACCACCAACTCGGGACTCGTTTCAAGTTCCTTTCCTTTATCAATAGCATATCGGAGGCATTTGATATCAATTCACGCAAGAAGATCTCATTGTTCTTGTATAAAGTTAATAATGAATTCCATCATAGGGTTGACTTCGGTTTGGAATGTGAACTTTTTCACCTGGAATTAAAATATGTTAATTTTATAATTAAATTTAATAATCTGCTACTGAATACAGATACCAATTCCCTTATTAAACTGCGTACATCGATGATAAACAAACTATGACTATGAAACTTTAAAATGAGAAATACGAAAATCGATGTTAAAGAAAACTGTCAAATTTGAGTCAAGACCCAAAAGTCATGGTGTAATAGAACGTGCCTCACAGGATGAATTTTCAAAGAAGAATTCGAAGAAGAGTCATGACTCTAAAGTCGTCGTGTAATAGCAGACTTACACTGCATCTAATCTATTCAAAAATATGATACAGTAGCATTGTATATCCAATCTATAGTATTCTCATGAAACACGATTTTTTAGGTAGACATTTGGTCGATAGGTTCGCTGTGATCGCCTTACGGAGATCCCTTAACAAAAATTAGTATTACATTTGGACGCATAGATGGCCACGAGCTTTTTTTCTTCATGAGACTACTATAGAATTTATATACAATGACAGTAGAGGAAATTCCCATAAAAACACTGTAACTTTCCATACCTATGTAACTCATTGCACCGACTGCAAACTTGGCAGCACTTTTTATTTTTGGATCCAAAATGATCTGTCAAACCAATATGAAGGCAACCGTCTTTGTTTGTGTAGTTAATTCTAAAAAGTGAAATTTAAAGGCAGATATTCGTATAAAAACAGTTTGATTAAAAGTGGTTATTTCATACAGTTGTTTGAATTTTTGATCGAAAGTGGCAGGAAATCATTTTGTTTGTTGTTTTTTTGGCTGACTTTTTACGCACAGGTTTCTTGTACATTATAAGAACTTGGCTCTTTTTTTTAAACTTATGTTTTTGTTGTGATCATTTTTGCATCGTCTCGTTCTTAAAGACAAAAATTTTCCAAATGCAGTTCATTCAAATGGAAAAGCGATACAATATGATCATTTGGTAATTTTGCCTTGAAGAATGAGATTTTTTAAACGCGAGATTTTCAAATAAAAGTTCTTGAATAAAATGCGAATTATGTTATACAACAACTACGAGACTTTTTTCTATGGAATTTTGTTTGCGTACAATAGTATTGCTTCCCTTTACCTCTAGGCATAAGCTTATTTGATGTATTTAATCCATCTTCTAGTTATTAACAGAGACCTCAACTTGTTTTTCAAGGAAATCCCAATATCAAATGCGTAGGTATTTACTTATGTTCACACTCATGATAACTTCCATTCTTAAGGTGATATCTTACGATATTTTTAAATTTAACCGGAATACCTTCTTAAATAGTATTAAATGTGTTCAAAAGGTTCACTCAAACCTAGGGGAAATACCTATTACATCACTATTTATTGTAACTACATATTATATCGGGTTTTGAAAGCACACAACACTTATGATATGTTCCTTACTTCTATATTTTCTGACATCAACATAGACAAGCTCAACATACTCAAGAAGATAGCTAAGTGTATACCTACCTTACAAGGCCCTTCACTATCCCCTATATCCTCGCTTAGTTCAAGGAACAAATATTGAAAACAAAAATATTATTTATTTCTCAGAATCTTGACCTCACATTCTGATAACCATAACAATTCACCATGTCCTTGGAAAACACATTTTCAATACAAACGACTTATAACATAACCTTCTTCTTCTCTTCACATTCATTCATGCCTTTCAAATAAATCCTCCGAACCGAAAATCGTGTGGTGTGTGATATAAATCCTTAACGAAAGTCACGTCAAACATTCATAACGTTTAATGTTCGTATAGGTCGTACACAGTTAATTATGATTCAGCCTCTCGCTATGCCTCTGTATAAGAGTGAGATATCATCGGTAATTAAAACCTAAGATACACATGGTTTCCTTTTTGGCACACAGAGCATAGCAATGTTGGCAAATATCCTTCAGTTTTATCTCATGAAATAGCAGAATACCATAACTATTATACAACTTATCAAAGGCACATTCAAATAGAAGCCACTTTTTTACCACGAAAAATGTTGGCTGCAATCTCAGTGTCCTATACTGGATGACACTAATTGCCCTACACAAGGATTTGCATAATTAAAATGATGGAAATGGTCCACTCTCTCTTGGGATGCATTCAAACCCCCCTCGATGTCCTTAGATTGGTGCCTTTTCATTCAGATCGCCAGGACACGATTGCAATTGCAATTTAATGAGATTCTAACAAGCTATATCTGGTGATGCTGCTGATGCTTTTACTGTTTGTAATCCTCACATGCTGCCGCCGACATTTATCCCCGTTCTCTCACTGCCCATTTTGAATCTCTACAAGAACACCAAAACGATTCCAACGAAATGCAGCAAAAGGACCTTTATCGGGTTTCCGCAATCGCAGCCAACATAAGAGATTACATTTAGAATCCTCCAAAGGACATTAGTTACAACTACAACAACGATATGGTTCCCCAGAATAGAAGCAGTGTGCTGCAAATAGAAGAAAGAAAAACAAAAAAACACGAAAGAACGACATCGGCAAGCTCCACAAAAAAGGTCTTGAATTTAACAAGCATCCTTGACACCACTGAGAGTTGATAAAAGTGTTTGAAAGAAAGTTTTGCACTCGTGTTGGCACCTCTCCTTTTACCTATAGCTTGTCCGAAAGTCTCTTTTTTTTACTGTAGAAAAGATGAGGACGATTTCTTTTCCTGTATAGTTAAATGTTTATACATACCTTTACCTCATACCCTTCCTTAACTCGTATAGATGTTGGCACAAGGACACACAAGTTGAGTGATAAAGGAATACTACATAAATTCATATAATTTACAGTTTACTCTGAACTCCCAGTGGGGATTGTGGAAGGCTCGTGTATTTTTTCGTCCTTGCCCCAAGTGAGAGATGTGTGGAAACGTGGGAAAACCTTTAGGGGCCAACTTTCTTCGAGTACCTAAACTTTGTTTTTTTTTTTTTTTGAGAGAAAAGGATGTGGTGAATTTGTGAATTTTTGTGCGCATGTGACCATAAACTCAGAGTAAACTTGATGGTTTTGAAAAATTGCGCAATAAACCAGACATTGGGCTTGGAGAGCTCTATATAGAAATTGGTCGAGACCATGTTGTGGTGTTTGAATTAGTCCTTCTATGACCGGCAATGAATTATGATAGGGTTTTCTTTTAAAATGCTATCTATACAAAATAAAAAAACCTTATATGAACCGAAATCAAAAAAAATTTCGTATGATGTCATGAGTGCAAGTGAGATAGTCGCGACGAATAACCAATTTTGGTTGGCTTAAGACAGTTTAAAGCTATTTTTAAGAAATAATTCAACAAGTCTAATTTTTTAGTCTTCTATACTTGGCTGAGTTATTTCAGAAGAACATAACATATAGAATTTGTTTTGAGTCTTCTTCTCAGTTACTTATAGTTTTTTTTTAAGAGAGCGGAATTTTCTTACTATGATTCATGTTCACCAGGTATAACATACTAAAAGTCCCCAGCCCAAAGCCACGAGCTATAGCAAAAAGGGGGGGTTAAATTCCCCTTTTGTAATATTTCGGGAATATTTTGAGAACTAAGCGTTTGAGCGGAAAAGTGTATACTACAAAATGAAAGAATAATAAATTTCCTACAAAAAAGGTTTTATTCATATTTTCGGTAGGAGCAAGGTTGTGAAAGATACGGGGAGTAAAAAACTCAAAAAATTGAAAAACAATGTTATCGTCTTACAACATCAATGGTTTTTGATCAATCAACCCGGATATAACCGGAAAAGTACGTATATATTGATTCATGGTCATTTCAGTGACGTCATGAGAGCAAATTGAAGTGTACAGAAGCTGCTTGTGTTTAAAATGTCCTTATTTATTAACTGGAAGTTATTGTAATTGGTCCGATTTGTCGAATCGAAAATTTTAACATATCTTCACGTTTCGAGTTCCCTAGAATTGGAATCCATCATTTTAAGAAAGATGTCTGTGTTTGTACGTACGTTCGTACGTTCATCGTTTTTTTTCGTCCACCATATCTCAAGAACGAATAAAGATATCGACTTCGGATGAATTTTATTTTATAGATAGAAGTTTCATTACGTTTTGAAAGGCTTTTTTAAAAAATTAAATGAGCGGTTTTTTTTCGATGGTAGTTTTAAAAAATAGTTCTTGAATTTCTTCATTCTTGAATATCTTGAGAACGAATCATGCTATCGACTTCGGGTTAATTTTATTCTATGCATATTGATGTAATAAAGAATTGGTAAAAATATAAAAATATATCAACCTATAGTTTTTTTTAATAAAAAAATAAAGTTGCTAAAAATTGTTAAAAAAAAGTTGTTTGGCTCATATATCTCGAGAACAAACAATCATACTGACTTCGAGATAATTTTAATTTATACACTAGTTTATATATACAAATTGATAAAATTTTAAAAAATATTGAATTGACAATTTTTTTGTTTAAGTGAAAAAAACTGCAAGCAATTTTATCAATAATTGTTGAAAATTTGTTTTTTGCCTCAAATACCTTGAGAACTAACAATGATATTGGCTTCGGGGTAATTTCATTATATATACTAGATTAAAGTAAATTGATAAAGGATAAGTTTTGCAAAAAAAACAACAAACTGTTTTTTTAAGCGAAAAAATACAAGAAACTTTAGCTACCAAAAATTGTTGAACATTTTTTAGTCTCAAATATCTTTAGAACAGACATTGATATGGACATTGGGATGGTTTTACTCTACATACTATGTAGTTCAATTTTGTAAAAAAAAAAATAACAAAACAGTTTTTTTTGTTTTATAGAAAAAAGGTTACAAACATTATTCAACAATATTTTTCTCTAATATCTCGAAGGCAAACCAATCTTTGGTATTCACTTGATTGCCTATTGAAAGTTTTCGAAGATCGAGAATCGGTGATTTTTTAATAAAAAAACATTGGGGCTCTAGCTTCCGAGGGCACCAATTGGAAGTTACTAGTATGGGTCGCACCCAGCCTTTTTTTTTTTTTTTTTGATACAGTGTTTTTTTTTATATGAGAAACACTGTTTCTTCAAAAGTAAGAAGTACACAGAATATTTCCAAGTTACAGGCCAATACTTTATGAAAGCATTTTTGGACATATCCTAAGAAATAAATTCCTTATACGGGGAGCTGTATTTACCCCTCCTTTCTATAAGGGGGGACAAATTCCCTAAACATTGACTGAAAATAGAAAAATAGCTATTTAAAAATAACGGAAATACTCACAATATTGTGCTACATCTTTTTTAAAAGCTTAAAACAGATTATTTTATTATATATCCCGTATCTTTCTTAGTCTTGCTCCTACCGAAAATATGAATAAGACCTTTTTTGTAGGAAATTTATTATTCTTTCATTTTGTAGTGTACACTTTTCCACTCAAACGCTTAGTTTTCAAAATATTCCCAAAATATTACAAAAGGGGACCTTTAACCCCCCCTCCTGGCTATAGCTTGCAGCCCTGGGCTGGGGACTTTTAGTATGTTATACCTGGGGGTCACCTCTACCACATTAAATAATAACCCAGAGAGCATGATTTATTGCATTTATTTTTCCTTCGTCGACTGGACTATATCCAAATGTTAACTTTTTTTGTTTAAAAAAATTTATTACGTTTTTTTTTCAATAAGTAATGAGTACGCCCACTTTTTCTTGTAATTCGGACTTTAAGGCTGTTTGGAATAATTGAATGATAAAGTTTTTTTTAATCAAGCAAATCTTCTTCCAGGTTTCTCAGATAGCTTTGTCTTTATCTTCAAACGCCAGGTCCAAAACTTTCCGGTGAAAAGGGTGGCCAAAGCAAAAGTTACACTGTTGGAACAGATACTCAAATTTATAGCTTTTTCAGTTAGTAGGTATTTGAAATTAAAAGCTCCAATTAAATTGTTCCATAGTAAGTCATAGCGCTGAACCCCATAGCACCTGACATACGACTCGTTAAAATAAGTTCCACTTCTCTCCAATTATAAAAATCTAAATTCTAATCATCGGATGCGTCAATATTGAACCTTTTTTCATCCGAAGAGACAACCCATTTCCATTCATTTCTCCAAGCAACAAGGCCCCTGGTGAAATTCATGTAAGCCTTTCACTTCCTTCAATGCTATTTCACGGCCTGAAAGTCCTAGTTTCTCGAAATGATCTATTATTTCTGATACCGTCAAAGTGTTTCCTGAGCCCATTTTTACTTTAAATTTACTGTAAAATAAAGTTTTCGGTAATTTCTCAAATATTTTAAACTTTTATTAAGAAAAAAATTAACGATTTGAAAATCAATAATTGCAACCCAGGTAACAATTTTAGCTGTTCAAATGCTTCAACAGCGCTCTTAGAGCAAATTTTAAAGCTCGTTGATTTCAAAAGAAGCTCTAATTGCACTTCTAAAGCAAGTGTAAAGCATGTTTACAGCAAATTCATTGAGTTTGAGAGCTAATTTTTGTTCGAAGCCAGCTTTTTATCAGTGGCTAGTACGGCTTCGAAGCTCTCAGGCTCATGATTTGGAAGTCTTTAAAGCATAATTTTTGACAGCACTTTGTTTGTATTAGTTAAGATAATACAAATGATAAATTAAAATAATATTAGGGAGATGTATTTCATGTGTGTGATAGTAGCAATCGAAAACATCATGTGATGTCGTGCAAATTAATTAAATCATTAAAAAATTCGCAGAGAAAATGTCGTAGTGAGAAATAACATTAATATTATTTGTGAGTTCCATGTACCTAAGTGATTTCTTAGTGCGTGTTTAGTTTTTTCACAATTGTAGTGAAAGTACTTCGAAAAATAACAACGCGCCTTCGAAATTATTTATATTACGCCGTGAAATATTTAAAAAAGTTTACCAATGTAAAAAATTGATAAATAAATTTAAAATATCATAAAATGAAATGTTTTTGTTTTCATTGCAATATTTGCAATATTTTATTGTGTTTTTATTGAAAGAAAAGATTATGTGCATTCGTTTAAAATAAATAAAGAAAATTATTCAATGATTTTTTTTCCGTCGCCATAGTTTTTATTATGAACATAGTTTGTCTTCAACCGAGCTCTTCTAGAGCTAGTTTCCACAAAATGAAAGTTTTGCGTTCAGTACTTAAAAAGTAGGGTGTTCAGAAATTGAAAGTCATTGACTGATTCTAATTTCTGGTAAAAATTTCTTTTTTATTTAAATTCTATTCAACATTGAAGTGCATTACGGTTTCTTAGGACGAACGCAAATACTTTTGCGACTCAGCCATAGATTTAATATTATTTAAAACCTTTTTTAAGTAAACTGTTTAGTTAATTTTAATAAAAAAAAATGTGAATTTAGCATCTAATTTGATTTTTGTGGTGCATACTCGGTATTCACCAGAAAGGGAAAGGAATACATTTATTTTCTAGTTTTGGTTAAATTTTTCCTGTTGAAGTCATGGCTATTATATTTTATTTGGGAACACCCTCATATTGAGTAGAAGTATTTTATTTGAGAGAGGTTTAGTATCAAGCTCTATAGTCGATTTGTCGTAGCTCTATTGAGTCTTCACATTTCATAATGCTCAGAGATAAATCTGACAATGCTCAGAGAGATTTCATGCGCATGCGCTAGAGTTAACTTCACGAAGAGTTTGTTTGAAAGTATTAGTAATTTAACTCTACAGCCGTTTCTTGTGTAGCTTTTGAAATGCTAATTTTTGACATTTCTATAAAGTCATGCGTTAGTATTTTGAACATGAAATTAAGCAGCTCTACAATGCTTCTTTTTTTGCTCATATCAATAGTTTGCTCGTTTAAAAAACGTTGAACGTTATTAAAGAGCTATTTTTAAATCGTGAATCGTTATAAAATTAATAGAGCTAAAAGTGTTCTGGAACTTCGATTATAGAACCTAATTTTTAAATGAAATGTAGGGAGCTGTGAAATAATCTATTTCAGAGCTTTAGCTTTGGATTTCACTGTCTACAAGCTGCTAAAGAACAGTTTTGCTTCTATTAGCTGCGACGATGTTACTTGGGAATGGACTCAATCAAGTGACGCAACCTTTTATAACCATTTTTAGCAGTTAATTCATAAAACTTATGAAATTCCTATTGATTTTCCAAGTAACCCTTTCAACTGTAGCCATTTTTATTGGACAATATGTTGGTCATGGACCTTTGTCACCTCATATGAGGAAAATTTGATAAAAACTGTCATCTATAATTGCTCAGAAAAGGTCAACTGGTCCCAGAAATTGATCAGCCCTAGATAACTTGTAGTCAAGGCTTAAACTTTCTCAAGGTAGCTCAAGGCGATTTTGAGCACTTCATTCATGGGAAATTTGCAAAAAATGTATACCATCCGAAAGATTTCTAGATCGTGATAATAGGTCAACTATTTTCAGTAATTCGTCAGCCATAGATTTTTTTCTATGCATTTTTGAAGTTCGTTTCAATGTCAAACAAAAAACTTTTGGTCATTAAAAAAAAGTATGCAATTTGAAAGGCCTCTTCACGGTTGTAAAAGGTCAGCCATTTTCAGTAATTGGTCAGTCATAAATTTTTTTCATGAATATTTAATGAATTTTAAAAAAAATTTAAGGTCAAAACGATTTTTGGCACCTCATTTTAGGGAAATTTGCAAAAAATGGGTACCATCTGAAAGATCTCTTGATTTATATAAAAGGTCAGGTAGTTTCAGTAATTGGTCAGCTATAGATTCATTTTTACGATTTTTTAAAGTATTTTTTTTTAAGGTCATGGTGCATAGCTGACCAATAACTGAAACTACCTGATCATTTTTATAGATCTTAGGGCCTTTCGGGTGATATTAATTTTTTGTTTCCCATAAATGAGGTGCCAAAAATCGCGCGTGACCTTGAACAATAATTTAAATATTCATTACAAAAAAACTATGGCTGACCAATTACTGAAAATAGCTGACCTTTTACAACCGTGAAGAGTCCTTTCAAATTGCATACTTTTTTTTTAAATGACCCAAATGAGGTGCCAATAGTTTTTTTTTACCTTGAAACGGACTTCAAAAATTCATAGAAAAACATCTAGGGCTAACCAATAACTGAAAATAGTTGACCGTTTATCACATACATACATTTTTTGCAAATTTCCCATAAATGAGGTCCAAAAATTGCGCGTGACCTTGAGTGATTTTGAGAAAGTTTAAGCCTTGATTACAAGTTATCTAGCGCTGACCAATTTCTGAGAGCAGTTGACCTTTTCTGACCAATAAGTGACCAATTAGATGACATTTTTTTTATCAAATTTCCCTCATATGCGGTGCCAAAGGTCCAGAGCCGAAAAAACGATTGCGAAAATCTTGAAACAAGTGACACGCAGTATATATCTCAGATTTTATTCAAGTCTAGTATACTGCTGATGGGAAACGAAATTTTTAGTTAGTCTCCAACAGGACAATGAAATATGTACTTACAAAAACGAAACGGAAAAATATTCGTTGAAACTACTTGTACAAATTAAAAAAAAAATTAAAAATTAAAACATGTACCAATGTAAACAAATTACCGGCAGCCATGCTGTAATGAAAGAAACAACAAAAATAAATACGAAAATACACAAATGTGGCTTTTCTGCGCACAATAAATGATCTGGGTAGTTAATTGAGTGCGAAAAAAGAGTAAACTTCTGCAAATAATCTGTTACATTTATCAATTTCTCTCGTGGAACAACGTACTGTACAACGAAAAGTAGAATTTGAATATAGTTTATGATTTCATTGAGTCATTTTTGCATTGGATTTTTCGTTTCGCATCAGCAGCGTACTAGGCTTCAGAGTAATATATCAGCATCAGAAAACTGACCCTGAGTTCGATAGATTAGTCCGATGACACACGCTGCTGGTTGTTTTAGCAATATCATTAAAGTGCTCTTTAGTTGCTGCTCCATTTCCATCGTAATTTAAATAAGCAGCGCAGTGGCGTAGCGTGAGTTTCTGCCGCCCGGGGCGGTTGAACATTTTGCCGCCCCTCCCTCCCACAAATTTGTAACTATTCAAATCCAAAAAACTTTGAACTACATACATGTATATAGACAAAAAAATTCTACAAAATTTTTCGACAGAGCTTAATTTATAATTTATTCATTTCCACTTCTTTCAAACTCAGTCAACACGCTTATTGTGTGTAGTAGAAGGTATAACAGTGTTGTAGATCTTATGATTCTCTACAAAAAAGCTTTAGATGATACTTTTTTCTAAAACTGCTTCATTTTCCGTATGAATTTTGTATCAGTTTAAACTAATGAATGCTTTTTTAAAAGGTTTCAATTTATGAAAAAAATATCTCAAATGATTTCTCACCGTCGAACTCGAGATTTCGATTGATAGGGAAGACGAAAAAGTGGGTTTCGCAATAATTCTTTCCGTCTGTTTGTTCCTTCGGCTACAGCCTTAGCAGCAGGAAGGACTTTATTTACACTTAGTATAGTGGTTTTTGGTCACTACCCTCTTATATTTTTTCACTTTTTTTTAATCAAAAGTAACGGTACTTGCGACCTCTGCCAGCCTGCCACCTGCCATACAATTTTTTAAGCAATTTTACCAAATCTTAATTTTTTCAAAAACAGCTCAAAATCATTGACTTTTGGTTTTCTTGAAAACTGTGACTGATTTTAATCATTTTATTTTTGTTGAATACATAAACTCCTAAAAAGTTAAATAAAGTCCTTAGAACCGAAGTTTCAAAAAAGTATTTTTTGGATTTTCAAAGTAAACAACGAATTATTACGAATTTAAATTACAAAAAAATATTTTCCCATAAAAAAATTAAAATATATTTTTTTTGAAAGTTTAATCTGTATGTAGGTATATTTTCTTATCCTCCCAAAATTCATCGACTAAAAATTAACATTTTTCTCTTATAAATTCAATGTTTTTATTTACAATTTCTAAAACTGTAGGTACGTACGTGCGTCCCAGTTGTGGATTTTAATATATTTGGAATGGTATGATAACATATAAAATTAACCAAATAAAAAAGTTTACCGAAATCTCAGAAAAAACATAAACAAATTACTTTCTTCAACATCACAATACACAAATAGAAGGTATTATCTTGCGCAGGTTTTTAAAAATGAGAACTGTCAGAAGGAATTAAAAATGGCCGCAATCGTGATGCCGTCCGCCGTATTACAACAACAACAAACACGAACAAATAATTTAAATAACACTGAAAAAACAATTTTTTACTCTCAAAATAGTAAAATAATATTTATAAACACTAAATAGCTCAAAAAATTCGTATTTGCTTAGCAATTAACAAATGAACACACACATAACATACATCAAATTTACAATCACTATTTTCCACTAGTTTTGACATATGCGCAGAACTGAACAAAAATGAAAACGCTAATGATATTACCTTTAATATGTAAACTGAGCTTCAACATTATCTACATTTTTTTTTTGAAAATATTTTAATGGGAATAGGTATTTTGTTTTTATTGAAAGGTTAGTGCACTGACGATGACGACAAAACTTTTGGTTTCAGTACCGGCCGCCTCGGACAGAATTTTAGGGGCGCCAAAATTTAATAATTAAGCGAACTGCAGGGCACTTTCGGTAATAAGCAAGGTAGTTTCGCGCATTGGTGTTTCAATTCATGGAGCCGTGAATTCGGTCACTGAAATTCAATGCGTAGCCTTTCTGCTCACGTAGGCTCTCACCTGTATTGTAAAATCAGTAATTCGCATGAATAAATTAGCTGAGGGCGGCAAAATCTAAAAATTAATTTCTTTGCTTCGTATATAGTGCGCAAAATTTGCCACCCCTCTTAAAGTGCCGCCCGGGGCGGGCCGCCCCCTACGCTACGCCACTGAAGCAGCGATAGTCAAGCTTTTTTTTCATTTGATCGCAGTGTTGGCCTATGCTCCAAAAACCAAAACCAAATTTGTTTGACCTGCATAAGGCTAGGTGTACAGCTGCTCCTTGGAATGCCCATGACCAAAAAGTAATATCTATGACAACATTCTGTTGAAGACGAGGGTGTTGAGTGTTGACCATTGACCATTTTCCCTATCTTCGATGTTTCCGTCTTAATTCTGTGTTGGGTCGTATTCATATCATCAAAAAAACATGTATTCGGCTGTATGTGCGAGTAATCGGATGAAACTTTTGAAAGGTTGTGCCTCTGATGTTAGCAAAGTAGAATTAACTGTTCAGTACTTTCAATGCAACTAGCCTTTTGCTATAATTTTAATCACTACAAACAAGTACAGATACCTACATAAATATCTTTGACACATACCTAGCTATCTACATATGTAAGTATGTATCTTGATTTTATAATACACATATATTGTACGCCCGTACTATGCACAATACTGTTTAACATTTATGAGAAAAATAAAATCAATTAATTCCGTAATAAAAACAATTCTAGCATTAATGATATCATAACCTATATAAAACAAGCCCTAGTTGATTAGCTTTGATACTATAGACCCTGTGTTTTCTATAAACTCCTTTGTGTATGCATAGGCTCTTTTAATCCTTTCCTCTTTGCACAACATGTGTTATGTGTGCATTTAAGAACAGCAAAAACACGTTAGCACTACCGATGTAGTAACTTCACCTATAGCAAAGCCTCTAATAACTTCTAACAGCTCTTAACATCTTCATAATATGAAGCATCCTTCTCCATCTTTTTACATACCTATATATTCCCATAACAACATGAGAAGTAGTGTTATAAAAAAAAAGTTTATATGGAGCTCTCCTGCAGATTTACAACTCGCATCGTTCAAGTAAGCGTTAAATTAAATAACAGGCTGTTAGGGAAATGTTCCTTCCATATCGTTTACTATCGTTTTTTATCCTCTCACACTCACTTTGTTGCTCTAAGCCCATCGTATCGTATCGTCAAGAGTGCCTCTCGTTTTTTTTTGCAGAAAGGAGTTGTGTGTATGTACTTACTCACAGTACTCCACTCCACTCTCCTATCCTCTAAGTACTTTAGGATACACGCTGTTCAAGCAATAAACTCAAGTTGGGTGTAAAAAGTACAATAAAAAAGAGTGTAAGACTTCCTCAAAAAAAAAAGAATAAATAAATAAACAGGAATTCCATAGCCATCACCACCCCTGCTCCTGCTGACACAACATAAAATCCCTGTGAGATGCCCCAAGTAGGCGCCTTGAAAACACAGAGCTTCCCATGATGTTTCATGTTTCTGCTGTACCTACCCAGATATCCCTTAACAATGAACAAATAGAATAGAAAATACGAACTCTTTCGCCCTACCTCTGGCTTTCTGTTTATTGTGTTGCTATTGCAAGCAACCCCACTCCTTTTATATATCCTGGAATGCAATTACATTTTCATGGGCGAATTGTTGCGGAAAGCACTTGAAAAGATGATTGTTATTAATGTTTTCGACAAGATTTAGGGGAGTGGTTTTGAGCGGGGTGATTGTTTTGTGCAATCCTAAATGGGCATGACCGAGTTTATTAATTTTTTTTTTCTTTTTTCATCAAAAGGGTTCACAAGGAAATTTCGGTTGAGGAACAAAGGAAGCCCCATCCTGACCTGATTTACACAGACAATGCACCTTCTTATGCGCATAATTATTCCATCTCTTATAACTTCTACGGATCTTCAAGCCTTTGCACCATTGTGAGTTCAGTTAAAGTTCATAAAATGTTTAACTTCATCGGAAGTAAACTTCAAACTCTTCTATCTCCTCTTTTCTATCTTCTTTCCTTCCTTTTGCGAATGTTTGTCCATTTTCATTGAAATTGTGTGCGGTGTTGTTCGTTTTTATTATTTGGGTAAATAACTTTGACGTTGTCGCAGAGAATTGCAGCAAATGACCCGTGGAAGATGACACAACTTCGAAGAGGATATTATCTCTAAACGACTATACAACACCCCCATTAAAAGACTCGAAATGGAAAATTCGAAGGATTCCTCGCATAAAGTGAAGCAAAGTCAAGTCACTGCGGAGCGGATGCGGATGGAGTTTCTTACAACATCGATTTCCTCTTTTTATGTGACAGGACTTTCCTTTCTTTGTACTCTGCGTGTATAGGTTCTGTGTGTTTGCAGTGTTAGTTTTATTGGCCTTTTATCCACTAAACCCTAAGTATATACATTCAGGAGTCGAGTCACTATGGAACGATGTGGCGATGACAAGGATGAAGACGACGACGACGTGTCGGTGTCGGTGTCGTTGTTGCTTTACGACTTTGTGGGCAATAAAAGTTTTAGTGGGCAATATACAGCGACGTTAATTTACTTAATTTAGCGCAAATGGCTTAATTGCTTCAATGGAAAAGTGTGACATGAGTCTTGGTATATTGGGTTTTTAGTGAGAAATAAGATGACATATGGCTTTCTTAATTAGGGATATTAAGTTTTATATATGATAGAGGATCGTAAAAGACATAATTTAGGCAAACTTTGTTAAAGAGCGGAGGTTTTTTTTTCAAGAACTCAGAGGCTTATAATACAGTATTACCAATAAATAACAAATTATGAATAACTGCGTCTTGACTTTTCATCGGTACTTTATCTTGGGAAAACTGTTCACTAATATTTACACATCAATTATTGCCACACTATAAAAAGTTATAAGTACTAGACTAAGAGCCCACACCAGATTTTGGGTGTGAGTCATAGCAAAAAAAAAGAAGTACAGGCGTCAAAAGTTCGATTAATGGTGTAGAGAGTGACTTCAACGATTCTTTTTATTGAATAACGCCCAGAAAGTAGGTAATAATGATTGGTGATACGAGAGAATTTAATACTATTAGGTCCTGGATTTATAGCCTCATAGTTTTTAACAGATTGTTAAAAATATATATAATTCATACCTATCCTTTAAATGAAAAATGCCTATAGGTACTTACTAACAGAAAAGTCAAAGCACGAGTAAAAACAAAATCAAAATTAAAAAAAGAACGCATACGCCCCAGTACACTTAAATCCCTTAAGGTTTCTGCTTGATTGAAATTAAAATTTATATTTAAAAATCAAAACCATAACAAACTACAATTTTTCTCTGCAGTTTCCTTGGCCAGAAGAAGAAATTCCAAAAATATATTTGACATTCATGATAATATGCACGGATCTGCACTTAAAATATCCTGTCTCTCTATAGACCACGTGCAGCTGAATTTAGTGGAGGCAGATATCACCACCATCCAAGAGGTGCGAAGGAATGGTGTAGGTAAAAGCAAACTGAGAAACTGCGAAATCTACTACGACGACTGTTACTGACAGCAAAAGGCAGCGTCTTTTTGGGTATGAGTTCGTCATTAGAGGCAGACTAAGGCAAGAGATCGTGAGTTTCAACTACGTGAACGAGTGCTTCACAACAATTCCCATCTTGATTCGCCAATATCAGTCTTATGGTCCCACAGAGGAGAAAGGTCATGACACCAGCGACGAGTTCTAAGAGCTCCTGGACATAACATTATGATGAGCAATGCCTAAGCTATGACAAAATTGTATTGGGAGACTTTGATGCCAAAATAGGTAGAGAAGAAGTCCTTGGTGGCATAATCGGGAGCTTGTATTGCACGACACCACCTCCGATAACGATCTCAGGCTAATTGGCTTTAATGTGGAGCTAAATGTTGTGGTTGCTAGTACGCAGTTCCCACATCCCAATATCCACATTTCCACATTGTGACATGGTGATCTCCTGGTCAATCAACCGTCAACCAGACTGCGACCACATTGCGATCGTCGAAAAGCACTTCTGCAATAACAAGGATGTCCGAAAATTCTGAGGAGCCAACGTTGACTTGGACTTTAGGGAGGAAATTCAATGTCGGATGGCTCTAGTCGCATGAAATCACCATTTCTTTTTCCGACCGAGTCTCTCACACTCTCTTAAGTTCTACGCCCTACGAGAATAGAGGAACACCGGCTTCCCAAAAAGCAAATAAAGGAGAGAGCAGAGCTAACAAAATATAATGGTGAAATAAGGAAAGCTAAGAGAAATAGTTTTGCAATCTTCTGTGAGGAAATTTCTTCTACCCCTGCAGCTGCAAGACTACATAAAGCTCTAGCAAGAGAGAAGTCATTAACATCGCTTCGAAACCCCGATGGTAGCTTCACTGAAAATGAGGAACAGAGGTCTACATTACTGCTACATACTCATTTTTATTTTACCGACAGTAGGAAATACCATAGAGATAATACCTCTCAAGCCCAAACGAGAAGACTGGAAGATAGCGAAAACTATCTGCTCAGATAAAAGACTTGATTGGGCACTAAGCAACTTTCAACTTTTTAAATCTCCAGGGGTGGATGGTATTTTCCCAGCCCCTTAACAGCAAGGGAAAGAGGAACTTATGCCTCAATTAATTAGCATACTTCGTAGTAGTATAGCACTTGGGTGCATACAAAGCCTATGGAGAAGAACTAAAGTCATCTTCATTCCCAAGGAAGGGAAGAAAGATACAAGCCACCCAAAGTCATTCAGGCCAATAAGTTTAACATCTTTTCTACTGAAAACTTTGGAAAAAACAATTGATAACTTCCTAAGATCAGAAGTACTTATCAAGTTGCCTCTTATAACAGTCACCAGCATGCTAACAGGGTAGGTAGATCTACGAACGACCTAACTAACATCACCATTCAAATTGCCTTAAATGGAAAAGAAATCGCTTTATGTGCCTTTTAGACATTGAGGGCGCTTTCAATAACACTTCTCACGAGGCAGTTAACAAAGCTTTGCTTAGGAAAAGTGTACCCATCACTTTGACCAGATGGATCAATCAAATGCTGAGCGCAAGAGGCACTCACAGGGCAAAGTGCTCAGAAAATCACCACAACAAGAGGCTCTCCTCAGGGAGGGGTACTGTCTCCCTTGTTGTGAAGTCTCGTTGTGGATGAGCTACTTGAAAGTCTGACTTCTCAAGGCATACGCTGTTTAGGTTTCGCGGATGATATCGTCATAACAGCCCTTGGGAAGTTTGAAGAAACTCTTTGTGACATAGTACAAAGAGGACTAACAATTACAAGAAAATGCTATCTGTAGGAATAAATATAAACCCTACAAAGACGAAGGTCATGCCATTTACACAGAAAAGGCTTCTGCCTCGAATGAAACCTATAAAGTTAGCTGGCCAAGTCATAGAAACGAAGAGGGAGGTAAAATATCTAAAAATCAAACATAAGACAACAAATTCCTCTAATGGAACAAACACATTGAATTAACAATCGGGAAAGCCACAAAGGCCCTAATGATAAGCAAAAGGTTTGCAGGAAGAACATGGGGGTCTAAGCCTAACATTCTTAGATGGATGTACACCATGATGATAAGACCCATCATTACCTATGGTGCAGTAGCATGGCACAAAAGAACCGAATTATAAACTTCTAGGAAAGCACTAGACAAAATTCACAGGCTTGCATGCATCAGCATCAATGGTGCTATGAGAACTTGCACTACAGCAGCAATTGAGGTCATACTCAACTTTTCTCCACTACACGTGGTCATTGAAAGTGTTGCTCAGGGAGCTATCATGAGGTTCGCCAAAGAATGAGCTGGGAAGGGTAAATGTATAGACATTAGAGAAAATGAAAAATTTACCCAGTCCACAGTAACAAACCTCCTTGACATTCCAAGAGATGGCATGATCAAAAAATACAACTTCGTAAAAAATTTCAAAACAGAGTTAAGTAACAAGAAAGAGTGGGTAGGAGAAACGACAAACTACACCCTCAAAGAGAATGCCATCAAATCGTACACCGACACGGTTCGAGAACGTCTATAGGGACTGGTGCAGGAATCTTTGGACCAAGAACCAAACTTTCTGTACCGATGGGACAGCCCACTAGCATTTTCCAGGCGGAAGATAACGCGATAGGGAAATGCGTGAAAAAGAACCTCGGAAGAAAATATCGTTATCAGAACATCGCCATCATGACAGACAGCCAAGCTGCACTTATAGCACTAGGCTCTTACACAATCGACTCCAAATTAGTTTTGGAGTGCATGGGTAAGCTGAATGAACTCGGCGAAAAAAACACTGTCTAACTCTATTGGATACCAGGACACGTTGGTATTCATGGTAATGAGGAAGCAGGCACCCTAGCCAAAAGAGGAGCAACAGACCCCCTTATGGGACTTTAGCCCTTATTGTGGTGTAGGTGAAAACGTGATCAAATACGCAATTAAATCAGAAGAGGAGACTAAAAGATCAAAAATCTGGAAAGAACTCCCAAAAGCTGAGGCAGGCCAAACTATTGCTTGGGAATTATAACCAAGTGTGTTACACATCCTGCATAAATCTAAGTAGGAACAACCTTAGAATAATAACGGGCATTCTCACAGGGCACTGCAAGCTAAGAAGACATCTCAGTCTCCTTGTTTTAGCTTGTAGTGCAACTTGCAGATTCTGCAACACCTACGAGGAAACACCGGATCACATATTAGGAAAATGTGATGCACTCGCGCATCAAAGACTTAGATATCTGGGACATTACCAGATAATAAATAAAATTTGGTGGCGCAACAGCTCATGGAGAACCAGGGCCTAGTGACTTACAACTCACAACCATTCCCTGTGTGCGTGTTTGTTGGCAGGAATGGAGGGGACCTACAGTTTTTTGCCGAATCCGAACGGCTAAATGAGAAGCACTTTTTCATGACAAGTATACTCTTGGAGGATTTGTCAGTTCCTCGCAAGAGGCAGTACCTCGAATAAAACATTTCTGTTTTTAGGTGGCACGGCTGGGACTCGAACCCACACCTTCGGCATGACAGTCCTACGCACTAACCATCAAGCCACGAGGTACTACGGGGGACATTACCAGATAGACGGGAGAGAGTTTCCCTCTTTGAAAATATCCGACATATGTACATGAGTTCCTAAAAGGAACCAATTTGGAGGAAGAATTATAGAATGAGCTGTCTCACTCTACTCTTACAGGGGACACAATAGATCTTTAGGTCGCAGTGCACTCATCCTTTATTTATTCATTCATTCATTCATTCATTCATGAGAAGCCCGTGATCGAGGAAAAAGAAGGATGCCATTGCAGGAATGAAGTTAGGAAGTTTTACCAAAAAGTAAAAAACTTCCCAAGGTTGCAAGGCCTGCAGCCTACAAGCATGAGCAGGGTAACAATAAAGTAGAGTCACCTGACGTTTTGGCATCTCGCCCAAACTTGTCCGTTTGTTTAGGATGACAATGGAGAATAAACGCCGATACTTTTGATGTCAAAAAAGGTTTAAGGCAAGGCGATTCACTATCATGCACTTTCCTCAACATCGTTCCTGAAAGAATAGTGCAAAACTCTTACTTCAACACTAGTGGCAAAATCTTTAAAAAGTCCATCCAATTATACACTTACGCCGACGATATTGACAAAATCAGTTGAACGAAGAGTGATGTCAGTAGAGTAGTGCTTTTATGAGTATTGAGAAGGAAGCCAAACAAAAGATGGGTTTTACGGTAATGAAGGCAAGGCCAAATACATACATAATTATATACTGCCAACGAGAATGGACACCCTATAGCAACGTGTCACACAGGAAGTCACCATAAACAGCTGAAATTTCGAAATGGCCAAATACTTTGTGTACCTAGGCTCCACTATCAACTCAGTGAATAATACCAGTGAGTGCTGAAATCAAACGAAAAATATAACTCCTGCCATTCGCTGCTTCATTTGGCTAAGAGGGCAATTGACGTGTAAAGCTTTCTCTTGAGTAACTAAGGTATCCCTGTATAAGACATCATCCCGATCCCAATGTATTGTGTAGGTCATGGGCACTATTAACGATAAATGAGAACGCTTAAGGCAGTTTTGAGACAAAAATTCTCCGAGAACAAGATACAACAATGAACTGTACGGCCTGTACAGCGACATCGACCTAGCCACCAAAGTAAAAATCCTGCCCAAAAATATGAACATAACCTCGTGGGATGGCGCCAGTATAAGGTGTAGCAGGAGGAAAGTGAAAGTGGATGAGGAACTCTACCAACTTGGCATGTGAAACTGGAGACAGCTATATAGTTAGAAACCAAGCCGGTTGGAAGAAGCTAATTGGTTAAGGCCCTATTCCGATTTTTATGTTTTTTTGCGGAATTGAAATAAATCGATTTAAAAAATAGTTACAGCAAGTTTTTTGGTGCATTTCGAGGTTAAATAAATTTTGGTTATGATTACACGCTTAAGACTCTTAGGAATAAAAAAATGCAAAAACACGTTACAAATTTTATCAAAGCCCTGTTTAACTGTATATAAAAGGTGCATTAATACTTTAATTTCTCTGTATTATTGAATACAAAGATATGAAAGAAAAAGAATTTTTGGAAAGGTATTTATTCTTATTTTTTTAAATTTTTATAATATTGCTACCCTACACATTCCACAAGCTCTAGTAATAACAACCGACCATATCATAATGATAATAAATATCACTTGACTCATTCCAAAAAAAATCACACAGTAAACAAAAAACACTTTTCCCATATGTATGTATTGTTGGTTATTTTTTGTCAAAAAAAGCAAACAAGACCTTCAAGCATTTGAATTTCACTCCACTTCTTCATAAACATAACAACATTATCATTTCAAAAACAAGAAAACACCCTCTGGCCTTATTGTGTGTGCCACATTATTCAAGGACATTTTCTTTTGTATTGCCAAACAAAAGAACAACCACACCGCACCGAAGATAGTGTAGAACACAAAATATCAAACTCATTATGAAAAAAATCCGCCACATAAATTTCCATCATCATCATCACAACGCACTAAAATGTTTGCATGAATGGAAAATATCTCCATCTTTCCCACTTCAAATCCTTGGCAAAGCCTGGTGGCAAACAATTGGTTCGCTAAAATATATACACCCACACTCTTGTTCTTCGTTTTTAGATCCCAAAACACTAAGGACGGGTAGACGCTGCTGAATAAAATTTGCAATTCAAACACGCGATAACAAACAATTTCTTAAAAGGAAACAATGGAGATATGGAGGGGCCAGGCAGAGTGGGAAAAGAAAGAAATCAGCACAACCTTGTCTGGAAAATAGTCAAAAGCTTGACGAAAAATAAAAACATACAGCTTCAATTTTTTTTTTAAAGTTTGAGAAGAGCCGGATAAAATAGAAGTTAAAAAAAGAAATGACTCACCTTGGGCAACATCCACTTATTTCCAATATATAAGACAAGCAGTCTCAAGGATGTAAGAGAAGGAGACTTTTTAAAGCTACAGGTATACGTAACGCATACCTTCAATTAATACTGGATTAAAGAAAAAAAAAAACAGAAAATGAGCAAAGCAACTCTGGCTCTGGATTGATTGAAAAGAGGAACTTTATCAGAACTTAGAGGTATGTTCATGCTGTTTTAAGATCTGTACAGGTACATAGTACCTCCACTTGATCTAGTTTGAAAACATGTAAGTTGGGATAAAAGCCTTACAAAACTTTGTGGATGCAATGATATTCAAACAAATTTTTTTTTTAAAGAACTCGGAAAATAGAAAAAAAACAGGCGTTTGGTTTCCAGCTTCTTTTTGCAGTCCTAAGGCCCTCCCAAACTGACCTGAAGCAATCGCTGATAACAGTTGTTTCTTGTAATTGAGCATTGTTTATCTGCCACATTTTAATTTCGTACCTTTAAACCTTTAATGTGCTTCCAATACATATTCTGAGCCATTCTTCAGAACAAGACTTGTCCTATTGGCTGGAATTTAGTCAGCGAATAATTGCTTCATAGAAAAGCTCCTACACAAAAAGTGTTAGGCATCAATTTGTCTAGCGTGCCTTTAGTACCTCTCCCTTACCTAGGACCAAGCAATGTTTATTCTATAAATAAATTTAAAAATCTTTACCTAAAGTTGAGATAAAACAGATTGTAAGCCCTGCTACAACACAAGTTAAAAATAAAAAGAACTGTGAGTTGCAACGCAATTGTATAGTTATACCAACAAAGCTACTATCTAGCTCTATAGCTTCAAGCTTTGTTAATGATGAATACACCAAAAGACGACAAGAAACATCTTATTATTTATTCCATGCATAATCTAGTGTCGTTAGAAATTAAGGGGAGCGCTACGATATCCCGCAAACCAAAATCTCGAATAACGAAATCTCGCATTTTTTTAAAAATCTCGAATAACGAAATCTCGCAAATTAAAAATCTTGTTTTTCATAATCTCGCAATTACAAAATCTCGCTTTTTACAATCTCGCATTTACATCTTGAACCTAAAAATCTCGCAAATTTCAACCAAAATCTCGCAATTTAAAATCTCGCAAATCAAAATCTCGCAACTTCAAATTTCAAGCACACGGCTCTTAGATTTTTTTTTTGGGCACTTTGGATAATTTTTCTTTTCAACTAATAATTATACCCGTCAATAAAAAAATTTGTACATCCTTTATTACTGTTAATAACCTCTATAATCATTTTGGTTGTCTTTTACGCGTTTATAATGGAACTTAAAGTATATTTTCTAGTTCAAGGCCAAATACGAGTAATGCGATTTGCACATGACATTTTACAACTGGATATACCATCTCTATGTTCTCTCTCCTTCTTGTTCTTTTGAAAACAATAATATTGAAAAATCCAAAGCTCAAATTAATAAATAACAGTGTGGTCTAAACGTACCCAGACACTGGATTATATATTTTGCAGTAGGTAGGATATCTCGTAAAATTGAATTGCATTGCAACAAATACATTTTTTTAATCAAAATCTCGCAAATTAAAATCTCGCGCGAGATTTTAATTTGCGAGATTTTGATTAAAAAAAAGTATTTGTTGCAATGCAATTCAATTTTGCGAGATTTTGATATGCGAGATTTTAGTTTGCGGGATTTCGTTATTGCGAGATTATGAAAAGCGGGATTTTGTAATTGCGGGATTATGAAAAGCGAGATTTTGTAATTGCGAGATTTCGTTATGCGAGATTTCGAATGCGAGATTTTGATTTGCGAGATTTCGTAGCCAACCCGAAATTAAGAGATGACAATTTGCTGCCGTTTGCAATTTTAGTTTATTCGCAAGAGGGTGAACTTAAAAAAAAAATAAAGGAATACAGTCAGCTCCACTTATGTGGGCTATCTTTCGATGAATTGAAAAACAATTGATTAAAAACAGCTGAAAGTTTTTTCGAAACGTTTTTGAGTTCTCTATACTGGACAGTGCTGTTTAATGAGCGTATCACACATTGGCGTTGAAGTTCCGCACCGAAAGAACTAGGACGTGAAGCGAATATGAAAGACTGGGGTTGAACTGTCATCCGCAGAACAAATTAATGGACTTAAAACTTCAAACAGGAGACCATTGATAAAATTGGGGAAGAGTGTCGGAGAAAAGACGGACCCTTGAGGCACACCTGAATTTATTTAGTTAGTTTCAGACTTGAAGACTTCCAGTAAATATTGGTTTCTTTAATATCATCATCGGGATCAGTGCTGGGGCATGCTTGGCCAGCTTCACACTCTTTGGAGCGAGTTTTTTACTGACCCCTCTTGGATAAACAAAACAATGCCGGGGCCAACGTCTGGGTCTTAGGACTTACAAGACAAGATCAACCTGACATGGTTGCCTGTCTTGCCTAGGCACACACCCCTACATCATCTTTTGAAAAGGCTTAGCTTGAATAATAATAGAAACTTCGTTTCAGTTAAGCCGAGTTGACTGTAAATGCACGTCAGGATAAGGAAAGATTTACCCAAAGCAAGCAGTAGAATAATTTAAAAAAAATAAACCCCTAAGGGGCCAGAGACCTATCTAAGCCGTCAGGCATTAATGTGCATGTATTACAATAATCGATCCCTTGCCAGTGTTTATCTCTTTGATGATTGTCTTTTGGCTGGCACGTGTCTGGGTATAGCCTGATCACCCACCCTCCCCTCACTTTCGAAAGTCCTTCAAAATCAAATAGAAAATAAAAAATTACAATCTTATAAGAATCAAATTTCCTCTATTTTCTTTATTTTATTTTTTTTCAAGAGTCCTTACTTTGCGTTGAGTCATATTGCATTTCCAATTTTGATCCACTTGGTTATCTTTTCCTTTTTGGCCCCTCACTTACCTTATGCCATAGCTTAATAGAAAGTTACCTATTCTATTGTCCCTGTGACATTTCCATCATTGTTCTCGTCGTGTATTTTTGTTTTGTCTTTCGCACTGATTTCATTCGTATTCTTTTTTATTGTTGAAGCTTGAAGTCCTTAGTCCTTCTTACACCTTATCCATGCCATCAACCGGTGTCACATTTATTTTTCATGACAAGGACACCTGTCACTGTTGTGGGGTTACCCGCGTTTTGTTTTTCGAATTTTCAACAGCGCGACGATGACGAGAAGAGGAATGGATAAGGAAAAATAAAACACATTTTATGAATGAATGCCTTGCAAAACGGAAATACCTCATTTTCTAACAAATGTTCTTTTTGCCATAGAGGAGAAAAGAGTAGAGTTTCTGGCTTGTCGTGGGCGAAAAAGTTGTAGGTACACCACATTAGGTATAAAATAGTTAGAGTTCAAAGTTGGTATGGGAACCCGTGAGGGTGCTTGTCGATGTCTTCTATTTATAATAGTAGAGCCCAGGGTATGAATAATATTTTGCACAAATACAAAATGCATGCCCTGGCAGAATTTCCTGGTTGTAACAAGAGGAATATTTTTGAAAAATACAATTTTACACATACACATATTAAAAATGTAATAAAATTGCAAAGGAGAAATAGTGTAATAGTTTTAATTAATCTTTGGTTTTAAAAAGCGGTGCTAGCTTCCTTAGCATAAAATTAAGAAGTTTCGCAATTGGCAGGAATGGAAAAACTATTTTTTCACTAGAAGAACCTAACATTGACAACATGCTGATTTCTGTGACAGAGTTGTTTTTTTTTAAATAAATTTTTACATATGAGTGATTCCATATAAAACAACAGCTTTCGAAAAAATACAAAATATGACTCAAAATTGAAAAAAATACCGTAAGGCAATTTTAAATGCTTCGACGTTTCCTTTTGTGGAAAAATCAATAATTTGATTTACCGTCAACTATATCGCAGTTGGACCCGCTAGGCAGAATAGTACCGGTTTGGTTATTCAAATTGCATTTTTGGGCAGTTGTTTCATAAAATGGTAGGTCACGACAAAAAAAAATCTACTCCTAGTAATTATTACATTACTTGAAGTAGATTTTTTTTCTAAACTGATAATTTGGGAAAAATTAATGCAAAAGAAACTTGTATACACCCAGCCTCGCACCTACCCCAGATCCCAAGCAGGGGGGTTGCACTGTTTATTCGCCGTAATACTGAGTGCTAGCACTGTATTTATGTAAGGCAAAGCATTACGGTAAATTAACAGTGAGGTATACCTATATGGGGGGGGGGGCATACTGCCCCCCTGCTTGGGCACACTATAGGATTTGTGGTAGGTGCGAGGCTGGGTATGCGCAAAGTTTCTTTTGCATTTAAAGTGAAATTCACTCTCACAAAAAAGTGAAATTATCTCTCAGCTTCAGTGGGAAATAACTTCACCAAAAAAAAGGGAAATTAATTCCCACTAGTGGTGAAGTTAATTCCCATGTTTAGGTAGTTCCCGTGAAGTTCATTCCCTGCGCCTTCGAGAATCGTATTTGGCGTAAAGGCGTTATCATATTTATCATTTCACACATCGAGAATCGACCCCCATGTCACTCAAGTTTAAATTTATCAATTGGGAATAAGTGAATTATAAATATAGTAAGGAGTCATTGTCACAACCGTACCGTAACAATAACAATAACACCAATGTTCAAAACATTTTTAAGGGAAAATTTTGGTATGCAAATTTTAACTTTTATTAATATGCAATAAATTTTCAAAGAAAAAATATCAACCCATCGACCCAATTTTGTGTAAACAAATTAATTTATTTAATTTAAATCCGAGCGACCATTTGTTTTTTTTTATTTTATAGTAGACGGTTTTAATTTTAGTTCCAGATATTTTTTTTATCAAAATTGTAGGAGTCGTTTTGAGATTTTTTTTCCTACGGAATGGAAGGTACCTACCGTTATTTTTCCATTAAAGTAAAATATAGGCCTTAAATATTCTAAAAAGTGTTAAAGACCCATAAAGTACCAAGTTCCAAAAATCGATCTACTTGCTTTCGAAATATTGACTTTTCAAAAAGAAAATTAGAATTTTTTTTTTATCTAAAAAATGTTAGTAGATACATATACAATTCTGTTTGAAATTTTTGGGAGCTTCCGTATAGAAAAAATTATTAAGTTCAGTTCGAAAATAATAAAAATGAATCTTTGGGAGGTACTTACCATTAAATTACCATTTTTTTAAAAAATGGGTTTGCATCGTAATCAGTTTTTCCTAACCAGGGCAAAAACTTCATTTTGGCGCCCCTCCATTTATTGAGTTAAATGAAAAAAATGGCATACTTAGTTAGATTTTTTGTAACCGGGAGAGTAAGACTTTTTAATAAATTTTGTACTCGATATTACCTACTAAGCAACTTTCATCTTTCTAACTTTATTTATGTTAGATTATTCAATAGACAATGCTTGACACTTTTGACAAAGACTATAGTTACCCACACTTTCAATCATTATGTTTCGTCATTGGCGTAGGAAGGATTTTTTTCTAAGGTATGCAGCCAATCAGTGCTTAAAACCATCAAACAATTTTCAATACAAAAATCATGTTCTCTTCTTCTTTAATAACTTCATATTTGGGCTTGAGCATTTATTTAATTCCTAACTTTTTTCAAAAGTAACTAACAAATGAAACGACGACGGTAACAATGCAGCAAATTAACTCTCATTAGAAGTGCTACCAAACTCAACTCTGCAGCAATGTCTTCTCAATTATAAACTTTGACGGAAAAAGACCATATAATTCGATCCAAATGTCACCCAATTGCCTTCAATCACTTTTTTCCAGAGCAGTAAACAACTTCAAAAATGTTTGACTTTTTAAAGGTTTTTTAATTTGTTGGCATCGGAGCCTTCAATAGAGTTTGACAGTTGTTGTTGATGGCTCGGCAAATGGAGACGAATTATAGTGTAGGTATTTCGATCCGAAAGTCAACCAATTTACTAAAACTCACCTTTTTCCGAAACAGTTAAATTTCAGATTTGTTTGAAGTTTTTTAATCTATCCGCATTATATTATACCCCATCAAACGCTGGCGTGAGGTGAAGACAACTCTTTTAAGTTTTTTATTATTATTACTAGCCCGAGTCGATGCCATATCGTCTTGATATATGGGTGATCCTCTGCCAACTGTGATTCTTTTAAAAAAATTTCAAAAATTAAAACTTATTGGAAACAATTTTTGTTTCGTTTTTGTGGCTTCATTTAGTCAGAGTATCAAATCTGTAAAAGCATTTTGCTACAACTTTTAAAGAACAAAAAATATGGTGAAATGTACTAAAACTGGAACAGACGATAATGAAGCTCTTTTACTTTTTTTTTATTTGTATTTTGTTTTCTCTATTTTTGACCATATTTTTGTTGAGATTCTAGATTAACTGTTATGTTTAGACCTCTTGACATTTCTACTTTCCTTATTTTCTTTAAATATGTTTGACTTTTTCGTTTTTGTAGTCTATTCTTCAGAATGGCAACCCTTTTCACTGTGTTGGGTTATGTTAAATATTGATCATGAATTTAAAATGTGCTACTTAATTAATGCAGTCTGAATTAACTCATGCTCAATGTTAAGCATCACCCTCTACTTTATTACTTACTTATATGTATATTATTATCAGTTGTACCAATTACTTAATTGTACTTCTTTAGTTTTAAGCTTTAGATTATATCTCTCTCTTATCTTGACCATGGAACTGTAAGCATCTTATCTAATAAAGACTAATTAAAAAGAACCCTAGTTTTACTCGTACGAAGAGAACTTAATAGGTTATTACTTCGTTTTTATTGCACGGAATAATTTTCGTTTGGTTTTTTCCAGGTATTGCTACCGTTTTAATTAAGAAAATTGGGAAAGAGTATATATTATTGCAAGAAATAATTTAATAAAAGTTCACGGTGCCACGGTACTGACATTTGGACAGATTATGTGACCTAACTTCTCTATGCTAATGAGAAAAATACTTTCCAGCACAATTTTAGCATATGCCGTTAAAAGGAATACAAAATGCCGATAACCAACCAAAAACATGTTATAACATGCTTAAAAAATACCACCACGGTACTGACAAATTAATTTGTGACACACTTTCTTCGAATGAAAACATATCACTCTTTAAGAACCAAAACGTTAAAAAAAATAAAACGACTGCTGTTATCTATACATTAATAGTGCCTCTTTTTAAAAAACCACCATACAAACGTCTTGAAACTTAAAAAAAATGGCGGTTCAGCGGTAAATCTTTTGAATTCAAAAATAAAAGTAGATCCTAGGATAACATTCATTCATAATTATTTTATTTAGCAATAAGTATTTTGACTTAATTTTTGCATAATTTTGTCAACCAAGAATTGCACTCAAACTTTTCTAAGAACAACATTTCTATTCAATGAAGTATTTCATTAAAAAAAAAGTAGATTTAATCGGAAAAACAAGGAACGGTACTGACATTTTTACTACACTCTTCCAAGCCATGTGGAAGTAGTGGCAAATTTGGTCATGATATCGAATGTAGATTGTAGTAAATAGCCATTTACACAATTCAAACCAAAAATATATACCTACGAACATTTTACATTAAATAACAAAAAAAGCACTGGACACAGTTGGGGCGGAATCACCCATATACTGAAACAGAATCGCAAGCATTCATTTTAAACAAACCGAACTGAATTTAAGCTCCGAATAAAATACAAGGATATAATATTATGTAATATTAAAATTTATTTTATTGATTTTAACAAACAATTCCTTTAGTTTCTAATTTGATAATGATAATAATAATAATATATTTTCTTCTACTGATAACCGGCAGCTCTATTGATTTATGTTTATCAAGTGTTTTACTAAACAAAGTGTTATTATTACTACAATTCGGCCTTCCTGACCCGTAATCGTCCCGATTACGCATAATTCAACATACAATATTATTATTTTTTTTTTATATCTATATTTCTATTTTGAATCCATGGTTTCATATTTGCTGCTTCCCAAATACCTTCATAAGGGATCTGACTTAATTGAAACCCGTCAACATCTCTTAATAAGTATCGATCATTTGGTAAAGCGCGAATAATTTTAAAAGGACCTTTAAATTTGGGAGCGATTTTTTTACAAACTCTTGATTGACTTATAAAATTTTTTACAACCACATAATCACCTTCTTTATATTCCTTATGAATTCTTCCACGATCTTTAACTTGCTTATTGTAGTTTTGGCATTTAACTATTCTATCTGCTGCCTTAGCCCTAATTTCATCCAAATTTCTTTGTGATTCTTTTTTATTTATCTCCTCAAGTTTTTCTTTTAATGAGTCAATGATAACCCCTCTTTGGTTGACTCCAAAAAGAAGTTCACTTGGAGTTGTACCAATACTACGGTGAACTGTATTGTTTAAAGAAAATTCAATTTCTGGTAGAGCCCTATCCAAGGAATAATGTATTCCCCCACAGGTTAACTTTGCAAGCATTGGGCCCAAGCTCCTATTTACCCGTTCAATTTGCCCATTTGCTTGTGGTGAACCCGTAGCTATTTTTATGTGCCGAATATTATTTTCTTTGAGAAATGTTTCGAAATCTTTCGAGGTGAATGCACTTCCTCGGTCAGATACTATAAATAATGGGCGACTATATGAGTTGAAATATTGTCTTAAACATTTTAATACCTCTTTGGTATTCGTACTTCGAACTGCATATAATTTTACAAATTTGGAAAATGAATCGATTAATAAAAACACGAATTTCTTTTTAGAATTTTTTAATGTGATTGGTCCGAAATGATCTATGTGAATAGTCTGAAAAGGTATATTTCCCTTTGGTATATTATGAAGAAGTCCTTCATGCTTCCCAAATTTTGGTGAAAAAGAAATGCATTTCAAACAATTTGAAATATGACACTTAATTTTGTCTTTCATTTTAGGAAACCAATATACTTTTTGCAAGGCCTTTAACACTTTATCACATCCAACATGGCCCATTTCATCATGGTATGCTCGTAATACATTCGTTTCCATTTCACTTGGCACATAGAACTTAATATCTTGTCCAATTTTTCTATATATTAGTCCATTACACATTTCATATAACTTGTCGTTCTGATTTTCCAAACGTTTTCTAATGTCTTTTATAACATTGTCTCTATATTGGCATATTGATAAATTTTGTTCAAAAGTGTTTGCTTCTAAAACCAACACACTTGAAATTCGACTAAGAGCATCCACATGCTGCATTTTTGACCCTGCACGATGCTCCAAGGAATATTCATAATTTTGTAGTTCTAGTGCCCACCTGGCTATTCTAGGATTTATTTCTTTTTTATTCAGTGTGAGAGTTAAAGAATTACAATCCGTTACTATTTTAAATTTTATTCCATGCAAGTATATTCTAAATCTTTGAAGAGCATATATGATTGTCAAAGTCTCTAATTCAAAGCTATGGTACTTCATTTCTTGGTCGGTCGTTCTTTTTGAGAAGTAAAACACGGGATGAAACTTTCCATCCGCCTTTTTTTGTAACAATATAGCTCCAAATCCTAATGAGCTCGCATCGCAATGAAGCTCGGTTTCATCACGTGGATCGTATATTGCTAAGATGGGCGCATCTACCAATTTTTGTTTTAACTCTTCAAAACAGTTCAGTTCTTTCTCTCCAAAGGTAAAACTTACATTTTTCCTTATAAGATTATATAACGGTTGAGCTTTAACTGAAAAATTTTCAATGAACCTTCGAAAATAAGAACATAAGCCTAAGAAACTATGAACAGCTTTTGAATTTTTTGGTACTGGAAATTTTGAAATAGATTCGATGCCTTTTGAATTAGGGCGAATACCATTTGACGAAATTATGTAACCCAAATATTCTATTTCCGATTCCAGAAACCTACATTTGTCCATTCTTATTTCCAATTTATTTTTTACAAGCCTACGGAAAACTTCCTGTAAAATTTCTAAATGCTCATCGACAGTTTTAGTTGCTATGAGTATATCATCAATGTATAATCTCAATTTACCAGCTCTAATCAGGTCTTCAAAAACTTGGTTGACATAACGTTGAAACACACCTGGTGCATTTTTTAGTCCAAAAGGCATTCTAAGAAATTCGTATTGGCCCAACCAAGTGACAAAAGAAGTGAATTTCACAGATTCTTCACTCATTCGAATATGATAAAAAGCACTTTTTAGATCTAGCAATGAAAAAAAATGTTTATTGGCAAGACCATCCAATAAATCTTCAATCAATGGCAGTGGTTGGTTATCTTTCAAGGTGTTTTTGTTTAAAACCCTATAATCTACGCAAAATCGGATATCTCCCGTTTTTTTCTTCACTAAAACTATAGGAGAGGAATATTCTGATTGGCTTTTTCTTATAATTCCCTTATTTAACAAATCATCGATCAAAATCTGAACTTGTTCCTTTTCATAATAAGATAATCTTCTTGGTTTACAACAAAACGGTTTCTGATTAGAAATCTTCAGTTTCATTTCACAGTTGATTTCAGGCTCATCGGGACGCTTACAGTTTACATAAAAATTATAAAATATATTTTGAAATTTTGTTTTCAATTCTGGATCTATATTTTTATTTTTTTCGAAACATTCATTTATAACCTTACAACTCGGCAAAGATTTTTCTTCATTAACATCTATCTGCATAAAATTATTACATTCATTTTCAAAATGGTTAATTTCATTAATTTTTATTTTATCCATAGTTTTAAATTTTAACTTTGCAATTTTAATAAAATCTTTTCCTAAAATAACTGAATAGTTCATGGTTTCATCGGGAACTATAAGTAAATTCATTTCAATATATTTGTTTTCAAATAAAATACTAGTCTTAACAAAGCCAAGAATGATGAGTGGACTTTTATTTATTCCACTATAATTTGTTAATGTTTTAAAATCTGAATTTAAAATTGTTGGAACAAACTGCTGACGTACTAAACTTATGGGGCTGCCGGTATCTATTAATGTATTCAATAATGTTTTATAACTAAAATTTGATTTGACAAAAACATAGTAAAAATTCCTTACATAATCGTCTTCTTCTTGTTCATGTATATGGTGTATTTGTCTTGAATGTCTCTTGGGACAACTTCCAGCATAATGACCCTTTTCTCCACATACGTGGCATGCTCCAAATTCTCTTTTTTTTGACATTCACTTGCTAAATGACCAATGGAACTGCAGTTGAAGCATCTTAGTTGTTTTGTCATTGTTGCTCCTGCTTTCGAAGCTCCCAAGCTTAAATAATTGCTCGATTTTGGAAGTCTTAAGTTCTGGAATGCTTCAAGTAACTCAGAAATTTTCTTAAAACGATGCATTCTCGCTTGAGATTGGAGAGAATGGTCTGGTATTCCTTCTAATATACATTCCATCAATTCACTGTCATCAATGGAAATTCTGTTAGCAAGAATAACTTTTTCGTGATAATACTCCTGGAAGCTTTCAGACGAAAGCCAACGTCTTGATTCAAACTGGCGCCTTAGTGTCAACTGACTAGCTCTATCTTGAAATAATGCCCTCAGATCTTCCAGAAGCTCGTCAATTGGAACTGTCATAGCATTATCTCTTGACTGCAGCCATTTTAGTGCCTTACCTTTAATTTTGGATGAAATGAGAGCCCTCATATTATTGCTATCTAGCTGGTAAGAAGTTTGAAGACTCCTTAGCTGTGATTCCCATAATTTAAAACTATCTCCAGTCCCACTGAATTCAGATAAAAGATCCTTAATGTGAGTAAAATGCACGTCAGTTTTGTTTGCATCTTCAATCACACTTTCTGGATTTCTTGTCGTATTTCCTCTTCTTAATAGATCATTTTCCTTTTTCAACAATGCGTTTTCTTTTTCCAGCAATTTTTTCTCTTTTTCAAGTATGAGAAGTTCTCTTTTTATCAGACGCAATTCATTGGTATTTTCCTTCCTCATGGGTCTCTCGACTTCAAAATTCATCGGATCTCCATGTGAATCAGAAAAAATATCCGCATCTACTTCCTCGTCATGATCTTCATTTTCAGATATAGCTGAGGTTAAGACTTCTGTCTCTGTTCCTTTTGGAGGAAACTCCCCTCGTCTTTCAATTGATATCTGTTGAATACGTGAGATCAACTCATTCTTGTTTCCTGATGTTTTCTCTCCTAGTGAATCTAACCATTTTTTCAACTGCGGTACAGTGTAGTTGTTGATTTTAGATTCCATTATCCCACTTCTGATATTTTAAGCTCCGAATAAAATACAAGGATATAATATTATGTAATATTAAAATTTATTTTATTGATTTTAACAAACAATTCCTTTAGTTTCTAATATGATAATGATAATAATAATAATATATTTTCTTCTACTGATAACCGGCAGCTCTATTGATTTATGTTTATCAAGTGTTTTACTAAACAAAGTGTTATTATTACTACATGAATTACCTTTCGGTACATGTTCCAGGCTTTTCGCATGTGGTGAGTAATCGCTTAACAGACGAGACGGTTTTAAATATCATTTGGCGACACGAAAATCCATTCCCCAAAATATGCGAGTTTTTAAGCTTTTGGCGATTTAGTTTATTTTAGTTAAGAAATCCTTCTATTTTTCTAGTTTTCACAGAAATTTTACATTTTTTAATTGACTTTTGCTGAATGGCCCCATCGAAACACTGAATCTAAACGCACCCCAAAACTAAAAAACAAACTCTTTCCAGTCCTTTACTTTGAGATCTATGATTTTTGAATTCGGTTATTTATGGAGTGGAAATTTTTTAATTTTACGATTTTTTGGTAATTTATATTTTACGTTTGGTGAATCCTTTTTTAAAAAAATCATGTTCAACTTCGTTTGAGAAAAATCTAAGCGTCCACCTTGGTTTTTTCTTGACTCGGTTTAATAAACCGAATTGACATATCAATAATGTAAGAAGCTTCACGGACACTGGTGTAGTTTTGTAAAAAAAAACAAAATGAAGGGGGCAAAAATTGTTTTAATGTAACGACCACCTGTGACTGTAGACAAAATATAAATTTTATTGTCTGAAACTTTCAAAATTGTTCAATCTTGCTTCTTCGGTGGAACCACAAAAGTCTTACTGTCGATTTTTCTTAGGTGGGAAATTCATTTTCTAAGATGGGCAGTGCCCACCTCTGCCCCCTTCCTATGCCTATTAGTTTCATCAATTTTTCCAAATTCGTCAATAAAAAGGAAACCCCAATTAGAAAAATCCTGCAGCCGAAAATAGACCTAAATTAAAGATGTTGCACAAAATTGAGCAAAAAGAAATTATTCTGAGTGCAGGAAGTTTGAAATAATTTTTTGTTCAAATGGTGAAATGGTAGAAACAGCTAAAGGCTGACGGAGAAATAGAATTTGAAATTCCATTTCCGCATATCATTTCATGAAGTGTCGGCAATTCCTAATATTGTTTTTAAGGAACGTGAGGAACAGGTCCCGGTAAATTTAAAATAAAAATAAGGTCCCCCTTCAAAAAGTACAGGATTTCGGTTCCTGACTGGCATAGATTGAGTGTAATTTTCCAAATTGCGTCCATGCAACAGGATTATAAAAATTTCATCCTTAGTTTGTAAGGATCGAATTCCAGTCATAAAAAATGGAACCCGCCAAAAAGCTCATGGGTTTTGGTTTCCTGACCAGACTACAAAAGAGAACTCACCAAACTGTAAGATTTTATCTCTTTTGTACAGTAATATAAATAGGATACCAATTGAAGATAATTTTTGCTATCGCTATTGTTGGATTTTTTAACAAAGTACAATAAAGCCAAATTTCATAATTCAGATTAATTGTACGTCACCACTGTGCCTTAATAAGAGCCTTAGTAGACTCATGGGGTTTCTTATCAATACGCAATTTTGGTTCAGTTTATTTTCCATACTTTTTTTTGACAAATATCCAAATTCCACTTTGAAAATTAAATTCCTAATTATTATTTAAGCACTGCCATAAAGATTAGATAGTCAAATCTATTGTTTCTTGACTTTTTGGGCTTTAGAATATTTCCATGCAAAAAATTTTCTAATCACAAATCGAGCTGGAATAGTTATCAACTTATAAACTAAGAATGCTACCAAAAGAAGAAAACTTATCACATCTATGCTAAAAAGTTGGAAAGAATCCAAATGCACAGCAGGACTTTGCATGTGGTAGGCTCCTTTATGTCTTATCACATACTCAACCCAGAATACAGCTGTTTCCTTGGCACTCATTGGTCTATCGCGGTAAAGACTTGAGAACTCATTAACATTGTTTCTATATTTTGGATTCTCAAGAACATCCAGAACTGCAGCTTTCAAACTTTCCACCGTTATGGTCTTCTGATTGAGTTTTACTCCGAAACCACTTTTGCTAATTGAATCTGCATTAGATTCTTGGTCAGCAAACATAGGAATAGCTACCATGGGCACTCCATGGAATTGGGACTCAGTGGTACTTCCTTTTCCAGCATGTGTAATGAATAACTTTACATTGGGATGGGCTAGGAGATCATCTTGTGGAAGCCATTTGCGGTAATGGATATTTGGAGAACTACCAGGGATCTGCTTGCCATCCCATTTCCATAGCACAGTCTGCTTTAGGCTAGAAAGGGCCTTGAAGATGATTCCAAAAAGCTCGGGATTAAGATCGTCACCTTTGATGTTGGAGCCAAAACTGAGGTAGATCACACCATGTTCTGAGGAGGCGTTAAAGATTTTTTGCAGATCCTTTTAAAATGAAGAAAGAACATTGAAAAAGTTTCTAGGAGAAATGTTGCTAATGTGACTTACCTCTGGTAGGGGATCAGGTTTTTCCTTGATTTGGATTCCACCACATTCGATAACAGCAGGAACATTCGGACGAATAATTCCATCTGTGAAGTGGTAGTTCAACAGAACTAGAGAAACTTTCTTCTTGGCTTCTTCAAACGATGGATAGTCAGTAGGCGGGAAGATGTCACTATAAAATTACTACCTAGAATCAAACGTACCTTTTTTATTTCCATTGTACTTACTTATACATGTTTGCCATTTGGTTGTCGATTAAAATTCCAAATATCTTGGTCACAATTTTGTTAAGCAAATTACTAAGACGTCCTGTGATGGTCATCAGGTCTGGTAAGCCAAATATTGGGAATACTGGCACATATGCGATTTCTGGGGGATTTCCAACAAATTTGTCCACCATGTCAAATGACGAAGATGTCCAACTTACGATAATCGGACACTTAAAATGAGCTCCAAGACCAACATGGAAATCATTGAAGAAATAGCCCACAATAAGCACATCAAATTTATTTTCGGGGTTATTCATGAATTCTTGAAAACGCTCATCTTTTAAGGCATCACCTTGAATATCTCCAAGCGAAGACACACTCCTAATAATGCCCATAAAGGATTCTATGAAACTTTGTGGTTTGCTGATTGCAGCTTTTATATCATTTATCTGTTGGGTTCTTGCCTCACTTGGAGGAATAAAAATATGATGATATTTGGGTTGTTTGTCTTTCAAAGGTATAGTCGTAAGGACAGTCACATTGTGTCCACGTTCTATCAAAGCCTTGATATAGGACATATGCACAATTTGATGCGAAGGACTACTACTGGTGAAGACACCAAGAATATTTGCCGACTCACTGACTCCAACGAAGGCGGCAAGTAGACACAACAAAGTGACGAATTTGTAGTTTGCTCGCATGATTGCAGAATTCAACCGATACAAATGCTTCTTTAGACCATACTAATCAAAAAGACTGAAATATGCGAGTATCAAGTTGCGTGTTCACCAAAGTTCAAGAAGAAAAAGCAATATGTGTGCTTTGGAGTTGCTATGGTCGTATATAAAATTAATGAAAGTGAAAAGCTCATACAAATATTGATAATGTACGATTGTACTCGTGTGCTAGAGGCCTTAAATATAAAGTGCATGACTGCGTCACACGTACTTGCTCTTATGTTCAAGAGCTTAGAAATTACAAATTGTTGTAGGCATATTTAAAAACATGGATTAATGAAAGAAAATTCTTTCTTTAAATTACTAAAACAACTCTTTTAAAAGCCTTTGCTAAAGAAAAAAAAGGATTGCCATCTGAACTCATGAAGATTATTATGAATTTATGGGAACATTTTTTCTTAAATCGCTGAAGTGGTTTCTTAAAAAAAAAATATCTTTTTTTATTTAGGTTAAAAATTAAATTAAAAAAAAAAAATTATCAAGCTGATTTTGAAAAATCGAATTTTTAAAAAAATATTTGGAGTATTTTTTAACACTCAAAATGTTTTCTTGAAAATTTTAATATGTTATATTATTCATAATTTTTTGAATTTTTTGTATACATTTTTTATTTAAATCCGATGAGCAAATAATGAACAAATTAAAATTTAAAAATTGCGTTCTATAGGAGGTAGCTATTACTAATAATAGTTGCTAAGACTAAGTTTAGTTTAAATTTATTTTATAGCAAGGCAATTTTATTTTTGACCCGATCTTATTTTTTGGACCTTTTTAAATAAAATTCGTTATCACGATCGAATCAAATTAGCTGCAATCCGTAAAATATGGTTCGATCCCGAATTTATCACTCGAGAACTATTGAAGATCCACTTGCAATCCGTTCATCCGTTCAAATAAGAAAGAAAAATGTATTTTTATGAAAGGAGAAAGTTTCAAATACTTCGGAATTTTGATTTTGCTTGAGAGATTTCAATAAAATTGAATCAGGTGAGATCAGACACAAAATTACTAAGGACAAGAATATTGTTAAAAGGCGGATGTTTCTAAAATATGTCAACATTTTGCAACTTCATTGTTCCTTCCAAGTCGCTTGGCAAAGTAGGGTTAAGAGAAAGACCATTCTTTAGGCACTAACTGTCACTATCGGCTTGCAGAAGAACATGGTCACGGTTAGCTTTTGTTGACTTAAATATCTTCATATTATCAGCAAAAATAAGAACATCACTAGAACGTATACATGAAACAGCATCATTAACAAGAAGGGTAAATAAAAACGGGCCTAGATGACTTTCCTGTGGCATACCAGATGGAGCTATTTTTTTCTATGAGGACCGAAAAACGCGTGCTCATAGAAATGTGAGATTCTTACTACACTAAAACCACCTCCACTTCCCGATTGCAACTAAGTTTAAACCTATCTAGCAATTTATTTTTAACGAAGTTAAGTAACGTGTTGCAGGTAACTTTCCGGTGAAAGTTTCTGCTTATTCCGCGTTTTTAAAGTGTTTTTGTGTTCACCGCACCAAGTTGGAAGGTTTTGTTCTTTGCAGACGGCGTACTAAATTCGACTCGTCAAGAATGTCAATAACCGTTGGATTAGCGTGATCTAATAGCCGATTTCTATGTTTTCGCGCGAAACTCTTTATTTCGTCTCGAACCGTAGGAATCCCAAGATCCCTGTGAAGATCTTCGTTTCTTATATACCATGGTGCATTTACAAATGACCGAAGCTATTTATTTTCAAACGTTTGTAAATTATTTAAATTTGTATCGCAGGTACAACCCCAGAGATGTATACCGTAAGTCCAGACAGGATTAAGTACCTGCCTGTATAAAAGCAACTTATTATCAATACTAAGCTTGAAATATTTACCGAGTCGCCAGTTCATATCTCTTAATTTACTTTTTAATTCTTCGCATTTCTTTTTCACGTGCGGTTTCCATTTTAATTTGGCGTCTAGAGTTATTCCCAAATATTTTGCTTCATTCGCAAATGGTACACGACCGGTATTAAAAAAGACGGGCAGTCTATTTATTTTTAATACGTAAAGTCCACGTGGACTGACTTTTGTTCATTGAGCGCTATTCGCCATGTTTTTGTCTGCTCATTAACATTATTAATAGCATTTTTTAATTTAATCGTAGCTTCGTTAATCGTTTTGCCTACTTATAGTATTGCAGTATCATTAGCAAAAGTTGCTACGATAGTGTCTTCTGTTTGAGGTATATCACGTGTAGATAGAAGGTACAGAACTGGACCTAAAACACTACCTTGTGGTACCCCAGCCACTATTTCTTTGAAATTAGAATATTCATTTCCGTGTCTTACACGAAAAAGTCTGTTTTCTAGATATTCGTTTAGAATTTTATTAAGTCCTTCAGGCAGAACTTGTCTTAATTTGAATTTGAGACCTTCGTGCCACACCTTGTCGAACAGATTTTCTTTTCTTCAAAAGCTTTCTCAATTACGTCAGTTATCCTATGCACTTGATCAATGGTCGAATGCTTTCTTCTAAATCCGAATTGATGTTCAGGTATTAATTGTTTTTCTTCTAAATTGTCGGCTGCAGGCGCAGGAGTAGTATTCTTTCAAAAACTTTCGATTGAGCAATGAGAAGCAGTTTGTAAATTTAACTTGGTAGGATCTATTTTCAAGATGGGATTTTATCCATGTGATAAATAACGCTTTAAACGTTAAGTTTAAACATTGATAATAACGTTGTGAGTAAGTTGGTCGAACACTTTAGAGAAATCAGTGTATATGCCATCCACTTCACTTCCATTTTCTATTGCATTAGAACATTAATTATTCAAGAACGTAAGGAGGTATATTACTGTTGATTTTCTTCTCACAAACCCATGCTCTTGTTCGCATATTAAATTTAAAGGCTCACACACAGCTTGTTCAAAAAGCCTTGGAATAGGTACATGACATATTGGAGTTAGGAATGAGGTTTTCCATAAACAAGGACATTTTCCTGATTTAAAAGAAAACTAATACAAAAATTTAAAGGGCTCAGCCACTATAAATGTCTACACTTTGTCAATAATATTGGAGGAATTCTATCTTGTCCAGATGAAAAATCATCATTTATATCGATTAAAGAAAGCCTAAAACAGAACCCTGTTGCACAGTGAAATTATTGCAATTCGGTTGGGCATAGGAATGTAAATTTCTGAAACAATCTTCATCAATATCAAAAGGTGTCTTCTCAACAAACTCATAAAATGCTAAAGGGTCTTCTCTAAGAGATCTTGCCATTTCTTATACATGGTTAGGGTAAATAGACTTCGAAAGAGATTTAAATTGTTCAAAAAGGGTAATATAGGTCAACTGAAGAAAGAGTTTTTAAATATACTTTCAATAGTCTATTTCTTAACTTAAGTGGCAAAAGCTCGTAGTTTTTTTTTTTAATTTTTATGGGAAAAGTGTTATTTGTGAAGTTATAAAATATTGTATCAAAACTAGGTACTACTTCGTCGAAAATAATAGCATCTGATATACTATCACATACTTTCAAGAACTATATCCAAAGAAGGATGATAACTATCCATATTTATGATTCCAGATTCAAAATATTCTAAAACAAGAGTCAAAATATCGTCAGATAAAAATACTAAATCGAGAATCAATTTTTTTAATTTTTAATACAGCTTAGATACCTCTATCTACTTGTTGTAAGTCAGTTGCGAAAATTCTATCCAATAGCAGAAGTTCAGTTTGTAAAGAAGTTAAAGACGCTTCTTGAAAACATTCATCTTCAGAAAAAATCCCAAGGTTTAGACCTCAGTAGCAAATTTTTTAAGCAGATTTGTAAAAAAAGTGCGGTAAATCAAAATATTTCGGAATAGATTCGAAAATGAAAGAAAAATCCAAGTTATCAAAAACTGTCTTTTTAAAAAAAAATGTCTATTTTCGCACTATGAATTGAGTTTTCAAAAATTTTGTTCTTTAATCCAAAAAGTATGTACCTACTTACTTTTTTTGCAAATTTTGGTACACAATAACGTTGCAAACTTCTTGATAGCTTCTGAATAAAAAAAACGGAAAATCAAAAAAATAATCACCCTGAACTCTGCAGACTTTGGGACAAATCGATTACCGTTTCAATTTTCATAATTGATTAATTTTTACGGTGCTGGTGACAATCTAGAAATGTTCAACGTTTTTTTCCTCAGCACTTCTTACTTTTTCGTTATAACTTTTTTATTACGGTAAATACAAACAAAAAATGGCATATCGCAATTTTGTCGTGACAAAGTGATTGTTGTTTCAGTTTTTGAAATCAATGCATTTTTACGGCGCTGGTGACAGTCCAAAAATTTTCAAATTTTTTTTTCGGCTCTTCTAACCTTTTTTTTCATAACTTTTTTGCTACGGTTAATGGACAAAAAAAATGGTGTATTGAGCTTTTATCGCGACAAAATGATTGCAGTTTCAATTTTTGAAATAAATGCATTTTTACGGCGTTGGTGACAGTCCAAAAATGTTCAAAGTTTTTTTTCGGCTCTTCTTACCTTTCTCATCATAACTTTTTTATTACGGTAAATACAAAAAAAAATACAACATGGCGTATGGAGATTTTGTTGTGACAAAGTGATTACCGTTTCAATTTTTGAATTCAATGCAATTTTACGGCGCTGGTCCAAAAGTTTTCAACGTGTTTTCTCGGCACTTCTTACTTTTTTCGTCAAAACTTTTTTATTATGGTAAACAAAAAAAAAAATAAAAATGGCATGTCGAGATTTTGTCATGGCAAAGTGATTGGCGTCTCAATTTTTGAAATCAATGCATGTTTACGGCGCTGGTGACAGTCCAAAAATGTTCAACGTTTTTTTCCTCGGCACTTCTTACTTATTTCGTCATAACTTTTTTATTACGGGAAATAAAAAAAAATAAAAAAAGGCATACCGAGATTTTGTCATGATAAATTGATTGCCATCTCAGTTTTCAAAATTGATGCATTTTTTCGGCGTTGGTGACATTCCAAAAATTTTAATTTTTTTTTCGGCTCTTCTTACTTTTTTCATCATAACTCTCTTAAATAAAAAAAATAAAAAATGGCGTATCGAGATTTTGTCCTGACAAATCGATTGCCGTTTCATTTTTTAAAATCGAATCATTTTTATGTCACTGGTGTCCAAACTATGATACTCAAATCGTCTGCAAAGTTCAGGGTCATAAAAGCCTTAGCCTTTGCTAAAATTAATTTATTTAATTTTTCTCATCTTCTCTATCATCAAAATGAGAAGTCTGATCAAAATGTCGAGTTAATTTTTTTACGAATACATAACTTGTCATATAGTACCTATTATATCGCTAGTAAAAAGCTTTGATATCCCTCATCATAATCTCTCTGCTCTTTTTGTCATTAACAAGCTGCGTGATAGGTTTATAAATATTTTAAATTGTTGATTGGTTAAAGTTTTCCTCTCATGTTGCTAACAAAATATGAGAGCAATCAGCTACTCTTGAAATTCACAAGTCTAAAGTCATACTAGGTACATGGTACAATGGGTGGAACGTAGAAGCCAATAGTAAAAGTTTATTTGAACACCTATAGATATAAACGTACTTTCCATCAGTTATTTAAAATATGTGAAAACCATTTGAAGAAAAGTGTACTCCCAGTTGTAGTTTAGAAAAAGTCGAAAAAAATATTGTACGGACAAAAAAACTACTCCTACAAACTAACAAAGTAGCTTAAAATTTCATTTTAAAAAGGGTGATACTATTTCTTACACTTGCAATGTTGTGTCAACGCTGCTTATGAAGTCTCTTGTGAATACGCAATTTTCGTTCAGTCTATCTTTCTTCCATACTTTTTTTTGACAAATAATCCAATGTCTATGTTTGTTTAATAAATTGAATTTATCAACAAATATTTTATTTATTATCTTAACCATTAATCACAAATAGATTTAACTTTAACATTTCTAAAATAATAATGAGTTGCATAAGTAGGTATCTTTAAACTTAAATTCTTTTTGTACAGATTAGATAATTAAATCTATTGTTTTTTGACTTTTTGGGCTTTTGAATATTTCCATGCAAAGAATTTCCTAAGCACAAATCGAGCTGGAATAGTTATTAACTTATAAACTAAGAATGCTATCAAAAGAAGAAAACCAATCACATCTATACTAAAAAGTTGGAAAGAATTCAAATGCACGGCAGGACTTTGCATGTGGTAGGCTCCTTTATGTCTTATCACATACTCAATCCAAAATACTGCTGTTTCCTTAGCACTCATTGGTCTATCGCGGTAAAGACTTGAGAATTCATTAACATTGTTTCTATATTTTGGATTCTCAAGAACATCCAGAACTGCAGCTTTTAACTCTTCCACCGTCATGGTCTTCTGATTGAGTTTTACTCCGAATCCACTTTTGCTAACTAAATCAGCATTACCCTCTTGGTCAGCAAACATAGGAAGTGCTACCATAGGCACTCCATGGAATTGTGACTCAGCGGTACTTCCTTTACCAGCATGTGTAATGAACAGCTTAACATTGGGATGGGCTAGGAGATCATCCTGCGGAAGCCATTTGCGGTAGTGGATATTCGGAGAACTACCAGGGATCTGCTTGCCATCCCATTTCCATAGCACAGTCTGCTTAAGGCTGGAAAGGGCCTTAAAGATGATTCCAAAAAGCTCGGGATTAAGATCGTCTCCTTTGATGTTGGAGCCAAAACTGAGGTAGATCACACCATGTTCTGAGGAGGCGTTAAAGATTTTTTGCAGGTCCTATTAATATGAAGAAAGAACATTGAAAACTGTTTCTAAAAGAAATGTTGCTAAGACTTACCTCTGGTAAAGGATCAGGTTTTTCCTTGATCTGGATTCCACCACATTCGATAACTGCAGGTACATTTGGACGAATAATTCCATCTGTGAAATGGTAGTTCAACAAAAGAAGAGAAACTTTCTTCTTGGCTTCTTCAAACGATGGATAGTCAGTAGGTGGGAAGATGTCACTATAAAATGACTAATTAGAAACGGTTTTTTATTTTAAATTCCACTGTACTTACTTATACATATTTGCCATTTGGTTGTCGATTACAGCTCCAAATATCTTGAAAACACCTTTGGTAAAGAGATTAGAAAGACGTCCACTGAATGTCATCAGGTCTGGTAAGCCAAACATTGTCGATGCTGGGACATATGCTATTTCTGGAGGATTTCCAACAAATTTGTCCACCATGTCATATGACGATGCTGCCCAACTTAGGATAATCGGACACTTAAAATGAGCTCCAAGACCAACATGGAAATCATTGAAGAAATAGCCCACAATCAGCAAATCAAATCTATTATCGGGGTTATGCATGAACTCTTGGAAACGTTCGTCTTTCAAGGCATCACCTTGAATATCTCCAAGCGAGAGTACACTGTTAATACCGCCCTTGAAGGATTCTATGAAACCTTGTGGTTTGTTCATTGCAGCTTTCATATCATTCATCTGTTTGGTTCTGGCTTCACTTGGAGGAATAAATATATGATGATATTTGGGATTTTTGTCTTTCAAAGGTATAGTCGAGAGCACAGTCACATTGTGTCCACGTTCTATCAAAGCCTTGATATAGGACATATGCACAATTTGATGCGAAGGACTACTGCTGGTGAAGACACCAAGAATATTTGCTGACTCACTGCCACCGACGAAGGCGGCAAGTAAACACAATAAAGTGACGAATTTGTAGTGTGCTCCCATGATTGCAGAGAGTTGAACCGATACGAATGCTTGTTTAGAACTTACTAATCCAAAGAATTCAAATGTGCGAGTTTTATAAATATCTACTCATTTTCAAGTTGCGTGCTCACCAAAGTTCAATTAGAGAACACAATATGTTTGCTTTGGAGTTGCTATGTATCGTATCTAAAGATAATGAAGAAAAAACACAGCACAAAATTGATAATGATATCGCTCCGAAGGTATGCTATAAGCTTTAAAAAAAGCTTCGATATCGATCATCATAATCTCTCTGCTCTTTTAAATCTGCGTGGTAGGGTTATAAATATTTAAAATTGTTGATTGATTCAAGCTTGTCTCATGCTTCTTACGAAACATGGAAGTACATGTAATTATCGAAACACTCAACCAAAATCGTCTGAGAATTGAAGTGACTTTGTATCCAGCTTCTGCTAATTGCTTAGCCTTAGATGAACCCTGTTGGTAGAATTTGCTCTGAAAAATTTCGGTTCATAGCTAGCTTAGCTATTTTGTTTTGAGAAGTAACCGTCACAAATAATTTTTTTAAGAGAATTTATTATATCATGTCATTCAACAAGAGCTTTAGGAGCGGCAATGGAAGTTGAAGCATGACTAGTTTGTTTCCAATATGATTTGACAGAATGAGTGTACAACTATAATCTGCCTCATCATCTAATGTTTTGCTTATAGGCAAACAGAGAGAAACACTTCTGAGTATTAGTCACTTTTTTTTTTTCTCTGCGAGAACTGTTCTCAAAAATTTCATCGATGAAATTTTGCCGCTTCATTATTAGAACTTGAAGTTGGAACAATAGTAGGAGGTTACTCTATGTTGTAGCTTTAAAACTTATTATGAGATAAAGCTTATACATGGAATTGTTGTTATAATTTTTTTTTGATTATGTATCGATAATAAATTAATTTATGTATCATCATGATGCGTAGATTTGATTAATTTTTGTTTCGTTGTGTTATTTTGCTGACACTGTCTAGTTGATTAAATCTGTATAGGCATAGGCATTGGTCATGGATCATGGTCAGTGATATTTTGTTTTAAGGCATTGCGATAAGATAACAGAACGTTTATCATTCTTCCTCATACTATATACTATTATGTTTTTCTATTAATTTTTTTGCTATCTTCACTACACTTTATAAAATGTTCAAAATTTTTAAAATACAAAAACCAAACTTGAATTACCTATACCTACATAGTTTTGAAAATATCATTTTACTTTTTTTTAAAAGTCTTTCCTATACCTACCAACCTACAATTTTCTTAAAACCTAAACTTAAATTACTTTTTAAGGTAATATAAACATAGGTATTCTCGTATGGTTACTTTAAAATTTAAAAGAAATTATAATTTTATAAGATTTTCAAGAACAAAATTTGAATTTTTCTAAATTATTTTAAAAATATAACTTAATTTAACGGTATCGTAAAGTTCTCGAATTAAGAAAAAAAAAACTTCATTTGAGGTTAGGAATATTTTTTAAATTTGCTCAATCTTCATATATAAGATCTTGTCTTACATTAACATGGAGGCAATCTTGGGATATCTAGTAAATCCATTATTGAAACAAGTAAAAACAATCTTGAATATGCAAATTCACAATAATTAAACTGTGTAAAGCAGACATTTAGTTACCAGTTTTCAATTTCGTATAGCCTTTGGTTGGAAGCGGAAGCGGAAGGTCCCAGTAAAAATTTCAGAAAACCCCAGGTGCGGATACAGGGGGGAGGCAATGGGTCCAATTGACCCCCCACCCTGGGCAAGAACGAAGCTAAAAATTTGAATTTAATTAACTGTAATCGACGTTCGTTTCGTTCGACGTTTATAAAATTTATTCTTGGCAGCCAAAAGAGGACTTCACGTTTCCATTTTCCTGATTTTTCGTTTCACGAAATTATTATAACCGATGTATCTCACCTTTCACAGTTGAGCCGCATCTTAATGGCTAAAACACACGTGCAGATTTTCTTTCAAGTTAAGGTCTTTAAAATAAATGTCAGACTATTTTACTTTTTTAACATTTTATGAGAATAGTCAAATAATTTCATACTAGATCAGATTGAGTCCCAAGTCGATTTGATTTTCACTTTTCAAAATGCAAATGAGTATGAAAAATTTGACAATCTTGAAAAATAGTGTTTTAAAAAGCCCCAACCCTCCTCTTCAAATTTATTAGTGGTTTTTTATAGTTAAATGTAAAAGGAGAGTTTGCAGGGGCACTTATCTTTAAAAATCTTTAAAATACGTCGATTCAATTAGCTTCAAAAAATAAACTACATTTGCGGATACAAATTATTGAGAATTACCAAAAATTTCTTTCTGAGAGGGTGAATGAGTTCTTTGTATGATAAAATATTTAAATGTGCGTTTCCATATGAGAAAGTACTTTCACTTGAAAACTCTCGAGAGTGACTCTCGGATACCAATCTTCCCCTCTGGTGAGCTAATTTCATGACTGTGTTCAACTGCGAGTTTCTCCCGATTTCAGAGCTTCTTTTTACTCTCAAATGCACATTTTTTTCAAGTCCTGTGCTGTACGCAGTGATACGAGCACTTCTGTTTTAGCCATAAGATACGTTTCTGATAGTAGTTTCGTAACGATTTTATCACTTCGTGGATGCATTCAAGGTATTTCCGTAATCCGTTACTAAACTGGCGAAGAGAACAAGTCCGATGAAGAAGATTGGAGAGAAACCAGGAAACAACTACAGCAGTCACTGCCGAAGAGAATTTAGATGGCACTTGTACACCTAAGGATATTTGTTATTGGCCGTTTTTGAAAACGTCAGGTCAACGTTAAATGATCGTCATTTTTTATTTGACGAGAATATTGGTTGATATTGCCAAATACAGCAATAGTTTTGTTTGCACGCATTTAAAGTTTACGATAAAGTCCTCTGGCTTCTCAAAATTTTTGTCATCAACTCGATTTTTTACTGCAGAATTGCACGGCAGATTATGTTTTCGAGTATGTGACTTTACCTAACTGGATTATCGAACACAATACTTAGGCATTAAAACTTGTATTTGCCTTTTCGGACAGAAAACTTTTGCAGTTTGCGTTTGAAAACATTCTGCAAATGCATTTTCGATGCAAGGCCATTGGCCAAATTATTTTGTCCCAGCTTAAAAAAGAGGCTGAAATTTTCACTCGAACTCACACTTCATGTAAGGGAATAGGAACATACCGATGCGCCATTATGCTTTTCGAAATTCGAAGTGGTGTTACGCAGATCCAGAGGGAAATTAAAAACACTGTAATCTGTAAAGACACCATGCTATAGCCACAAACTGCAAAACTTCATTTCACAAAGTAAGTTTAAGACACTGTGGCCGTTATGAAAGAAGTAATTGCTTTCTTCAAATTTCAAACACATCCAGTCACATTACTATTTGTGAAGAGTTGTGTAGAGTGGTATGGAGCGTCCTTCAAATTTCTGTAAACATTATCAAGATTGTGGAAACTCACGAAAATTGACCCCTCCCCGGGAACGAAATTCTGGATCCGCACCTGGATAAACCCAGGTAATAAAATGAGTATTTTTCTTAAGATTAAATAGAATTGCTTACCTACATCTCAGAATGACAAGCAGCTACAAAACAAGAAAACAAAATATAAAAAAATAAAATGCAAAAAAAAAAAAAAAACTTGATATAAAACCCTACAAATGCAACTCATATACTTTTCTGTTTTTTGAAAATGAGTTTATTTTTGGCTTAATTTTAGCTCACACATTCTAAAAATTATCATGAATTACACAACTCAACAAAATAAAAAATTATTTTTGTTTCTGGGTTTATGTCATGATTTTCTTATTCGTCATGCTCCAAAATGATGGAAAAATACCTACACCCCCCCTAAAGTTTGCTTTTGTAGAGTTGGTAGTAAAAATACAGTTACCATAGTTTTCATAGAAATAATAAATGTTTGCTATAATATTATCTTTAAAAGAGGAGAGGGGAGGGGAATTCCTACGCCCATTTGGTATCTCTAGAGTATATTTGTGTCACAAACTACACACATTTTTATTTTGACATTGAAGGACGTTAAAATGATATTAAGAATGTGCTAAGGTGATGCTAATGCATTTTGCTATAGATGTGGTTATTTTATCAAAATTCACATTATTATCATTTTTGAAAATATGTTAAGAAACTTAAGAGACATGCAGGATGTCTCTAGGATTGAATATTCCTCACGGTCATTTAGTAAAAAATTAAAAACTTCATCGGGAGCATACTCAGAAGAAAAAGGAAATCGTTTTAACTTGGACTTTATAGACTTCGAGAGTAATCGTCTACAAAGGTCAATAAAAATGATGGGAAATTATTCTAAAGGTTTAATTTTAGAATAGCATATTCCAGAATCAGAGTATTTGTTGATAAAAATTACCGTTTTAGTGTTGGTACCAAATATTAAACAAAAAAATGAAGAAAAAAAGAGTTTTTGTAATTTTCAATTTGATCAAAAATTTAAATACATACAACCATATGGTTTTGAAACATTCACTTAAGATTGGTGAAAGCATTGGATATTGAAAACAAAAAATAACTTTTTCGCGTAAAACTAAGAAAATTTTAATTTAAAAAAAAATAATTTTTTTTTTCAAAATTCTGAGTTTGAAAATTGATTAAAAAAAAACTATTCATGGGAATGACTTAATTTAAAAATTTAATTAATGAATGGAGTCCTAATTAAAAAAAAAAAATTTACCATAATCTTTTTGGTGTTGCCGTTGTTTTTTAACATTTTTTTCTTAGTTTAAGTAACTTTTTTAAGAAAATTACCCCTCCTCCCTAAACAGGGGAACATAGGCACCCCTTATCATATGTTTTTTTTTTTGTTTCGAACCAGCGTAAACACTCTAGCGTTTTGGTGTATCTTAGTCTTATATCTTAAAATATCTATTTAAATTGATTCTAACATAGCACATTTTCATGAATTAACAAATAATGTGCTCCTGGCTATAAAAGCAAACTTTTTCAAACATGACTATTTTTTATTTAATAAGTAATATGTAAGGAATAAGAAAATCATATGCAGAACCCAGAAACAAAATTTGTGTTGACCAGTGTTATCTGTTTAAATAAGAATACCTAGACTTTAGTATTTATTTTCAGAATTTCCGAGTTCACCAGACGAGCGTCAACAAAATAGGCACTGTTTTTTCGAGCTAAGCTCGCTTATTTTTCTAGGTGTACTATAATATTTCGGCACTATTATTTTCTCTTTTACCAACACCAAAGAATCAAATATGAAATAATTGAATATCTCAAAAACGAGTTGATATTTTTATTTAAATTAAATTTTATACGCAAATCAATAAATACTTTTAATTTATATACCAAAAAGTTTCCTTAAAACCGTTATAAGAATTTGAATATCAATCTTATTATTTTTTTTAACTGATGCTCCAATGATTGTTAAATTTTTTTTATTTATAAGTATATTTGGTTAAGAATTGAGGTGGAATTCTTACCTCACTTCAACCTACTATTTTGTTGGTTTGATTAAAGAACACTTTTTCTCATAATTTCTATATTTTCATGCATTCAACTCTTATAATTCTAAGGCTCTCGAACATAAGAGCAAGTACATGTTAGTAGCCGCACATATTATTTAACAGAAATTCAAGCCCTACCTAAAAGTTAGTGGAATTAGCTTTCCTCACATTTTATTTTTATTTAGCTTTTAAATGTGTACACACTGATACCATCTATATGTACCTAAATAAAGTGTACCTTCTTTAGCTAGTGTTTTATTTTTTGTCTATTTCAATTCTACAATAGGCACATACAAATAAAAACAAAACACAATTGAATTATTTATGTACCTACATTCATTAGGTATATGTAGTAATGGTCTTGAATATTTGTCTATTACCTCATTGATGGCTGTAATCTATGAAGTTTGTTTTTATTTAACTGGTAATTTAAAACACACGATAAACTATAATTATGTTTAATAAATGATCATATCTTTTTAAATTGTACAATGTACACATACAAAAATAAAAAAAAAAAATAAATATTAACGTTATTCTACGTTCCTACCTACCTACCTAGTACATACATAGGTCATAGGTGTACATAACCTTAACTAGAGATTGAAAAATGCCCGAATAGCATGTAGTTATTTATGTAGAAATCTCATAAAGTTAGTTAATTGCAGCTTGACAACTTCTATATAATATATTATTTATCATTATCATAAAATTCAAGTATAAATCAAACAATATGCACATAGGTACGAAGAAGAAGAATAAAAACACAAACAATAAGAGAATTATTATTTTTGTTTTTGTGGACTGTATTGAAATAAATTCAAATTAAAGTTTTTATGACCTTTAGTCCAATTGCGTTTTCCAATTCATATGTAGGTCTACATACATATGTACCTGCATATTGTTTTTATATGGATCATTACTAATTACTAGTCTCTTCCCCGCCCCGTGTCGAAATTCGACACCCATCAAAAAATGAAAGCTACATAGCTATATTAAAGCAAAAAAACAATTTTTTATTTTTTCAATTTAATTTTTTGAATGTGCACAGTGAGTGGCAGTATAAAATGGTACTTAGCTAAAATGGACCCGCAGTGTTTAATTTTGTGATTCGCACACTCCCCGCGCTTATAGCTTTCCAACCACATTAGATTTATCCAAATCGGTCCAATACTTTTTGAGAAAATGGTACCACAAAATTTATTTAAGCATTTATATATAGATAACAAAAGTTTGTTTATGTTGAATTTTTGTTTCTTTCTGCTTTTAGTAGGGGAGCCCACTAAGGGATTTACTCGAGCGCGTCAGATTAGTATAAAAGGGGGGTACCTTGCACCCTGCTGAGTACCTCCACCATATATCAGTCCTCTATGTAGGGCCGGGCGCCTAGGGCAGGTTGTCAGAGTAGTAAAAAAAAATCGATAGCTCGAAATTCTCGAGCGCGTCAGATTAAGATAGTAGCTTAGTTACATGCTGAAAAGTGTGTATTTCAATAATCTGACTTGTGTGTGATCTAAGGTAGCGGGAGGGTTACAAAGTTGCAAACAAAAATTGTCACCTGGACATTCTCGAGCGCGGTTGAATTTTTTTTACTGTGAAGCAAATAATTCTAGGATAACGGGAAAAGGACTTTCGAAAAAAAACGACTTAAATGGAAAAATAATTATTAAACATTTAACGACAATACTTAAAATGCAAACAATAACGGTTTTAAAAGCCAGAAATCTGCTTTTTAATCCTACATTTAAATTGAATTATTTGTGTTAATAGTTTTCTAAATATTTGCATTTAAGCTCAAAATTTTTATAAAAAAACGCAAAAAAAAAAATGTTTGGATACATTTTTCTGAAAATCGTGGAATAAAAAACTGAATTTTCTTTTTGTGGTCAATGCTCGTATTAATTTTGAATCGAACACAAAAAACCGAAAGCTTTTATTTCTACTAGTTTTTAAGAAAATTGTAAATTACTGATACTACTTTTTTATGAGATTATTATATTATATCATTATTATTTAGCTGTTCCCATTAGTAGCTATTGACATTGGAAACAGAGAATACATTCAAAGTTATTAAATGCAAACGAAATTTGGCAAACACCGAACCTGGCACATACCTTAGATCCTTTAGTGAGCCCCAGTAGGGCGGTTGCATACATATCTTACTTTTAAAACGCAGCCGTAATGCTGGCAGTGCAAGCAAATTAAAAATATCTCAAAAAAGTAGTATCAGTAACTTGCAATTTTCTCACAAACTAGAAGACAAAGAAGCTTCCGGTTATTTGTGTTCGATTTTAAATTAATATGAGCATTGACTACAAAAAGAAAATTTAGTTTCCACCTCACAGTTTTTAGATAAATTGATCCCAACATTTTATTTGTGTTTTTTTTTATCAAAATTTTGAGTTTGTATGCGAATATTTTGAAAACTATTGACATAAGTTATTTAATTTAAATATAAGGATAAAGAACAGATTTCTGGCTTTTAAAACCGTTATTGTTTTGAATTTTAAGTATTGTCGCTGATTTTTAATATTTTTTTTTTCATTTAAGTAATTTTTCTCGAAAATTGCCTCTACCTCCTAAACGGGGCGACATAGATCCCCCCTCCCATAGTAAGAAATGCTTGTACATATTTGACCTTTCTATGAAAAACCGTTTTCAATTTTTGGCGCCCAAGTTATTATACTCTCCTTAGTGATTGAAAAAATCCTGAATAAAAATGTTTCTTCTTTTCAAATCGTCAGATTAAGAAAACCCCTCCATATAATCGTCAGATTAAGGTTCAGCACATGTAGGACATCGAGTTGAAGCATATATATCAAAATCTGACGCGTTCGAGTATTTCAAAATGGTGATTTTTTTTTGCATTTTCAAGAAGCTGCCGCAAGCTTGCGTCCAATTCGAACCGTCAGTCTTTTGAATGTGAGCATCCTTGGGAGTCACTTAACATCCCCTCTTAAAATCTGACGCGCTCGAGTAAATCCATTTGTTTTCCAATTTCTACTTTCCCCACAGCCACCCCCACCACGCAAACTGGCAGATTAACATACCACCGTTATTATCAATATCTGATGCGCTCGAATATGTCCACGTGACTGTTTTTTTAACATTTTTGAACACCTGTAGAAGCTCCCATCCGATGAAACGGTATACTTTAATAACATTTTTTTTTCTCTATCATCAAATCTTCAAAATCCATTAGGTCCCAACGACGCTCGAGTAAATCCACATTTAGCATCGTGGGCTCCCCTACTATTTGTTAAGATAAGTCAAGCAAACTTTAGGTATTGATTCGTTTTAACTGTTAGATTTACGGTAACGGCGGCGTCGGTATTTTTACTTGCGATATAGAAACTATAAGTTTTGGCTTCGTGCGAAAAAAAAATTGAGAAAACAATCAAACATGACATTATGATGATAGAGAACACGAAAAAAGTGGGGTCTGTCTGTCTGTCTGTACCTCAACCTACCTACAGCCTAAACCACTAAAGCGATTTTCTTCAAATTTAAAACTTAAGGTTTTCTTGTAACTCTCCAGAGGGGAAATTGAAATGTATTTTTTAGCTAAAAAAAATAACGGTACCTGTTTAACAACCGTTAAGAAAAAACTAATTTATCGCGAAAACGGCTCCAACGATTTTGATAAAAAAAAAATAAGTGTGTTATTGTATATATGGTGTACTTTTTGATATACAAAACAAAATTTCCAAAAACTGTTATTAACGGTAGCTGCCATATAACGGTTTTTTTATTTTTATTTTCTCTTTAACGGCTCAACCTATTTCAACACATTTTTTTATACAAAAGCTCTTTTGAAATCTCAATATCAAAATTTTGAAAAAAGTAAAATTTTTGATTTTTTAAAAAAAAGTTTAAAATTTTGTTTTTTAAAATTCAATATTTTGAAAATGGGTTGATGATTTTTTTTGAAAATAATTTTGTAAATGTATATTAATAAATACTCATAACTGGCATCCCAAAATTATGTTTTAAATATAAATAAAATTTTATATATAAAAAATTAGTTTTTAAGAAAACCGCTCCAACGATTTTTAATTTTTTTTTTTGCATATATTCCTATTTTTTCAAGTTATAAAACGGCATACTTGATATTGAGCGCTAAGCTATTTTACTATTTGTTTACACAATTTAAGGAACGATTTAAATGCTTTTTATGTATTTTTCTATATTTTTTATATATAACACTGGTCAACACAAATTTTGTGCCTGGGCTCTGCATATGATATTCTTATTCCTAACATATTACTTATTAAATAAAAATAAAAAAGTTAGCTTTTGCAGTCAGGACCACATTATTTGAAAATTCATGAAAGTGTGCTATGTTAGAATCAAATTAAATAGATATTTTACGATATAATACTAAGATACACCAAAACGCTAGAGAATGTAGGCTGATTTGAAAAAAAAAAACATATGAGAGGGTGTCTATGTTCCTCTGTTTAGGCAGGAGGGGTAATTTTCTTTAAAAATTTACATAAACTAGAAAAAAAATATTAAAAATCAACGGCAACACCAAAAAGATCATGGTTTATATTTTTTAAAGTTAGTACTCCATTCTTTAAATTAGTTCCTAAATTAAGTCATTTCCATGAATAGTTTTTTTTTTTATTAATTTCAAACTCAGAACTAATTTAAAAACATAATTTTTGTAATTAAAATTTTCTTAATTTTACGTGAAAAAGTTAGTTTTTGTTTTCAATATTCAATGCTTTCACCAATATTAAGTTAAAGTTTAAAGACCAGATGGTTGCATGTATTTTAATTTTTGATAAAATTTAAAATAACAAAAACTCCTTTTTTCCCATTTTTTTTTTGTTTAATGTTTGGTACCTAAGAGAACAAAATTGAATTTTAATTTTAACTCATCTTGAACGGGTAGCTGACATTCAACAATTTTTGATTCAAATAACCTCTCAAAACGGCAATAACGATTTTTATTGAACTTCGTAGCTGTGATGTCCTAGTCAATTTCAATAAAACTGCATTTTTGGTTCATAACTGAAAAAATAGTTGTACATATGCATGTAATACTACCCATACCCCATTGCCAATCATTAAAAACAAATAGCAGTATTGGGTAATAGGAAAACTTAAGATTATTGGTAAATAAAAGGGGAAAAATAAATTCCCGCAACAGATGACCGGAAGTGGGGTGGTTGTCCGAAAGGGTGGAGTGAGGGTTCGAAAATGTTTTTTTTTTATACTTCTGGCAAAAGTTTAACCTCCTCTTGAAAAAAAAAATATTCGTAAAAGTTGTAGATAATCAAGAGACCTACAACTTTTCCTTGTCTCATTTTTCACATAACCTCAAAAATATTGAGAAGAATACCAAAAACCAATTTTATGGTTTTTATTTTTATCTTTGACGAAAATATGTAATTCGATTCTGATGAAATTTAGTGAAAACGTAAGTTTTTTTTGTTTCAAGTAGTAGTTTTTTTGAAGCAAAATATTAAAATTTGGATTTCTTGTGAGTTTAATTTGAAAAAAATGATCTAATTTTCAATCAAAAAAGTTCACCAAAAATATTAATTTTTGAAAATTTAAGGACAGCAATTTTTCCAACTTTTAGTCTTTGAAAACTTGAACAACGTAGGAAGTTTAATTTTATTCTTTGAGCCAAGTTTACAGTTCCCGTGCGCAAAAATATAGGTATGCATATATTTTCGCATGTCAAAAATTATTGAGGTGAAAACAAAATTATTTTCTTGTATGATTGGTTTACAGTTTCATGAGAAAAAAAAACAACATTGATGTCATGGAATATCATGCAAAACAATTGACTGGCTTTGCATGCGGAAAAAAATGATTGCATTTTTTTGCATGCGAAAAAAGTGTGGTGAATAAAATAAAAAATTTTTGATGGTCGGTTTACACTTCCAAAAATAATAAAATGCACGACTGGATCGCACGTACTTGCTCTTATGTTCAAGTTGTGTGGGGCTTAAGAACTTTAAAAAAATATTCAAGTAATTATAGAAAAAGTATAAAAAGCATTTAAATCGTTCTTTTTATTGTATAAACAGACTGATAAATGACTTGAACTCAAAAAAAAGTATGCCATTTAATTACTTGAAAAAATATGAATATATGCAAAAATAAATTTAAAATCGTTGGAGCCGTTTTCTTAAAAATTAATTTTTTATATATAAAATTTTTGTAACATTTTTCAAAAAAAAAAAATTGGTATGCCAATTTTGAGTATATATAATACATTTAAATAAATAAAATAAATAAATAAATAAAGAAATATTGAATTTTCAAAAAAAAATTTTGAATCTTTTTTTAAAAATCCAAAATTTATTTTTTCAAAAATTTTGGTATGCAGTATTATTTATATTCCAACAAAGCTCTTGTGCAAAAAATTTTATTGAAATAAGATGAGCGGTTAATGAGAAAATCAAAAATAAAAAAAAAAGTTATATGGCAGGTACCGTTAATAAATGTTTTTGGTGATTTTTTTTCTTACTAAAAGGTAAATCATATCTACAGTAATACACTGATTTTTTTATTATCAAAATCGTTGGAGCCGTTCTTGAGATAAATAAGCTTTTCCTTAACGGTTGTATGGCAAGTACCGTTATTTTTTGAGCTAAACAAAAATTTCAATTTCCCCTCTGGAGAGTTACAAAAAAAACCTTAAGTTCAAAATTTGAAGAAAATCGCTTCACTAGTTTAGGCTGTAGGTTGAGGTACGGACAGACAGACAGACAGAATTTTGCCACCAACTTTTTTCGTGTTCTCTATCATCGTAATGTCATGTTTGATTGTTATCTCGAAATTTTTTTTTTGCACGAATCCAAAACTTGCCCTATAGTACCTATATTGCAAGTAAAAATATAGTCTCCTCTAGGCATTATTTGCATGAAAATAGTTTTTGAATCCAAAAAATATATTGTTTTCCATTTTTAGACTTATAGTTTGTTAATTAAGGCTAAATTAATGTCTCAATGTGTGGCTTACGTCAAAGCAAACATTTTTCGGCCTGAATATTAAGTTTTAAACATTTTATTTTTTTTTTCGCATGGGAACTGTTAAATATGCTTTACTTGTAAGAAAAAACAATGACAATGGTTTTCAAAAAAAAAAACAAAAATAAAAATGGTGTTGAAATTTTAGCGAAGTTTTTCAGGAATTAAAATTATTATATAATAATATAAAATGAAGAACATTTAGAAACAAAATTCTTCTGTTTGAGTAGAGTGACTTTTAGCTTGAAATACAATTATTTTAGTTTAGCTTGTTTTCATTTTTTTAAGTTTACAATATTATTATATTAGCCGCGTTTTAATCCATATGGTTCACCTCGTGAGAATAAAACGATGACCACCGGACCACGCTCTGTTTGACCAGACGTTGAGGCTTGTCTCTTTTTCTAAGGCTAGGAACACTCTTGCGATTTTCTGTCACGCGATTTCTTAGCTACACAAAATGAAATACGTAAGTTAAAATGTGAATAATAATAATGTGACATATTATTAAGAAACCATACAAGGTAGCGATCAATATTTTTAGTCGCGTCGACAAAAAATCACAAGTGTGGTCGTAGCCTAAAACTGCTGACAAATCGCTAACATAATAATTCAAAATGGTAAATAGCCACCTCCCTGTCAGAGTAAAAACTGGATTATTGAAATAAACCTCTAGGAAACCTGCATCCCATGTTGTAATGTTGTTTTTGTAATAAGTGTTAAACAGTAGTCAGGACCCTGACCCGGAGATATTAAAACGCAGCTATTGACTTATACAAAAATAACTAATTTTGTTTTATTTAATTTATTAAAAGGTATAGGCTTAACATATTTTTGAATGTGTCTCCACTAAATTTAAAATATATTGTATTGTACCTATTATTTGGAGATTTTGAATTGCCTCTGGGTGTTTCCATCGTTACGGGTGTGACAGTGAGACTCCATATTTTGTTAATTATTCACATACTATTCCCAATTTATAAATAACAACTTTACTATTCTATAGGACACTTGAAGCCCTTTAAAAAACTTAGCATATTAAAGTATGAAAAATTAGTGGTTCAGTTAAAGGATACAATTTGGTTGCGTTACGGGTGTGACCTTAGAAAACTGGTGATTTGCGATTAAGATATCTAATTTTCATGTGGTGTAAAATATTGCATGAAAAGTATGTATCATTCTTTTGCAAATATTAACTTAGATAGTTGATCTTCAGTTTCAGTTAAGAAATGAGAACCAAAACTACGAAAAACTATACAAAATTTTATTTGAAGATGTTACGGGTGTGACAGGTCATCGTTATGGGTGAGGCCGAGTATGATTTTTATGCCTAAAAACAATGTAATATAATATATTTTGACGGGAAATTGTTGTCATCGATGTATAATCATTTCTCACATGATGTCAGAAACACTTTTTCTAGAAAAATGAAGTTTTTCTCACTGAAAAGTGAATAGATTTCTCACTCCAATGAGATTTTTTCCATTTTCTTTTAAAATAGGGGAAACTTTCACTTAAAGCCGATTAAAATTATATTTAAAGTAGATTTTCTTAGAGTTATATCCCTACGTCATGAATTTCATATCTAAAAGCAACAAAACTAAAATTGAGTTGAAAACAGAAAGATTATGATTTGAAATGCCAACCTGTTACGGGTGTGACATAGACTTAAAATTTTAAATACGGGGTCAGTATTAATTTCAAAGTCTTGAAATTTTGTCTGACAGTAGATCATAGTATTATTCTTTTTTTCCCAAATTATCACATTGATACAAATTTTTTACTTGCGATTATGGGTACTATAAGGCAAGTTTTGGATTCGTGTGAAAAAAAATTTTGAGATAACAATCAAACATGATATTACGATGATAGAGAACACCAAAAAAGTGGGTGGCACAATTCTGTTTGTCTGTCTGTCTGTCTGGCTGTTCGTCTACAGCCTAAACGGCTCGATCGATTTTCTTCAAACTTGGTACATAGTGGTTTTTGGTGATTATGCCCACATGTTTTTTTCATTTTTTTTTTAGAATCAAAAATAACGGTACCTGCCATACAATTTTTTTTAGCAATTTTACATAATCGTATTTTTCTCAAAAACGGCTCGACAACTTTTCTTAAAAAAAATTTAATAAATTTATTTTAGTGAGGGTTTTCTTTTGATAGAAAACCATTTTTCAAAAATGGTTATTAATGGTACCTCCCAAAGAACCATTTTTTTGATTTTTGATTTTCTTCAAAACGGTACGATCGATCTCAATTATTTTGTCTACACAGAAGCTCCCAAAAAATATAAATAGTTTTGTGTACCAACATTTTTGAAAAAATATTTTTTGGATTTTTTAAAAATGTTTCAAATTTTTTTTTGGAAAATCAAATATTTCGAAAACGACTTTTTTGAAACTCGATATTTAAGACTTTTTTAGTACTATCTAAAATATATTTTGAAAACATTTTACATTTATGAACAAATAACGGTACCTTTCATACAAAAGTTAAAAAACCGCAAAGGAAAATATTTTTTTGCTAAAAAACGACTCCTACGATTTTGATTAAACTTTTTTCATATACTAAAATTAGTACGATCTACTACCAAAAATTATAAAATTTTACACCTAGCCACTATTAATAGTACCTGTCATAGAACGTATTTTTTTATTTTGAATTTTCTCGTTATCGACTTAACGGATTTAGATGAATTTTTTTATATACAAAATTCAGATAAGATCAAATAATATTGCATATCAAAATTTTCAAAAAAAAGTTTTTGGATTTTTAAAAAAAGTTTCAAATTTTTTTTTTGAAAATTCGATATCTCAAAAACGAGTTGACAATTTTTTTTCAAATTTTGTTTTTATATACACATAAATATATACTTTAGATTTGCATACCAAGATTTGTTCTTAAAAATGTTTTAAGAATTTTATATATAAAAAATTAATTTTTTTAAAAACCGCTCCAACGATTTTAAATTTTTTTTCCCATACAATCATATTCAATCAAGAATTAAGATGGCATACTTTTTGTCCACATCAAACTGTCAAAAGAGTTGTTTTATCCAATTTAAATGTCGTATTTCATGCTTCTCTCATAATTTCCATGTTTTTATATACAATTTTCTTAAACCCACAGTGTCTTGAACATAAGAGCAAGTACGTGCGACCCAGTCGTGCATTTTATTTCTTCTAGTAATGAAACATAATTTTTTTTTGTTATGTGCGTGACACTAACCACTTTATGAATCAACTGCCTAAAAACAAAAATTGTATTTACTATTGAATAATAAAATGACACGAAAACGTGCTTAGAGTTCTGATTAGGGTTAATAACCACCGGTTCTCAAATTGTGAAAAAATTTATTATTGAAAATAGGGTTTTGAGCTTCTGATAACAAAAAGTGACTTTTGGAGACCTATTCTGCAAAGTGGTTCGAGCTGCGAAATATGCGGCAGTAAAACAAATTATTGATAATTTCACTTTTAAAATGAAACATGCAATCTCTTAAAACCATCTAACGGTCATTTTTTCAATTCTAAGTCATATTTTGTGATTTTTCGTGAAGGGTCGTTTTCAATGGAATCACCCCTCTCTAACTTGAAACCAAAAATCCGGAGCGTATAAATATTTTTAAGTGATCATGATGAGTGCTAAAGATTTCAAGCAGATTGAAAAGAAAAAACAGTGAAGAACAAATATAAAGTAAAATATGTTTTAATATTGTGCAAGGTCACGGGGAAACGCTTCCCAACTTCAGTGTTCTTCTAACCACGTATACTTTAATATTCACATACACAAACCTAACAACTAACACTTGAGTTCTTTACCAAAAACATTTTCAAGGTCCATTATTGCTGATAAAGCATAACCAAAACAAAATATCTAGGTACTCAGTATTTTTGTTTTTCGTGGAGATTATTTCTCAAAGCTTATCAACAAAATGTGCTCCAAAGATTAAATATCTACGAATTCTATTAAAATATTCTTTTTACCAAAAAAATATTAGAGAAAAAAAAAAAACAAATAAAGAACTTAGTCATGTTCATCCAATCTATTCTCGTGTATATTTTTAGATAAAAGTTAGGCTCTCATGAAAATTTTGTTGCTTTTGCAAGATAAAAGCTTCTATATAAACCATCAGCTATGATTTGAGCATGAACTTTTTTAGTTTCAACACTTATTCGAGTAAGTTCAGTCACGGCAATCATGGCTGGAAGTTACAAATTGGTAGCTCTTCTGGGCCTATTGGCCTTTTTCGTTGGAGCAGGTGAAACTGCAAATATTCTTGGTGTTTTCACCAGCACCAGTCCATCACATAACATAGTTCACATGTCTTACATTAAGGCTATGGTGGAACGTGGTCATAATGTGACAGTCGTAACTGCACTTCCTACAAAGGACAAAAATCCAAAGTACCATCATATTCTCATTCCACAAACCGAGCAAAGACTCAAAGAAATAGCTGAAGCCAAGGAAAGGCAGAAAAAACCCCGTGGAATAATTGAATCTATCAAAGATGGAATTGGTGGTGTATTTAATTTTGCACATCTGCAAGCTGATCCGCTCAGAGATCAACGCTTCCAAGATTTAATGCATAATCCGGATAATAAATTCGATCTTGTAATAATGGGATATTTCTTCAATGACTTCCATATTGGATTAGCGGCACACTTTAAGTGCCCTGTTGTCATAAGTTTCATGAGTGCAACAACTAACTTCCTTGACGGTTACATTGGCAATCCACCAGAAGTAGCTTATGTTCCTGCAAGTCTCTTGTTTGCGGCTCCAGATCCAATGAAATTCACTGGAAGACTACAAAACTTTATCATAAATTTCTTCATCAGGTTATTGGCATATTTCTTGGACTCACAAGCATCAAATATTTACAGGTAAGATTGGAATGATTGTGGGATTTTGGTATTCAAACTGACCAATTGTTATCTGTTCATTTTTTTAGTGAAATTTTCCCACCTTCGCAATATCCACCATTTGCAGAAACGAAGAAGAAGGTGTCTTTGGTGTTGTGTAACTATCACTTCACCGATGGAGTCATTCGTCCAAATGTACCTGCCCTCGTTGATGTTGGTGGAATCCAGATCAAACAGAAGCCTGATCCTTTGCCAGAGGTAAGCAAATAGTTCACTAAGAAAGTGCTCAATCATTCTTTACTAATCTTCTTAAATTTAGAATCTTCAAAAAATCTTCAACGCTTCATCAGAACATGGTATTATCTACCTTAGCTTCGGGTCGAATATCAAAAGCACAGACATGAACCCCAAGCTGTATGAAATTATCTTCAAGGCCCTAGCTGGCCTTAAGCAAATGGTTCTCTGGAAATGGGATGCTGTTGAGAAACCAGGTAATGCTCCCAACATCTTCTATGAAAAGTGGCTGCCTCAGGATGATCTTTTGGCCAATCCAAATGTAAAACTATTCATCACTCATGCTGGCAAGGGAAGTGTCACTGAATCACAATACCATGGAGTCCCAATGGTAGCCATCCCATTTGCTGCTGATCAAATTTCAAATGCTGCTGCAGTCGCAAGAGACGGATTTGGAATAAACCTCGATCAGAAGACAATGACAGCAGAAGATCTAAGAGCTGCAGTTTTGGAAGTGCTTGAGGGTCCGAAGTATGTTAAAAATGTTAAACGGTTTTCGACGCTCTACCGTGATAGGCCAATGCATGCAAAAAATACTGCTGTTTTCTGGTTGGAGTATGTGCTAAGGCACAAGGGAGCATATCACATGCAGAGTCCTATGGTGCATTTAAGTGGAATTCAGTATTTAAGTTTGGATGTTATAGGTTTTCTATTGTTAGTTGTATTTTTAGTTTATAAGGCAATAACTATTCCTACTAAGTTTGTATACAAAAAGATATTCTCGAAAAAACCAAAAATGAAAAAACAATAAAAGCTTTGCTAAAGTGTAAGACTTTTTTAGAATAAAACTAAGAAAATTGTTTTTGTCATATTGTTCGTCGTACAGTGCAGTGGAACAAAGTTATGCAAAAGATGGCAATGATTCAAACGAAACTACTTTCAATATTTTTTTTTATTTTTGAATGAAGTAGTGTCCATTCTATTGTCATTTTTATAGACTTCTTTGATCCACGACAAAGCAGCTTTTAAGCTGTTTAGGTCTAGCTTTGAAGGGAAATATGATATGTAGATATTTACTAACCTCCCAATTTTTTTTGCACTTTTAGAGCTTTTTGAATTTCTCAAATTATCAAATTGACAGGAGGGCTTTTTTGCGCCCATTTAATTGGGAATGGGTTTTAGCTTTCTAAAGCTAGCAATACATGACCAAGCCATCCGGTGCATTTGACTCGGTTGGTTCTCAGATTGGCTGAAAATCCAAAAGGGATCCCCACGACCGATTTTGGATCGGTACGGGCCATTTGGCTCGTTGGCTCGGTCATGGACAGCCAACTTTAAACATTAACTCAAAATGGATATGAAAATAATTCTATTTAACTTTTGTTGGTTTTTAAAAAAGCTCTTGCAATTATTAAATTAAGTGTCGAATTGTTTTTTATAAAAATTGTTATTTTACTTTGAGTCAACGTCATCTTAGAAGACTGCCATTCCTGTCTGAATATGGTCGAAACCAATCTTTTAGGATTTTTTGTATCTAAAAAACGGGTCAAAAAGTAATTCAACCTGTTTGTCTATGAGCCTTAATGAATTTCCATTTTGAATTTCAGTTACTGCAAAAAAAATCACAACGGAATCCAGCTTCGAGGATTATTTCAGAAAATTTTCTTGTATATGAGTTATTCCTTGATATTTCGTAAATAGCTTGACAGATTTTGTAATCTAATCTCTATTACCTATGTACTTCTCAAAAATGCAAAGTGCGCCATATTGCCCCAAGTTACCCTATTGCAATTTTTGATTTTATATTTATTATATTTATCTTATGAGAGAGATATACAGGGTGTCCCGCACCTGAGTGGAAGTATCTTAGGGTGTGGTTCCTGGGTATATTCTAAGACAAAAATTGTATGGGGGGGAAGTTGTATCTCCCCTCCCTGAGACAGGGGGGGCAGTTTCTGAAAAATTGACTCGGGCTTTTTTGGTAAAAGTACCTTTTGTTTTTTCTTAATTTATCAAAAACTAAGAAAGATTTTTACATTTGGTTTTTGGTAATGGACGAAAAATAAACGAGCGCAATGAATATTGACAAAAATAGCACTTAATTTCGTAAAATTTTGAAAAATATAGACTTAAGAAAAAAAAATCACAATTTTTTTTTAAACAAATTTGACTTTGAAATTTAATTTCTCAAAAACTATTCGCTTAAACAACTTGATTTAAAAACCAAATGCAAGAATGGAGTATTAGCTTTCAATCAAAATTATAGCACATTATTAGATGTGTTTTCATTGATTTTAAATGTTTTTTTTGGCATTTTAAGTCAATTTTTCAGAAACTTCCCCCCCCCTGCCTCAGGGAGGGGACATACAGCTTTCCCCCCATACAATTTTTTTCTTAGAATATACCCAGGAACCACACCCTAAGATACTTCCACTCAGGTGCGGGACACCCTGTATAATAAATAACAAATGATTAACGATTTTTTAATCAAAAGAAGATTAGGTACACAATTCGAGTATAATTTTTAAATTTATAGTTTTACTTATCAAACAAAGTTTTGATTTAGCAAAATATGAAATAATTGATGAATAAATTATGTAGGTGATTGCGATATGCTACCTACGGCAAATTTGAATGAGTTTGAACGAATTGCTCATTTTTGAAAATAAAATAAGTTGAAACAAAACCAAGAGCATTGTTTTAAATTACAATTTAATAGTACCTACCTTTTTTCAAAACCTTCCCCGTTTTCCTAAAGCTCGTTCTGCGATAGTCATTTTGAGTGTAGTAATTACCCCTTGAGTGCGCGCATATAGTATATAAAATAAAATACACGACTGAATCACACATCCTTGCTCTTATGCTAAAGTAGCTTGGAACATAAGAACTTTTAAAATATGCATGTAATTACAGAAAACAAAATATAAATAAGCATTTGAATCGTTCTTTCAATTGTTTAAACAAATCGTAGAAAAAATGAAAGCTAAGAAACAAGTATGCCATTTAATACATGAAAAATATGAGTATTTAAAAAATAATCGGTTGAGCGGTTTTTTAAATGGTCAACTTTTTGACTTTCTGACGTCAAAATGACGCAAAATTCTGTCCCAAAGTTGTTTTGTCGTGCGATCGTCAACGCAGAATACTGTCCATGTGTTGCAGGCTGCGTTGATACTCTCGTTGACACGAATTTAAAGATGAATGCGTTGATTATTTTCGTTGCCCTGTCAACGCGGTTAGGACACTATGACAGACTACTCACCAACGCGTTGACTCTATCCTTACGTTGACATAGTGGATTTTTCTGCCATATCAGCGTTTTTCTTAATCTTCATTTTTGGTGTGCCAATTTTGATTATTCATCAGTGTTGGGTAGTAATTATTACATTTTGTATTTGATTACAGGGTTGATTACAATTACATATAATCAGTAACTGGCTTATTTCAATTATTACCGTTACATGTAATTGGGAAAAAGTAATTGAAGACAAAAAAGTAACTGAAAAGTCCGTAATGATTACTTTGTTTGCAATCATTACACACACATTTCAATTACATTTAACAATATGTGAAGGAAAAAACCTTTCCGTACCATTTATTTAGTTCATGTTAGGTGGATGGGCATGGGCATACATTATAGATGGTTAGAAAGGTTCTATCTCCCAGGTATGAACAAACTAAAAATCGTGCTTGTACATCAATTCAATTCAATTCAATTTCTTTTATTGAACATAATATATACAATCTGGCTTATAACTAATATGATACTATGATAAATTTACATTTGTTGGCACATAGGGGGCCTAACGTTACACAATGTCTTAAGTTTAACAAATTATAGATATATAAATTACATGTCAAAAAATTTAAATTAAAAGTCGGCTGACTTAATCGTCCTCAGGGTGTTCATTCCCGGTTGTCAATGGTGTTTTTGGTGTAGGTTGGGGGAAGTTTTGGCGTTTAGCCACGGTAGAAGGCTGACCCAATGTCAGCGTAGAACGAGACTGCTTCCTCGTTGTCCATGATTATGTTGTCATCAAGTGTTTCCATTACACTGAGGTACCTTGGCTCCGGATGTCGTTGTTCAGTGGTCATCCTTCTCATTAGCTGATTCGGGTGGTCGATGATGTTCCGTACTAGTCTCTTCGCTGAAAGGACTAGGTATTTGTCCAGCGGGATTATGTTGGCTTCGGAGTAGAGATGTTCGTTCCTGTAGTGTTTCCGCCGCTGCCGGTCGAAGTACAGTCCGGTGCAAATTCTGAGAATCTTCCTTTCGAATACTTGAAGCTCCTTCATGGCTGTCTTGGAGATTGAAAACCAGACTGGGAAGGAGTAGCTGATGATAGGTCGTAAGAGCTGCTTGTAGATCAGTAACTTCGTTGGTTGGCTTAGTCCTTTTCTTTTCTTCATCAATGGATGTAGACGGTGAAAGGCCCAGCTGGCTTTTTTGAGTACATTTCTTGAGTGCGGGTTGAACCTTAGCGTGCTTGTACATAGCCGTTGAGGTACTCGCAGTTATTTGAATTTTAGACAGATTTTGATTTTTATAGGTTAGGTTAAGTAGCTTAAAATTTTTGGAAGTGATATAAACTGTTAACCCTGAGGCCACTCGAGGTAGTACTGGCTAGCCAGTCACAATACACTCACGTTTTTTTACTAACACTTACAAACCTGAGGAACTGGCTCGGCAACTGATTTGCCTTTTTCGTAGCCAGTAGAACAGCCAGTAACAGGGCTCGGCAGTTCTATTTCGTAGCATATTTAGTAAAATTTGACTTAAACTTAAATTTACTTACATTTTCTTTCCCAAAATATTAATAACATAAAAATCAGTGCCGAGATTCTAGTTCTAATTCTAATTCTAATTCTAATAAGCTAATTCGAAGCCGCAGGGAGTGAGTGAGATGAGTCACTTTTCGTCGAAGATCGATTCAGTTAGCAAAAGGGAGTGAGTGAGCGAGTGAAATGAAATGTCAGATTACTCGCCAGATATTTCCGCAGTGACTTAGTGTATGTGTTGGTAAATTTCTAGTTTTTGATATGTATATTTGCTTTTCTCAAGAACTCCTATTCATGGATAGGAAACGAAATAAAAAACAACAACGTAGATAAAAACAACTACCCTTTTATTGATTCTTTAATTTTATTTTATTATCATATTATGCACATATATATATTAAATAAATTTATATTTTATTCACTTTCAACACTTTTAAACTTTTTATTTCTCAAGGGTAAAACTCACATTAAACTTTAATTATGACAAAAAAAAAAAATAATTGAAACAAAAGATACTCCAAACTCCATTATTAAAGATTCCAATGTTTACATTGTTGTATTTGTTGTTTCATTTCGTTTTGCGTAACGAGTGTGACAAGGAGGTAGATTTTAGCTCTTTTATTTTATTCTTTGTCTCATGTTCGAAACTAAATTCGAACTTACTCATCTCACTCGCTGAAATAGCTGAATCTCGGCATAGGAGTCCTACGTAGTCCTTAAGAAAATTTTATAAATTTGCTGAGAGATTTAAAAAGTGTTTAAAGATGAATCCAGCCGGAGCCAAAACTGTCTCGTCTGGTGTGGTAGGGTCTTATTTCCGTCCGAGAAGAAAGCCAAAAAATCTGGCGAATGAATTGATTAAAGGCCCTGCAAAACCAACGCGAAACATTCGTAAATATAACTAAACTTTGGCTTTTGTTGTTTTTTGCTAGTGATGTTGCATGGCGTCCGTCGGTGCGTGTGTTTTCAGTGCATTTTTATCTCCACATAGAAAGAAGTAGCATGTTAAATACAACAACTGTACGGTATAATTCCGTATTGTTATTGTATTTTACTTGCTTCTTTTTGTGTAAGCGAAGATAAAAATGTACTTAAAGACAAGGCTAACAACAATACGGAAATACCAAATTGTTGTTGCATTTAACATGCTAGATACTTTCTTAAGTGAAGATAAAAATGCACTAAATACAACGTCTAATTATAGGGTTCTGGACCTTTGGCCCCTAATATGAGGGAAATTTGATAAAAAAGATGTCATCTAATTGGTCAGTAATTGTTCAGAGAAGGTCAAGTGGTCCCAGAAATTGGTCAGCCCTAGATAACTTGTAATAAAGGCTTAAACTTTCTCAAGGTCGCTCAAGGTCACGTACGATTTTTGGCACCTCATGTATGGGAAATTTGCAAGAAATGTATACCATCTGAAAGATTTCTAGATCGTGATAAAAGGTCAACTATTTTCAGTAATTGGTCAGCCATAGATTTTTTCTATGAATTTTTGAAGTTCGTTTCAAGGTCACAAAAAAACTTTTGGCACCACATTTTGGTCATTTAAAAAAAAAAGTATGCAATTTTAAAGGCCTCTTCATGGTTGTAAAAGGTAAGCTATTTTCAGTATTTGGTCAGCCATAGATTTTTTTGATGATTATTCAATGAAACAAAATTTCAACGTCAAAACGATTTTTGGCACCTCATTTTAGGGAAATTTGCAAAAGATGTGTACCATCTGAAAGATCTCTTGATCTATATAAAAGGTCAGCTAGTTTCAGTGATTGGTCAGGTAAAGATTTATTTTTGTGAGTTTTTAAAAATTTCAAGGTCATAGCGATTTTTGGCACCTAATTTATGGGAAATTAAGAAAAATTTAATACCGCCTGATAGGCCCTAAGATCCTTATAAAAGGTCAGCTAGTTTCAGTAATTGGTCAGCTATAGATTCATTTTTACGATTTTTAAAAGTATTTTTTGCAAGTTCACGAATCGTTCATGACCTTGAAAAAAAAAAACTGAAATAAAAATACATACAGTCGTGATACACTTTTTCAAATGCAGAAATCCATTTTTTAATTCTTTCTTCAAAAAAAGATGTTTGAAGGAAGCTTTTTTTTAATCAATTTTCCAAAATTTAAATTTAATTTAAACTGATGTTTTCATAATTTTATGTGAAGTTGGTATTTTAAATTCACTGATCTTGGTAGTTTGTAGTTTAAAGTCTACGACGCGCTAAATTTTTGCTCCCACATTTCTCTCCAAACACCAGCTAAAACCGTAGCTAAATTATGACATTAGGTTTCGGTGAAAAGAAATTTTACTCAAACATTTAAAAAAATTTTGTTTCAATATTTGAAATTAATCTAATGAAATAAAATTGATTTTTCTCTTTGAAATGGATAAATCCCTTGTCCTCGAATAGTTCTAGTCTTCGATTTTAGTTTTCACAAAGTAAAATTTAAATAAATCTCAATAATAAAATACCAATTAAATACAATTAATTAATACAATTAAACTCGAGAATTAATGTGCCGGATTACTATTTAACGCTATTAATTTTGACAGATGCCCGCTGTACGAAAATTTGATTTTTTAGCTGGAGCTGCGCACCTCTCGACTAAAATACTTGGCTTTATTTTTGGTTGGCTAAATTTTTGAGAGAAATTTGTATGGGATGAAATTTCAGCTTGTTCTGCATACTAGGCTTAATGTAAGAAACTTTTTGGGTGTGTGTATTTTAGAGTGTGAGAAAATGAAAAATCCTTTCTTAGAATAATGTTTGTATAGTTTCCAATAATCTCAAGCTTTTAAACCCAATCCTTAAAAAAAATAAAAATCAAAAACTGTCAAAAATTAAAATGGGGGATAAAAAATTTCTGACGATCTATAAAGTATAATCCGCCTAACATGAACTTTATAAATGGTATGGAAAGATTCATGTCTTCAGATTTTTTGTAATCAATTACATTTGTGTGTAATGATTACAAAAAATGTAATCATTGCAGGTTTTTTCAATTACTTTTTTTGTTCAATTTCTTTTTTTCAATTAATGTAAATAAATCAAGTAATTGTTTTTTTTTTTGTGAGTTATATGTAATTTGTAATTGAATTTTTCAATTACAATTACAAATAATCAGTAATTGAACTTTTTCAATAACAAATTACATGTAATCGTAACTAACAAAGAGACATACACACAGATTTCTGACGCCCACTTTTTTCGTGTCCTCTCTCATTGCAATGCCATGTTTGATTGTTATCTCGAGATTTTTTAGGCTTATACACCAGTTTACGTTCTTGCATCTACATATCGTGAGACCCTTAAATTATAGCAAAAAATTGAATGATAAGCTAAAAAGCTTTTTTTTGGGAACATTATGAAAGGTTTTTGATAAGGACATGACTTGCAGAATACAAGAAATATAAGAACAATGTCAGAATGATTTTTGGTTTAGTAGCGAAATCATTAACGACAATGACTGTTCACTTTGCAGTTATGATGGGTGAAAAATTAAAATTATTCGCAATATTGGGATTGCTTGCTGTTGTCGCAGGTACAAGTGGAACAGCAAATGTTCTTGGCATCTTTCCCAGCACCAGTCCATCGCACAATATAGTTCATATGTCATATGTGAAAGCATTAATTGAACGTGGACACAATGTGACAGTAATAACCGCAATTCCTCTAAGGGACAAGAATCCAAAATATCATCACATCATGATTCCACCCACTGAGGCCCGAACTCAACAAATGGCTGAAATGAAAACTCAAATTTCCAAAAAAGTCAGCATTTTGAAAACAATTCAGAATAGTGTTGAAAATGTGTTAACATTTGGCCCGATGCTAGCTGATCCTCTCAAGGACCAACGCTTTCAAGATCTTCTGCAAAATCCGGACAACAAATTCGACTTGGTTATAGTTGGTTACTTCTTTAATCCATTCTACGTTGGCTTAGGGGCTCATTTTCGATGTCCTGTTGTGCTTAGTTATGCTAATGCGCCAAATAGCTTACCGAATAATTACATTGGAAATCCGTCGGAATTATCATATGTGCCAGTTTCTCCACTATTTGGATTACCTGATTTGTCCACTTTCAAGGGAAGACTCACTAACTTTATGATCAACATACCTGTGAGTATATTCACCGCAGTCATTGATATTCAAATGGAAGGAATATATAAGTAAGCTATGTTTGTTTTTCTAATTAAGGGATTTTCTAAGTTTTTGACTTTGCAGTGATATTTTCTCACCTTCTGATTACCCCTCATACAAAGAGGCCAAAAAGAAGATTTCGTTGATTGTGTTCAACTATCACTTCACAGATGGTATAGTTCGTCCCAATGTACCAGCTGCTGTTGAATGCGGTGGGATTCAAATTAAGGACAAGCCAGATCCCTTACCAGAAGTGAGTAATTATATTAACCCTGTTTTGAGTTTGTTACTAACATCAAAACGAAATCATTTTTTTTTCCAAAGAATCTTCAAAAGCTCTTTAATGCCTCTTCAGAGCATGGTGTCATCTATGTCAGCTTTGGATCAAATTTAGGAATAAAAGATATTAGACCCGAGGTTGTTAGTGCAATGTTCAAGGTGCTTTCTGGTCTAAAGCAAACAGTTCTGTGGAAATGGACCGATGAGAAAACACCAGGTACCGCTTCGAATATTCACTATAACAGTTGGCTTCCACAAGATGACCTCTTGCAACATCCAAACCTGAGGCTTTTCATCACCCATGCTGGTAAAGGAGGCTGCACCGAAGCAGCACATCACGGAGTTCCAATGGTAGCTGTGCCGATGGTGGCTGATCAAATCGGAAATGCTGCTCAGGTTGTGAAGGATGGATTCGGACTCAAAGTCGACCCGAAGACAATCACTGCGGAATTATTTAAAAAAACAGTATTGGAGGTCCTAAACAATCCAAAGTACACTGAAAATATAAAACGTTTTTCAAAACTTACTAAGGACAGACCAATGACTCCTAAACAAACAGCAGTCTTCTGGTTGGAGTATGTTATGAGGCACAAAGGAGCTTATCATATGCAGAGTCCTGCGGTGCATTTGAATACTTTTCAGCTTTATAGTTTGGATGCTTTGGGTTTCCTTCTTTTGATGGCGTTCTTAGTTTATAAGTTAATAACTATTCCATTGAAATTGGTCTTTAAGAAAATCATAGCTAGGAAATTTTCAAAAGTCCAAAAAATCAAGGACCAATGAAAAGGATGATCTCATTAAAAAAAAGTGTTATTTTTGTTAAATAATTTTGTTTTATGATTGAAGTCTTTAGTAGCCCCGGATCTACGATTTTTTCGAACCGGGGCAAAATTTGATTTTGGCGCCCTTGCCATTTTTGATAAAAATTAAAAAAAACCACATATCTGCTTGGTTGGATTTTTTGTTACTGGGAGAATAAATCTTTTTAATGGATGTGCAGCCCATACCTATTCAGCAACTTATTACTATAGATAAGAAAATTAACAATGCCTAAACCAAGACGGTACACAACCAAGGTTCGTAGAACGATAAAATTTGATTCGTTTTGTTGTGAACCATTCAAAAGAATTTTATTTTTGATTCGATCACGAATCTTATTTTTTGGTTCCTAATAAAATTCGTTTTCATTCGAATCAAATCTGTAAAGATCTGTAAAATATGGTTCGTTCCCGAATTTATCATTGGACAACTATTGAAGATCCATTCCCTGAACCGAAGAAAGAAAAATGTAAATTTACGGCAGGACAAAATTTCGAAAAACCCAAGTTACGCAAGATAAAGTATCGAAGCACAAAGTTCAGAAATTTTTTTTTAAATCCTCGGGACTTCGTTATTCCTTGAGTGATTTCAATGAAATTGACAGAAGTGATAGCTGAGAGAGAGTTCCTATTTTCAAAATAGGATGTTTCTAAAATATGTATGTCAACGTTTTGCAACTACGTTATTTCTTGAGAGATTGTAACAGAAAAAAATATTTCACAATATGATTTTTCAAAAAATGTTAACATATTATAACTTCGTAGTTCCTTGAACGATTTTAGTGAAATTGACACACACAATTTCAAACGAAAGCTAAGCAACGTAAAAGTAATTTTAGATTGGCTGGTTCTATATGATACGCGTGAGAGCAGTCTCTGGCTGGTGTGAAATTTTGTTTTATCCGCCATTTTGAAAAAGGGTGTTGAAAAAGGTAAATCCAATTTTCTCGGAGAGTAACATTTTTTATTTGATTTTGTAAGTTAAAATATCTTTTCAATTTTTTGTTTCCAAAAATTATCGACATCATGAAAAATTGTTGTCGAAAATTGTAAAAATAGTTTCCAGCGTTTATCTCACTTTTTGTTCATTTGAATGAAAACATTTTTACTAAACAGTTAATTTCAGAGCACTTGATTTCCTACATTTTTGTGGGTATTTAGATTTTCTGTAAATTAAAAAAGATCTAAAATACAGTGTAATAAAGTTGTCAGTATCCAGCAAATAATTCTTTAGGCAAAACTATAGGATTTGTACGGCGCGTGGTGCGACACTTGTAGAGGGACACAGTTCAAATGTTTTGTTATTGAAGAAGGAGGAATAATCTCCTACAGTTTAGAGAGGATGGGAAGTTTTGTAAAAATACACTTTCATACAATGGAAAGAACTATAACTTTGAACAATGTATTATAGCTCGTTTCTTTTTTCAATTCTTAATTTTAAATTATTTTAAATATAGAAATAATAACAGAAAAACTGCTAAAGGTTGACGAAGAAATACAATTTGATATTACATTGCCGCATCTCAATTCATTTTATTTCATTAAGCGTCGCAATTCTCAGTATTTTCAGTCACATAGATTTGGCGCCCCTGTAAGCTGCCGCCTGGGGCACAGGCCCCGGTTTGCCCTTCCATAGATCTGGGGCTGGTCTTTAGAACCATCTCCTAAATAGTTGGTATTGATTTCGCGATAAGATATAGTTAAGTGTAATGTAAAGGTATTTTTGAAAGTATTTGTATTTAGTGAAGAATTTTTTGTTGGTACTGGCAATAAGAAATGCCCACAGGTGTAACAAGTTAGCTTTTAACTAGTTATCAATCAATATCACAGATAAATGAATAACTGAATGCTATAATTTGAATACGAAATGGAGCTCGTAACTCATTCCATGGCCTTAACTGACAGAAATAATTAAAAATTACATATATTGATTAAAATATCTTTTGTGAGCGCAGCCAATGCATTGAATTCAATTAAAATATTACATTTATTGATTCGTATTTGAGACCAATAAAACAATCACCATAATATTCTATAGATTTTAAAAAGATTGCAATCATTTTTTCCCACTCTTTTTTCAGCGATCTGTGGAATACAATCTATTGGGAATCCATGCATTTTTTTGTATTCCTTTGTATTTGTTTGTTTTTTTAAGACGAGATATTGTCATGTGGGGAAAAATATTTAATAATGCCAAAGTTCGAAAGTTTTATTTAAGGAAAAAGAATACAAAATGTGCAAAAATTCTCAAAAGATTGAATTCATTCCGCATTGCTGTAAAATGAATGCGAAAAAACGTTTTAAAGTCAAATGATTGGTGGATTGCCTAATTTAAAGTATAAAATTCATTTAATGCTACCTTTTGATTGAATTCATCACCGATTTTATTTTCTTTAATTCAAAAGAGGGCTTTAAATACCATTTGAAAAACCTTTAATCGAAAATTACAGAAAGTTCAAAATGTCAATGGCATGACATTTGGGATGAACCAACGACGACGCGACGACACCGACAAATGGAGACAAAGTTTGATTAAATAACTGAATTTTTTTTACAGGCAGTCATAGTATTAACCCGAAATGTAAACAAAATGAATATATACTAGAACTTGACGTTAAGTAACAAAAATCTCTTCTAATGCTTATCTAGAAACATGATTTTTAACATTAATCTTATCAACAAAAAAGAATTATAAAAATTCAAATTTCCTTATTCTTGCATTGTCATTGTACAGTCGAATTGTCAGACATAAAGTTTTGATTTTTAATTTTCAAGATAAGATTGATGCTGATAAAGAATGACAAAAAAAACTTACTTTAAAAGTATTTATCCGCGTGCTTGAAATTGCTGATTGTCATGGAGATTTCTCCGTAAGACTTAGGCATTGAATGAGCTATGAGCCTTATAGTTCCCTTATCTTAAAAAGATTAGAAATAGAAATAAGTTAATCGTAGACAATATCACAAGAAAAATATTCATATATACGACTATGTTAGTCTTGCACTCTCATTAAAGCTTTAATCTTTGACAAGGTAAAAGCTTCTATATATAAACCAGCACTTGCGTTTATTTATTTATTAATATAGTAAGGGCGTTAGTGCACGATATGAGGGCAAACCTTTCATTTCGACCTGACGGATTGAGCTTTAGTACACTAATAGTTCATGTCCTATCATCTTTACTTTTAAGAAGTGTTGCCAAGGTGGCAACACTGTCAGAAGGACAGGAGAAGGGTTGCCACTTACCAGTTTAAAGCCCGAAATGTTGCTTATAAATCTAAAACCAAGGATCGGACGATGACCCAAGAAATCCCGTTGGCTTCAGCACCCTTGAAACCAGGACTACATTATTGATTTCCTCCCCTTGGCAACACTTCTTAAAAGTAAAGTTAGGACATGAACTATTTGTATACTAAAGCGCAACCCGTCAGGTCAAAATGAAAGGTTGGTCGCACTAACAGCCCCACTATTATATATTTAATCTGCTGTGATACTTGGACTTGCTGTTTAGCAGAGTTCAACAAACATCTTCCTTGACTCTTACATTAATATTGGCAATCCTTCAGAGGGACTCGTAGCTTGTTTGCGGCCTCAGATCTAGTGAAATGCACTGGAAGATTACAAAACTGCGGCAGAAATTTCTTCATCAGGTTATTGGCATATTTTCTGGACTCGTAATCACCGAATTTATAAGTAGGATTAGAGTGATTGTTAAGATTTTTAGATTAAGGGTTTGTTTCACAATGTTTGAATAAAGTTCTGATTAGATATCCGACACATAAATATTGGCGCAGGGTAATAAGTCCACAGAAGAAAAAATTTCAATTATTGTCTTATGACCCACCTGATTAAGTTATGAATTCATACGCAATTTTTTATTTGTGAGCATATGACCCTGCCTCAGAATTTATGTGTCGAATAACTAATCAGAACTTTACTCAGAGAATGTGAAACAGGCCCTAAGACTTACCAATTCGGATATTTTTTAATTAACCCCCTTCGGAATACTGGTCATTTAAAGAGACGATGAAAAGATGTCAATTGGTTCTGTGCAACTATCACTTCACCGATAGGGTCATTCGCCCAAACGTACCTTCCCTCCTTGATGCTGGTGGAATCCATATCAAACAGGAGCCTGGAAGAAGAAACCAGTTGTAAACAAAGAATTCAACGTGACGTACTCAATAATTCTCTACATATCTTCTTTGATCATCAAATAATTTTCAACGCTTCCTCAGCATGAATTTATCTTTAAAATCCCAACTGGTTTCAAGCAATCAGTTCTCTTAAAATGGGATGCTGTACTGTTGAGGAACCAGGCAGTTCTCCAAACATATTCTATGAAAAATTGTTGCCTCAGGATGCTCTTCTGGCTAATCCCAATGTGAAACTCTTGATAAAACATGCTGAAAAGGGAATTGTAACTGAGTCGTAAATAGCAATACCATGGAGTCCGTCTCTGTGATAGCCATTCCATTTGCTACCAATCAAATCTAAAATGCAGTCGCTAGAGACTGATTTGGAATAATTTTGTTAAGAGAACATTGACAGCGAAAGATTAAAAGGCTGGGACCTATAACACAATTCATTGATAAGTCTATAAGTAAAACATTTTTCATGAATCCACGGTTTCTGTTACTAGAAACAACAAGAGTTTCACTTTCCTTGTTGAATAGTTGACAATTTTGCTGACTATTGTTGACTTGTTCAATGCCAACAAGTAAGTAATAAACACTAGCAGTAGTGTTTATCAAATGATTAAACTGGAAAGATCGATTAGAATTTATTAAGGGGCCTAGAATTTGGTTTACAAAATGTAGTTTTTTTAAATTCTGAATCGAATAGTGATAATGGGAATCAAAAAGTTTTAAAAAAAAAATTAAATTTGAAATAGAGCCCCATATTTTGCCCGTGTGTGGCGTACAAGTTGTTGATTATCATACTGAAAGTCTCTTTCCCACCCAGAAATCACACGTTCCTCCACTAATAAGAGCAAAGCGCTGATTTCTTTTGGAAACCTTACGAATCATCGCGTAAGAATGACTTGTTCAACTGGTGCAACAAGTTGAGGGAAAGTTTTTCTATTGATAATTATTGAACAACAAGTCAACTGGTAAACAGTTAGTAAGTTGTTCAAGTATGTTTGTTCAACAAGTGAAGATCATTTCTGTAACACAGTCAAAACTGTAAATTTGCTTTTATCAACTGGGTGAACGATATTTTTGGAAGGGACTTTCAGTTAGATGATAATCAACATTTTGTACACCGTACACGGACAACACAATATGTGTCTCTAATTCAAAGTCAATTTTTTCTTTGAATATATTTGTCTATTTTTGATTCTCGTTATCACTGTTCGATTGAGAAGAAAAAATTAATCATTTTGTAAAGTTAATTTTTGGCCACTAAACAAATTCTAAGGGATTTTCCCAATTCTATCACTTGATAAACGGGATTTATGGTGGTGGATTTATGAAATTTGCCACTTGTCGGAAGAAGCCAAAATAATTGTTCAAGTTCTCCTTGACTTGTTGTTCCGTGTTACATACATTTTAAATAATTGTTGAACCACACTTGTATAACAAGGACTTTACGTATTGTATTAATATATAGCCCCCAGGAGGAAGAAGCAACTTATGCACTGTAGAGTGTAGACGTTCCTACTATAAGAAAGGAGCACTGTAGGCGATTTTTGTATGTAATGGGTGCACATGTTTTTAACAAATTACCAAACGACATAAAAGTTACCATAGCTCGGAAATACATTTTCTTAAAAAAAGGAAAAAGCTGGCTTCTCTCAGGATCTGAAGTTGAGACACTCTTACAAGTTCTAACAATAAAAAATAAAAATATAAAAAATTAAAAAAGTTACACAAATTCCCCACCTGCTTTCTAAAAGCCTACTAAAATAATGTTTTCTGGTTGGAGTATGTGCTAAGGCACAAGGGACTATGTCTCATAAAGAGCCTTCTGGTGCATCTAAGCGGAACTCAGTACTTGAGTTTGGATGATATAAGTTTCCAATTGCAAGAAGTATTCTTAGTTTATAAGGCAATAAATAACTATTCCAAACTAAGTTCGTTTACCGAAAATTATTTTCGAAAAAAACCAAAAACTTAAAAAAACAATAAAAGATTGTGATTCTCAAGTGTTTGTTATTATTTTTGTGTTCTTATCTATGAAACTATAGCGGAGATACAAATGATTGTAAAATTTTTTCATAATTTATTGATTCCATTTATTGATTCTCAGACACTCCTTAAAAATCGAAACCGACCAAACAAAATATTTCCAAACATTTCAACAAAAACAAATGTAAAAAGGTATCGAAACATTTTATGTTTTGCCAGTTTATCTTTTTTCTAATCTCAAAGTAACCATTCATTAGTTACCAGAGCAAAACAAAATATTAATTTAAATTTTCCTTTAATCGGATTTAAATTTAAATTTCTTACTTAACATCATTATCAACATGCAAAGTAGCTTGAACATTTTTCTTATAATCACAAAACTTAAAAACAATATTATTCCTAAGAAAACAATGACATCTATGCTATTTTTCTGGAAAAAGTTCATATGAACTGCTGGACTCTGCATATGCCTGGCTCCCCGATGGCGTATAACATACTCCGTCCAGTAGATGACACTCTCTCTCGGTGACAATGGTCGATCCCTGTACCGTTTTGAAAATTTCGAAACAGCTCCTCTGTATTTGGGATTTTCCAGAATCTCACAAAAATCTTTTCGAAAACTTTTCTCGGTTACATTTCGATGATTTACTATCAATCCATAACCCATTTTCACCATTTCTTCGGCATTCCCAAATTGATCTCCATAAATTGGAATTGCCAGCATTGGAACACCATGATATTGAGCCTCTACTGCGCTGCCTTTACCAGCATGAGTAATAAAAAGTTTGAGTTCGGGATGTGCAAGAAGATCATCTTGTGGGAACCACTTTCGGAACATGATATTGGGTGATGTGCCTGGAGGATCAATACCATCCCATTTCCAAAGAATTTTATATTTCGATTGCGACAAGACTTTGAACATAGCTGAAGTTGTATTCGATGATAGATCAGTACTCTTGACGTTTGTGCCTAAACTGAATAGAATGAAACCATCATTGGCAGTCCTGAGAAATTCGTCAACGTCCTAAGAAAAATCCTGTGATATTACTAGACTCCAATCTAGAAAAAGAAGTTAATTTGTACCTTTGGAAGTGGATCTGGTTTTTCTTTGACCTGAATTCCACCAATTTCTATAAATCCAGGCGTCAGTGGTCGTATTCTTCCTTCGCTGAAATGAGAAGCACAAAACACAAGCGATACATTTCTCTTCATGTCATCATACGAAGGATATCGCTCAGTAGAAAAGTACTCTCTGTAATGCAAAACAAAAATTACTCTTTAAAATTAACATTGGTCCTATAACTCCACTCACTCATAGTATTGCGCCATTTTGTATTCTCCAAATTCCTCAAAGAGCATAAAATAGAAAAAGTCAAAAAAATTATTCCATCTGTTCTTGAAATACTCCATTTCATTGGAGTTTCCAAAGAGGGGAACAGTAGATAAAGAAAGCGGACTACCAACGAAAGATAATAAAAGCTGGGTGGGGTGGTTTATGAAAGTCACGATGGCTGGACACTTAAAATGTGCTGCCACTCCAAGTTGATATGTATTAAACACCCATCCTAAGATTACGGCATCAAAATGATTTCCCGGATTATCCATAAGCTCCTTAAATCCAACGCTCTTGATAGCCTTATCTTGTAATTTAACTCGTTCCACATTCGCCCAAAATAGACGCTTATGGGCATCCCAACCATTTGTTTCCGATGCTGCAACACTTAGCAATCTATAATATTCATTGTAATCTTCGATCGATGGTGGCAGGTAGATATGATTGTATTTTGGATTTTCGTCCTTGAGTGGCATGGTTGTCACGATCGTCACATTATGACCCCTGTCGACGAGTGTTCTAGCAATTGCCATATAAATTATCATATGCGATTTGCCAGGACTGGTAAAAAGGCAAAGAATATTGGAGGCATTGCTTATACTCGTGCAGAGTACCAAAATCAAAACCAAGGCTGCTATTGAGGTTCGCATTATTGATTTTAACGAGTTCACAACTTTAACTGAGACTTTTGTTATTGAAAATTGCTGCTGAAGTCAATAAATCGAATAACTAACTTTAATCTCTCGCCAAAAGCAGATAACATAAATATTTGTCAAGTATCCGTATGAGGTAGAGGTATGGTATTTCCCAAGATCAATAAAAAGTCTATTGTACTGGTGGGAAGAGAACACACTCAGAGAATTCGATAGACTGGTAATTGATTAAAAATTATCATTAATTGAATTTTAATGAATTGAAATATATCAATTAAATTTAAAAAAAATACGACAGGCTAGAACTTGGATCAGCTTTAAAAAAAAGTTTAATAATAAGTTGATATAGGTACATAATATGGCGGGGTTCTTATCGGCAGTAATTTAAAGAAGGCATTATTTAATTTTTATACATATTAACTTTTGATAAAAATCGAATTTTGTTTTATAACAAAACCAATCAACTTAGGTCGGTTTTCTTCACCATTAGTCAACTTGCCGAAAACCCCGGAGTTGGCCAACTCTAGAGTTGATATAAAATCGAGAGTTGTATGGCAAGTTGAAAATTGATTTTTTTCACTTCTTAAATTCTCAACTTGGGAGTTAAAATTTGAAAGTTGGCCTACTTCCGTTTTTCAAAATATCCCTGGGATATTTTTGTGACAGATATATCATTTTCAATGGTAGATTTGAATAAATTGCGTCCATTCAATTTGAAATTAAAGTTTCGGAATTATTTTTGTTGTCAAAACTAAAAAAAAAAATATTAATGGCGGAAAAAAATAACTACCCAAAGTTGTTTATTTGGTCGTTTTTAAACGTGAAAATTTAGTTTCATTTTGAATTGTTTTATTTTGTATTCATCTTGCAGAATATAAATGTTTGGCTTTGTGGGAAAAATATCAACTTTCCACAAATATTTTGCTCGAAATATGGTTTAAATTAATTTGTTCTAAATATTGAAAGTGAATATAACTTATAATAAACAAAAATAAAGAACAAACATCTAAATTATGGTGAAAAATATCAAGTTTGCACGACCAACTTCTACTTTTTTCGAGAGTTGAGAAAATCGAAAGTTGATAAACTCTAGAGTTGAAAATCGGAAATTGAAACTGTCATCTTTGAATGAAGAAAACCAAAAACACAAGTTGAATATAAAAATTCTCAAGTTGTGTACCACTTTTCAAAAAACGAAATAGGAAAATTATTTCGAATTATAGGCCTATATCGCTCCTTTCAACCTTTTCAAAAATTTTTGAGAAGTTACTTAAGGTTCGAATTGTTTCCTTCTTGGAAAAGTTTAATTTCTTTTGTAATAATCAGTTTGGTTTTAGAGCAGGTTTGTCAACAGAAGATGCTATCTTAAGGGTATGTAGTCAGCTTTATGGAAGTTTAAATAGCAATAAATCAACAATGGGTCTGTTTATTGATATGACTAAAGCTTTCGATCAGGTGAACCACGATCTTTTGCTAACTAAACTTTATAATGCAGGCTTTCGCGGTAGTTTTTTCAATCTGCTGAATTCTTATTTAAAAAATAGAAAACAAAAAGTTAATAATAACGGAATCTTAAGTGAATCAAGACTGTTAAAGAACGGTGTTCCACAAGGATCTGTTCTTGGCCCTTTGTTTTTCTTGATTTATATTAATTCGATTTTCAAACTGAAATTAAATGGTACTTCAACTGCTTTCGCTGACGACATTGTTTTTACATATTCATCTGGGACTAGCTTTGAAAGTATTGTGAACATTGAAGAAGATCTGGAAGTATTAAGGTTGTGGTTTACTTACCATAAATTGATTATCAGCGAAAAAACTAAATTGATGTTGGCCTTTATTTAAGGAATTGCTAATTCTACCAATGAGGCATTTATATGTTTTTAAAGTTTTGAGAGAGTTTTTCAAACAAAGCGGAAATATTCCTAGTAGGAATTATCAAATGTACAACCTTCGTGTGAACAATATGAGCTTAGTTAATGTACCATTTGCTTATAGAACACATTTTTCTAATTTTTATACATATACAGCTCCAAATATTTTCAATAAATTGCCCCTATCCATAAGAGAAACCTTTCGTTTTTCATGTTTTAGTAAAAAAGTTAAAGACTGGTTATTCACTTTAAATTTTAATTGTATTGAATCACTAATTTAGTATTTTTTATAAGCTCCAATAAAATGAATGTAAAAAAAAATAGCTATAAGATGTATATTATTAATAAATTGTTAAGTATCTTATAATATTTTTCTATACAGTTGCAAGCAAGCTTTTTCATTTTCTTATATTTCAATTTTCGTTTTTCTTGTATTTTAATTTACACTGATTGTCACCCCACATCAGATACCAATGGATTTTCAATTGATGTGTCATTCACCACTAACTTCTAGTTAAAGAATGAACACTATTATTCACCTTTATTATTAATGAATTGTTATATAGTCTTAAGTTTAATTGAATGAATAAAAATACAATACAATACAATACAATACAATACTTTTAGTGAAGAAAACGGTTCTTAAAATGTTTCATGGTAGTTAACGATCAAGGAGGATATTTTGATTGATCCCTTTTGTATCTGGATGTAATGCTTCTTAACGAAGGCTATAGAACCAAGGTTTAGTAAAATCCTAAATCAATTCGATTTTTTATGTTGAAAATAAAGTTTTTTTTTTAGACGTGTGGTTTTCAATCTGGCAATACTTTTTTCGGAGTTGGTCTTTTTGACAGCTGTCACTTGATTCATGCTCAGTTTCAGAGAATATCAAATATTTGATATTCTCTGCTCAGTTTGGTTTGCCATTTCATAATGAATATAGACTTACTCCTGAATAACGTTTTCCAATCGTGCAAAATTATTACTAAAATAAGGTAATAAATAATTTATTACCTTTTCAACCATGTACGACACATTCGTTTTGAGTAGGGAGGCCAGCACCAAATGCAGAATTGCATTATTTTTCTATTTGCCTTTTTTGTATGCCAAATATCTCTCGAACCCCATGGTCTACAGCTTAACAACTCTATAATAAAACGAAGTACATGCAGTAACCTTTTCAACGATGTACGACACACTTGGTTTGCTTGGTAGACCAGCTCCAAATGCCGAATTGCATTATTGATCTACAATGCGTTTTTGCCAAATATCTCTCGAACCCCATGGTCTATAGCTTAACGGTCACATACAAAAATGAAGTAAATGCTATAACCTTTCCAACAATGTACGACACATTGATGTTGAGCAGGAAGACAATGTCCAAATGCGGAGTTGCATTATTGTTCTTTTCGGTGCTTTGAAGCCAAATATCTCGAGAGCCCATGGTTTAGAGCTGAACGGCCATATAGTAAAATGATGTATTCACAATAGCCTTTTCAAAGAAGTATGACACATTCGTGTTGAGTTGGTAGACCAGCGCCCAATGCAGAAGTGCATTATTTTTCTGTTCGCCTCCTTTGATGCCAAATATCTCTCGAACCCCTTGGTTTACAATTTAACGGTTATATAACAAAATGAAGTACATGCAATTACCTCTTCAACAATGTACGACATATTACTGCTGACTTAGTACACCGGCTTCCAATGCAGGATTGCATTATTTTTTTATAATGCGTTTTTGTCGAATATCTCTCGAACGACACTTCTTTCACCTTAACATCTTTAAAAGATATTTTCTTATTCGCAAGAGAACCTTTTCAATGAAGTATGACACATTGCTGTTGAGTTGGCAGTCCAGCGCCCATAATGCAGAATTGCATTATTGTTTTATTCGCCTTTTTTTGATGCCAAATATCTCTTGAGCTCCATGGTCTACAGCTTAACGGTTACATAAAAAAATACAGTACATGCTATAACCTTTCCAACGATGCACGACACATTGATGTTGAGCAGGAAGACAATGTCCAAATGCGGAGTTGCATTATTGTTCTTTTTGGTGCTTTGAAGCCGAATATCTAACGAACCCCAGGGTTTAGAGCTTAACAGCCATATAATGAAATTATGTCCTAACAATAACCTTTTCAAAAGTGTATGACACAATTATTGTGTTGAGCATTTGCCTATTCTCCTTTGTTGTGTGTTGGAATTAAGTTTTGATATACATAGCTATCTTTACTTCGTTGAGAACGGGTGGACGAAATTGTTGGCTTATGTCGGTCGTCAAGGTTGAATGGTGGAATCTGCACGGAACTCATCATCGCTGTTATACAATTTACAGAAATGATCTCAGAACCGACTGCGATTCTACCCCGTTTTTCTTGCAGGCATCGGTTCGGGACCTGTACCCTGGGAGGTTCTTTTCAATTTTTGGTAAACCTTCCGAACTTAATTCCTTCATTCGATTGCGTGCTTCTCATGTTCCTTCTCTTTTCTTCTTAGAAGCTCGTGTTCCTCTCCCCTCTCCTCTTCAGCTCCTAGAATTCACGAGCATCTCTGGTTCTTCTTTGCAGCGCCGTCGCTTTGTAGGAAGTCTTCTCAACAATTTCATTGTCACAAAAAAAAATACTCTTCTCACGATTCTGAGACAAGAATTTTTGGCATCTCGTTTCCACTTCAAAAAGCAGGAATACAGAGAATGTCATGCGACATACATACATGACAAGATAAATAAACATTTTTTTTTAAATTTTTTATTGGTTTATGAATGTGTGTGGGTTCGAATGTTGTCTTTAAGGGTCGTGTCTTTTTGTGAACTTTTTAGGCATCTCAACAGGAACAAACTACAAGTTCAGATTACCTCTTAAGGAGATGAGTCGCCAAAGGTTATTTTTTGCGTAAAAAGTCTATCCAAATTCTCACTGTGTGGGCCTCGTTCAGCTGAAACCAATCCTTTTCCAGCTCCATCTGTTCAAATTCAGACAAAGATGGTAAGTTGGGTGTGTCATTTTGGTATGGCGAAAAAAATACTGTCAATTCAATTTGTTTTATTGAACATAATATATACAATTTGGCTTACAACTAATAAGATACATTGAAAAAATTTACATTTGTTGGCACATAGGGGGCCTAACTTTATACTATGTCTTAGGTTTAAAATTTTATAATTATATAAAATACATGTCAAAATTTATTTAAGCGTCGGTTGACTTTCTCATTCTCGGGGTGTTCCATCCCGGTTGTCTAGTGGTGATTTTGGAGTGGATTGTTAGAAGGTTTGGCATTTAGCCGCGGTAGTAGGCTGACCCTGTGTCAGCGTAGAAGGAAACTGCTTCCTCGTTGTCTATGGGGATAATGTTGTCGTCCAGGGTTTCCATCACACTGAGGTATCTCGGATCGGGTTGTCGTTGCACGGTGGACATACTTCTCATCAGCTGATTTGGATGACTGTGGATGTTTTCTATTAGCTTCTTTGTAGAGAGCACTAGGTACCTGTCCAAAGGGATTATGTTCGCTTCTGTGTAGAGGTGCTCATTCCTGTAGTGTTTCCGTCGCTGGCGGTCAAAGTGTAGTCCGGTGCAAATTCTAAGTATTTTTCTTTCAAACACTTGAAGTTCCTTCATGGCTGTCTTGGAAATTGAGAACCAGACTGGGAAGCAATAGGCTATGACTGGCCGCAGGAGTTGCTTGTACATCAGTATTTTTGTGTGTTGACTTAGTCCGGTTCTTTTTCTCATCAGGGGATGTAAACGGTGGAAGACCCAGCTGGCTCTTTTGAGCACACTTCTTGAGTGCGGGTTGAACCTAAGCAACTCATTGAAGTGGATTCCCAGATACTTTACGTTCCGTTTGGCAGCTATGGTGGATCCATCTGGGAGTTTCAGAACAATGTTTCTGCACTTCGCTGCAGTGCAACTGCCTCTGCCTGTTGAGGGTCTCCTGAAGCAGACAAGTTCCGATTTAGAAGAGTTGATCCGGATGCCCCATTTCCTGTAGAAATCAAAGAGTCTGTTGATGTGAGCCTCCACTTTCCGCACCGCGAGTAACGGTGACGTTGAACTGGCGTAGGTGAGCGAGTCATCAGCATTCAGGAGGTTCTCACATCCAGTTGCGACAGGTTGGTCAGATGTCATCAAGTTGTAAAGAAAGGGGCCAAGTTTCGATCCTTGAGCGACTCCGGCTCTGATGGTCTTTATGCTTGATTTACAGTTGTCCAGTTGAACGAAAAATTTTCTGAAAGAAAGAAAAGAAAAAAGAATTTTGATTAGTGGCAGAGGTAAATCTAATAGATGTAGTTTGTGAATAAGGGGTTCTATCCATACGCTGTCGAATGCTTTCTCAACATCCAGGAAGCATCCAACGGTGACACGGTGACTGTTGAGCGCTGATGTGATATCATGTTGGAACTTTAGCAGCGGATGTAGCGTCGAGTGTTTTTCACGAAAGCCAAACTGCATGTCAGGGATGATCGCGTTTTCACTGCAGAACCTTTTGAGCCTCCGGAGGATTACTTCCTCCAGTATTTTGCTGATGTTGTTGAGAAGCGATATAGGCCTGTAGTTGGACACCAAATTGAAACTTCCTTTCTTCGGGATCGCCACTATCTTCGCTGTTTTCCACTTCTGAGGGAAGTAGCAGTTATTGATGCAGTTATTAAGGATGATTGTGAGAAGGATAATCACTATATGTGGAAGCCTTTTTAGGACATAGTTGGAGACTCCATCTGGTCCAGCTGACTTTTTTGGCCTCGATTCGTGAATGATTTCTGCTATCTCTTCCAGATTACATAGATGTGGGCTGTCAATTGGGTCACTTGCTGGATTGGTGTCATCGAATATGACTTCTTCTGGATTAGGCTGCATGGTCTGCTGAATGGATTCCTCAACTTCGTCCAAAAATGTCGGGTCAGCAGGTGTGTTTGGTGTGAAGTTTTCTTCGAAGTAATTGGCAAACGCTTCCACTTTTTCTTGTGTTGATGTTGCTTCAATGTTGTTGCTGATAATAGTTTCCGGGATTGGTGGCTGCTTTCCAATAATCCTATTAATGTTTTTGAAGGCATCGGGTCCAGGCTTAATTGCTTGAAGTCTCTTCTGGAACTGGATGTTATTGTGGTGTTTTATGGAATTACGGAACATTATGTTGACACATTGCAATTCGCTCCAAACTACTCTGTAGTTATTGTTGGACGTATTGAAATCTCTTTGATGGATCCTTTGGAGACGTTTTCTCAGCCGTTGTCTGTGCGCATACAGATTTTGCACGTACTCGGGAAGATGTTGGTACCTATCCCTTGACGTCATAGGCTGCTTTTGATTGTCCAGTGCATTAGATACAGCCTGTTCCAAACCATCTATAGCTGCGTCGATTTCGTTGTCCAGCAAGTTTCTGTTAGAAGCCGGAAGCGTTATGTTGTCTTCTATGTCCCTATGAAGTCTTTCCACATCCAGCCGTCTGTAGTTTATGAAGTTCTCTGGTGGCTCTATATTTATTAGAATAGGTTGGTTGAGGTTGATCGATAGTTGAACAGCTTCATGGTCCGAATCGCTGGGCACTATAGTGCAGATATAATTCCGGATTTCTGGAAGAATATGCACCAGGTTCGAAGAAGCCAGGAAAAAGTCCAACGTTGATGGTGTTCTGGGAAAGGTGGGTTTAGGTTGGGATATAACCACCAGAGAATGATCATCACTGTTGACTTCCATCCAGTCCACAATTGCCTTGCCTTCGTTGTTGATTATTGTATCCAGCCACAATTGATGTCTCGCGTTGAAATCACCGCCGATGAGTCCGAAGGTGCTTTGCTTCAGATAGCCGTTAAGGACATGCAGGTCACTTTGGATGTTCCTTGCACTGGATTTGCACTTGAAGTAGATGCTGATGACCGTTAGCGTTTCACCTCTACCTAACGTTATGGTGATAGCGGTGGCTTCACTGGTCCGTAGTCCTAGGATGATGACTTCGCTGGTGTTGGGGGAGAATTTTTCTTTTATGAATATTGCCGTCCCCCTGGAATTCTCCTTTTTGTCCTGGCGGTAGGTTTTGTATCCCGCGATGTTAATGTTGTTGCGCTTTATCACGTTGGTTTCACTAATAAGGGCGATATCCGGAGTATTGTTCTTCATGAACATGTTGAATGACGTCCTCTTCTCCAGGCTGTACAATGAGTTAACATTATACGTCAGTATGCGGATTTTCTTTAGTTGCATATTTAAAATATGAAGGTGGCCAATGCCACGGACTTTTCACCTTCGCTAAGCAGGGTATAGTTTGTTGGAACAGCACTCCGGGCTTTTTCGATGATCGTGAGCAGGTTGGATCCAAAAACCCGCTGAACTTCATTGCTGAGGTTCACATTGGGCTGGGATACCTTTGCTGGTGTTGCTTTGGGTGCAGTTGTCTTGGCTGGCGCTATCTTCGTTGCTGTTTTCATGGGGGTTTTCACTTGTTGAGTCTTTGCTGCTACTGAACTTTTTGTTGAGTTTCCTTTCACCATTGAAGCGAAACTGACTGTAGGCTGGGTTACGGTGCATGCGGATTTTGCAACAAAATCCTTTTGCGCCTTTTTCTCTGCAAGAACCTTGTTCCTCTCTGTAAGTTTTGCTTTAAGAGCTGGGCAACCCTTAAAGCTAGCTGCATGTCCTTCCTTCTGGCAATTTGCACACCACACGTCAGCTCCTGTGCTTTCCTTCCGCTTGCATAGTCCCGGTTCATGGTCTTCCTTGCATTTGACGCAAACGTATTGGCGTCCACAATTAGTGGCAACGTGACCAAAGCGCTGGCAGTTTTTGCACTGCACTAAATCGTTAGATTTCAAGCGTTCCCAGTGCACTCTCTGGTTCATTATCAGAGTTTTAGTGTAGACTTCACTGACATCGGCGGATTTTCCAAGCTCTACTACAAAGTTGTTGTAGATTTTTCCAGGACCCCTCTTAGCTTTGAATGGTGTGACCTTCACTACATTTAGTCCTTCAATCCTCAGTTCATCTTCTACCTCGATAGCTGAATAAGAGAAATGAATCCCTTTTAGCAGAAGTAGGTTTTTCCTGTCTTCTCGCGGCGTGAAAGAGTTGAATTGGATTTTTCTTTCTTTCAGAAACTTCTTTATCTCCTCGAAGGCTTCTCTGTTTGCAGCATTGATAATGGTTGTCTTAGTATTGCGGTTTTTGAATGTCACGCCTAATTGTTTCCCTTTGCAGAACCTGCTGATTTCAGCAATGTTTCCAGAGAAACAAAAAATTGGTGGCATTCCTGGACCCTTGGTTGAGGTGGTGTTGCTGGCTGTGCTCGTCTTTGGAGGATGGTTTGGTGCTGGTGGCTGGGTTGGTGGTTGAATTGACGTTAATGTGGTTGACTGTGTTTGTGTTTGTGGTTGTGTTGGTGGCTGGGTTGATGTAAGCATGACCACTGTAGATGCAGGAGCTGGTTGCTTCGTTGTCACGACTGCTACAGAGGCTGGCTTTTTCGTTTGTTTCTTCGTGGCTTCTTTGCCCGACTTCCGTTGTCTCTTCTGTCCAGGTTTGGGTGATTCATTCCCATCTTCAGAACAGCTTGAAGTCTCATTGGCTTCTTCATCGCTGGATGGATTCTCCTCAGTAATCAGTGTTGTGATTTCGCCCTTGCTGATAACTGGGTCGGTTTCCATGTCTTCATCAATCTTCGGGTTGCTGTTGTTTCCAATTGGTGCATCAATGATCTTGTTTGTGACCTCCTGGAGTTGTCCACCAATTTGCCGCGCGTGCTCAGGACTCAGGTCCTTTTTCACACGAAGCAGTAAAGCCTCGATTGCAGCTAAGGCGGTTTCAATAGTAAGGCGTTCAGCCATTTTACTACCTCTGCTACCTTTCGGGACTAACTTTATCACGGATAATCACTTTTCACTGAATTATTTTATTACACAGATTAACGTGCACACACTATTTTAATAAAAACTTATGAGTACTCATTAACACTGGATTTAAACTGTTTTGGGAAATCCCTTTTTATTACCGGTAGGGCAATAAATCTTAGGTAGTCCGCAGGTAGACCTGACTTGAAAAAAAAAAAATACTGTTCAGATTTAAAATCTAATACCTGCCAAAAGCTGCATTAGAATCGTAGGAATAAGAATATACATATGTATGAAAAATTAGATTTTGTTTTGGCTCGATAAACAACAAGGTTTATTTTCGAAAACTCTGTTTTTAGTACTTTTTCTGTCTATTGCTTGTATATGGTTTTAGTTAATCTGAGCTGATTTAACTAATTTAAATAATTTTGCTTAAAGTATTCAAAGATTTAAGAAAAAAAAATTTAAGGCAATACAAACTAGAATTTAAAATTCGAAATCACTCAAAATGGAATTTTAATACAATTTTCAAGTGCGACAGATGATATTGATAATTTTTTCTTAGATCAATTTTTACTTATCCAAAAAAGTGTTGTAGGCTAAGTTATGACACTGAAAAAGAAAATAACAATCAAATTTTTTTGTAAGAAAACCTTTTCGAAATAACCATATCTAAAAAAGCATTAAAAAAGGTTTTTTCGCCATAAAATGCAGTTTTGCACTTTTTTTTGCAATAATCTTTTTTAAATTTTTTTAATCAGAAATCCATTTCGATGGTAAATTTTGTTCTCTACAAAAAAGGTTTTCAGAATTATCTCGAAATTTTGCTCCGTTTTCGAGTTATATGCAAAAAACCAAAAAGGGTGCTTTTGGACCCCTCTCATTTAATAGCTCTACGTGGTTTTCTCATCTTCAATGATCCCTCAACCTACAATCCCATATTTAGAACCCCCCTCTTTCAACTCTACCCCCCATCATGCCGATTTAGTGAATATCTTATATATGTAAGTGAAACACATGAAACACCAACATTTTTAGTATATTAAATCAAAATTGTATGTTCAAGTAAATTTTGTGATTTTATTTGAGTAATCTATAAAGATCAGCAAACCTTCGGGTGGGGGACAAGAAAAGAAAAAAAATATTTGTTTCAAGAAATGATTGATTGTGCAGCGGTTGAAAGTCTTTGTCATTTAATTGATATGAGTTTTTCGATTACAATGTGGGACAATGAACTTCGTTTCGTTTTGCAAACAAAAAAAGTCCGGCATTAAATATTTAAAATTCTCACATTTGTAATGAAAATAAGAAAGCATTCAATGAAGTGGCGACGATAGGAATTAAATACAAAAACAATATCAAATAGAAATAAACAATCATAAGATAAGATAATCTTCTATTGTCATAGACAAAGGTTTTTCAATTTTATTGTGCTATTCCTTTATAACATAGAATATGGTAAAACTCTTTAGTTGTGTTTCTAAACCCGTTCAAGATGCAGTCATTTGTAACTGCATCAATTTTTTTGCTGGCGCTATGCTTTCCCGGAAATTACGGTGCAAATATCCTAGGAGTATTCACTAGTACCAGTCCATCTCATCTAATTATTCACATGGCAACTGTGAAAGCCTTAACGGAAAAGGGTCATAATGTGACTGTTGTCACACTTCTTCCACTCAATGAACTAAGACCTAAATATCAACACATTTTCGTGCCACCATCCAAAGAAGACTTAGCTGAACTTAAGAAAAAATTGAGTAACGCTGCAACAGGTGTTGGGATTTTTGATTCGATGAGAAATGTTTTTGCCTCCAAAATACAAAGTGTTATTATGCAAGAGAAGGCCTTGAGACATCCAGAGTTTCAGGAACTCATGAGAAACAAAGTAGGGCTGTGTCAATCAGGATCGATTCGATTTTTTTAATCCGATCATCGAGAAGCATTGATGATTGAAATCACAAATTTTCATTTCAATCAATCTCAATCATTTCGATGATCCTCGATTTTCCATCCCAATTTCAATAATTTTAATGATTCTCGATTGTACATGTACATCCCAATCTGAATCATTTCGATGATTCTCGATTTCCCACCCCAATCTCATTCTCAATCATTTCAATTATTCTCGATTATCCATCCCAACCTCAATCTCAATCATTTTGATGAATCTCGATTTTCTCTTCAAAAACTTGTGATTTCTTAGATGTTTTTAATCCATCGACACAGTAGCCGTCCTTCAATTAAATTTGACAGTTGGTTGCTTGTCAGATAGGGGATGATATATATTTTGACACAAAAGGTGTTTTTTGATCTAAATGTCACCCAATTGCTTAAAAATCACCTTTTTCCGGAGCAGTAAAAATCATTCAAAAATTTCAGAGTTCTAAGAGGTTTTTTAATCCATTGACATCGTAGCCATCCGTCAATGGAATTTGACGATTGATGGCTTGGAAGATAGAGAATGAACTGCATTTTGAGAGAAAAGGTGTACTTTGATCCAAATGTCACCCAATTGCCCTAAAATCACCTTTTCCTGAGCAGTTAAAATTATTCAAGCATTTCAGATTTTTAAGCGGTTTTTTAATCCATTCATATCGTAGCCATCCGTCAATGGAATTTGACAGTTGATGTCTTGGCGGATAGGGGCCGAAATATATTTTTACATAAGATGTATACTTTGATCCAAATTTCAACCAATTGGCTTAAAACCACCTTTTTCCTGAGCAGTAAAAAATTGTGGAAATTCCATATTTGTTGATATTTTTAATCCATCAAAAATGTATTGTTTCGGATTCGATTAAAATGGGAAGAGTATTGAATTGAATTCGTTAAAATCGGAGAGATTTAATTCCATCGAAATCGAAATGAAAATTGAATCGATAATAAATTCAGTGAAATGAAAATGATCGAAAAATCGATTGATTGAAATGATCGAATCATTTTGGTGATCGATTCTTGAACGATTCGATCATTTAAAATGAACAATTTACACAGCTCTAAAACAAAGGAAATTATTTCGACCTTGTCATACTGGGATGGTCAGTTAATACTTTTCAATTAGGAATTGCTGCACATTTTAAATGTCCAGTAATAGTGAGTGTGATTAACTATCCACCGGAACATTTGTTATCTGCCATTGGTAATTCTGTGGATGCCGTTAGTGTTCCAATGGTTTTGGTTAACTCAATGGAATTGCTGTCATTTAAGTTAAGATTGTTAAATATGTTGGTTTATGCGTGTTTAACTCCAATGGATTGGTTTATCGATTACAAAATGGCGCAGTATTATAAGTAAGTTTCAAAAATTATTTCAGACATAGCTCAAAGGTTTTATATTGGTTTCTCTTAGGGATCACTTTCCAGCCGAAATGTCCTACAATGAAGCAAAGCGTAATGTCTCTTTGATATTTAGCACAACTCATTTCAGCGATGGAGTAATACGAACTATGGTTCCAGGATTTGTAGAAATTGGAGGTATTCAAATTAAAGAACGTCCAAATCCACTTCCGAGGGTATTTCTTCAGTTGAAAATATTATCATTACTTTTATTAACACGTTTTGTCTTTAGAACATCAATTCCTTCCTTCGAACTGCAGACAATGGTTTTATATTATTCAGTCTGGGAACAAACGTCAAATCCACTGATCTATCACCAAACACAACTCAGGCAATTTTCAAAGTTCTTTCAGAGATGGAATTTAAAGTTCTTTGGAAGTGGGATGATCCTGAGCCACCAGGTCGATCTCGAAATATTATGTTTCAAAAATGGCTTCCACAAGATGATATCCTAACACATTCGAAGCTCTTACTCTTTATAACACATGCTGGAAAAGGTAGTGTTGATGAGGCCCAATACCATGGTGTTCCTATGCTTGCCATTCCACTATATGGAGATCAACTAGGTATTGCAAAGAAGATTGAAAAACAAGGCCATGGTTTAGTTGTGGATCATCAGAAGCTAACAGAGGACAGTTTTCGAAAACAACTTTTGGAGGTTATTGACAACCCTAAGTATTTGGAAGATGTTTGGAAATATTCGATTTTGTGTAAAGATCGCCCATTATTACCAAAGCAAACTGTTGTTTTCTGGACGGAGTACGTGATTCGTCATAGTGGTGCAAGGCACATGCAAAGTCCACTGGTATTTATGAATTTTTTCCAAAAGAATTCTTTAGATGTCTTTGGATTTTTTGGCGTGATTTTGTTTTTAGTGTATTTTATTGTTAGAAAACTTGCTAAATTGCTGCTAAAAATCTTAGTTAAGAGAAAATCAAAGACTGATTAAATGTGATCTCATAAATGTTCATCATTCCAAATTATAAACATACATTATCAGCAGTTTGTTTCAATATCATATTATATGTAGTAACTCAAGCAAGTATATGTTCCTACGCTACTGCGCAGTAAAGTTTATATTTATTTAAAAAAAAAAAACAAACTTCCTTCCTAAAATTTAACTGAAATAAAAATAGGCTTACGATAAACTTTTATGCGTTCTGTGTTATTTAATATTTGCTTGCCATTTCGAAGCTCTCCGCTAGAATTCAATTTTGTCAGAATTTTTCAGTATTGCAGCCATTTGTTCATTTAATTTACCTGGGCTATAGCAACAGGTCTTCCTATTTACTTACTTACTTACTTACTCAAGGTGGCGCTACAGTCCGTGGTGGACCAGGGCCTCAACCAACAAGCTTTTTGCAGCCGGCTCAATTTCTAGCTATAGCTGTCTCCAGTTTCGCACGCCAAGTTGGTTGAGGTCCTTTTCCACTTGCGTGCGCCACCTTTTACGCTGTCCACCTCTACTGCGCTGTCCCACGGGGTTGGATTCAAAGACTTTCCGGGCCGGAGCATTGGTGTCCATTCGCTCTAGGTGACCCAGCCATCCCAGTCGTTGGCTTTTCACTTTTGTGGCTAGGTCGGTGTTGCTGTACAGCCCGTACTTTGCTATTGTAACTTCTTCTCCATTTCCCATCTATTCAGACGGGACCAAAAATCACCCGGAGAATTTTCCTCTCAAAAAAGCCTATACCGTTCCCATCCACCGTTAACTGCACCATACATTAGGACCGGGATGATAAGCGTCTTATACAGGGACAGTTTAGTTGCTCGAGAGAGGGCTTTGCTTCTCAATTGCCTTCTTAGCCCAAAGAAACAGCGATTGGCAAGAGTAATTCTTCGTTTGATCTCAGCACTGGTATCTTTCGCTGAGTTTATAGTGGATCCTAGGTAGACAAAGTCTCTGACCACCTCAAAATTATAGCTGTCTATAGTTACGTTCTGTTTGAGACGTCGGTGTTGGGTGTCCTCTCTTGTTGACACCATATATTTTGTTTTGTTTCATTCGTTCGACCCACCTTTTTGGCTTCCTTCTCAATGCTCACAAAAGCACCACCGACATCACGCTTTGTTCGTCCGATTATGTCAATGTCGTCAGCGTAAGCAAGTAATTGGACGGACTTTTGAAAGATTGTGCCTCTAGTGTTGACGTGAGAGTTTTGCACTATTCTTTCAAGAACGATGTTGAAGAAGTCGCATGACAGCGCGTCGCCTTGCCTAAAACCTTTTTTGACATCAAAGGTGTCGGTGAGGTCTTTGCCGACCTTGATGGAGCAGCGTGCATTCTCTATCGTCATCCTGCACAAACGGATGAGTTTGGCAGGGATGCCAAAACTAGACATTGCTCTATATAGCTCGTCTCTATAGATGCTGTCATACGTGGCCTTGAAATCGATAAAAAGGTGGTGGGTATCGGTTTGAAACTCCTGGGTTTTCTCCAAGATCTGCCGTAATGCGAATATTTGGTCGATGGTGGACTTCCCTGGCCTAAGCCCACACTGATATGGACCTATCAGGTTGTCCACGAAAGGCTTCAGTCGTTCACAAAGTACGGCAGAGAAGATCTTGTAGGAGATATTAAGAAGACTGATGCCTCTGTAGTTGGTGCAGTCCAGAGGATCGCTTTTCTTGAGGATCGGGCAAACAATGCTGAGGTTCCATTCATCGGGCAGGCTTTCCTCCGACCATATTTTACAGATGAGCTGGTGCATACTCCCAACCAATTCATCTCCAGCCGATTTGAATAGCTCAGCCGCAAGGCCATCAGCTCCAGCAGCTTTATTGGACTTGAGTTTAGATATGGCTATCCTCACTTCGTCAAGATCGGGTGGAAGGAATCGTCGTCCAAGTTGAATGGTGCAATTTGCATGGTAGCGGAACTCGATTCGTCATCGCCGTTATACAATTTGCAGAAATGACTTTTCCATATCCTCAGCACCGACTGAAATTCCGCCACGATGTTCCCCTGATCGTCCTTGCAGGCTTCGGTTCGGGGCTTGTAACCTTGGGAGGTTCTTTTTACTTTTTGGTAAAACTTCCGAACTTCATTCCTGCAGTGGCATCCCTCTAATTCCTCGATCGCGCGCTTCTCATGCATTCTCATGCATTCTTTCTAAGAAGCTTGTGTTCCTCCCTCCTCTTCTGCTCGTAGAGCTCGCGAGCAGCTCTGGTCCTTCTATGCAGCGCCGCTTTGTATGCCTGTTGTTTGGCTGCATGTACTTAATGGCATTCTTCGGCGAACCAGGGGTTTTGCTGTGGTGGTCGTGCAAAGCCCAGCACGTCAGAGGCGGCATCTCTGATGACTTCCCATCAGTTTTTCCACTGGTTCTCCATGTTTGCTGTTGGCGGCAAAGGACTAGTTAAGAGGGCGCGAGACACTCGATCGGAAAAGGACCTCCCAATTTCTTGTGACTGTAGCCGTCCGACGCACGTCGAACTTCCTCACAGTATTTCCCTGTTTTGGCTTTGGTCTGGATATCCGTAGCATTACCTTTGCTACAACGAGGTAGTGGTCCGAGTCAACGTTGGCTCCTCGGAACGTTCGGACATCCTTGATACTGGATGAGTACCTTGCGTCGATCGCAATGTGGTCAATTTGGTTGGTGGTTGATTGACCAGGAATTCACCATGTCCCCTTATGTATATCGAGATGTGGGAACTGCGTACTAGCTACCACAACGTTTCGCCCCGCAGCAAAGTCGATTAGCCTGAGTCCGTTATCGGAGGTGGTTTCGTGCAGGCTGTATTTTCCGATTGTGCCACCAAAGACGTCTTCTCTTCCTAGTTTGGCGTTAAAATCACCCAAGACAATTTTAATGTCATAGCTAGGGCATTGCTCATATGTCTTGTCCAGGAGCTCGTAGAACTCGTCCTTGGTGTCGTCATTTTTGTCTTCTGTGGGGGCTTGCGCGCATATCAGGCTGATGTTAGCGAACTAAGCCTTGATGCGAATTGTCGTGAGGCATTCGTTCACATAATTGAAACTCAAGACTTCTTGGCTAAGTCTGCCTCTAACAACAAATCCACATCCAAAAACACGCTGCCCTTGTGGTCGGTAACAGTCACCGTAGTAGATATTGCAGTCTTGCAGTTTTCTTTTGCCCGGCCTATCCCATCGCGCTTCTTGGATGGCGGTGATGTCTGCTTTGTAGCAGTATAGGGCCTCCGCTAAATGTTCGGCTGCACGTGGTCTATAGAGAGACAGAACATTCCACGTGCAGATCCGAAGTTCGTTGTCCTTATTTCGTTTGCTAGGTTCGTCAACAGTAAATCCGTCCGTATCCGAGGCTTGTTGTTGCTTCGCAACTAAGATAGCTTCAGGTGGCCGGTAAGTCACCCCGAGCGACGGCACGACCCCCTGGAGGACCAGACCCTATATATATAACTCCAAGGGCGGGGAGCCGGATTAATCGCTCCTTATAAGCCTAAGCTCCGAATATGTCGTAGTAGCCCTTATAAGGCGTTCACTAAGGCCAGTTTTTCAGCGCGAGATCATCCTAGTCTCAGGGTTAAACTGGAGTTAACTCCAAAGACGTGTTTTTCAGTCCATTGAAATCGAAAGTTAACTCCGAGTTAACTCGTCTAATTTGGTGAGTTAACTCAGGCACGAAATTGAGGGTCTTTTTAGATGTGGCGCCATCTCGATTTCGATATTGAAAGTTAATGCCAGTGCAATTCGTTGTGACGCCATCTCCATTCCTATGCGTCAAAGGCGTAGAAGGGTGATATCCATAGTTTCGCACATCGTTGGCCTCAGAATTTTGACAGCTGAAAGATAAAGCTAATCCTCAACTGAAAAACTGTTTCCGGGTTAACTCAGGGTTAATTTATTTTCAGGATTAGCTAACTCTGATTTAACTCAGAGTAAAGCCTGAACTGAAAAACTGGCCCTTGAGTAGTTCAGCCTAACTGGAACTGTAGACGCCACCGTTGATTCCATCTTGAGAATTCTTCCGCTGCCACCTGGATGAAGGAGAAGTGCCTTAGTGTGAACACTCCTCCCCCCCTCTCTCGTTTGCTGCCCCCTAAAACCATCCACAGGCATTGGAACCCCATCTTCAGTTAAAGGTACTAGGCACCCGATGTTCACCACTTGGAGGTGAGAGTAGGAGTTGATAGACAGAGGTTCGCTTTGAAAAAAAGCTTGTGGACGCTTGTGTCCTCTTGAATGCACCGTGTCTACCCTTTGAACATCTTCCTATTTACTTATTGCACTGGTCATAACAGGGACTGCTTTTATCTCCATAAAATGCGGTGAAAAGAGCTTATCCAAGTTAAGTCCCAAAAGACCTTTTTGAAACAATTGGCCTAATTTTGTTTTCTGAAACAAAGCCAAAACCAAACAACTTACAAACTGTTAAGTAGCAGAATCCAATGAACGGAATTTCGATTTCAGAATTAATGAATACCTTTATCTACAACAATAATTTATTGCCTTTGTCCTGTTGTATGGACACTTAAACTCCAAGTTTTTTGTTTGATACTATTATTCCTACAACTTTTGCAAATTCCCACGATTGCAATACAACCAAAAGCTCTTACTTAAAAGCTATCAATTAAATATTATCGCTAGCAAAATTGTCTGCAGTGTTCTCATATCGAATGTGAATTCTCTGTAGCTGCAAACTGCATGTAAGTACGATTGGAGTAAAAAACCATTTCTGTCCACACCAGTATCTAGTTCCAATTAAATAAGAACTTCAATTAGCCATAAACTGGCCAAATTATTGCATGCAAACGTTCAATTTTCTATAAATGAAAGATAACAAATTATTACTTGCAACCAGAACCAGTAGTAGAGAAAACGGAATCTAGAATACTCGTACAGAGTACCATCTCTGACTGTTGTTCCTGGCGGGCAATTGAAAATCCATATACTATTAAATTTTATTGCCAATCGATTTCCCAGGCAGTAGAGTTTTGCTGATTTCATCGGAGGATTTTAGGTTCTTCCATTTTTCGTATAGTTGTTCCTGTGTGCCAAAAGGAAATGTTTTTTGTAAATTCACTGTTCATTTTATAGTAACGACAGTTGAAGCTGAAAACTATAAGTAGTCGGTAGTATGACCATTCTTCTTCAAACTTTTTTGTCAAATATGATCTGAAAAGTTTAGTAGAAAAAAGTTTTTAAACACTTAAATATTTTGGGTGCAAGAAAAAGTTTTTCTTATAGCTCTATTGATTATGTCCATGTAAAGTGGTGCTACCAGTAGGAGAAGATTAACATTTCGTTGAAAGAAAAAGTTAGGCTGGACAGATTGTCCAGTTATTTCATACTAAGACTTCCCCCCACCTGTAGTGAAGAGTCTTAGTTCGAAGTAAAACGTCCTAATAGCCACCAGAGACTTTGGTACCTGCTGATAACAAAAATGTTTTTTTCCGAGGTACTCTCTCTTGCGAGGAACTGACAAATCCTTCAAGAGTATCTGTTGTCATGATAAGTGCTTCTCATCTAGCCGTTCGAACTCAGCAAAAAATTGTAGGTCCCTTCCATTCCTGCCAACAATATGCACATAGGAATGGTTGAGAGTTGTAAACCACTAGGCCCTGGTTCTCCACGAGCTGTTGCACTACCAAATTTATTTTTTTATTTGAGTTTTGAGTGCCACCAGAGGAACATTCAGCCTCTTAATTCGAGTGCTACCAGGGGTGCTATACCTGCTAATGTCCCAGGGGGTTCTAGCCTGCAGTTCTGAGTGCCACCAGGGGCATATGCAGCCTCTTAATTTGAGTGTCACCAGGGGGGCTGTACCTGCTGATGTATCAGGGGGATCTAGCCTTTTGAGTGCTACAGGGGCAGATTCAGCCTCTTAATTCGAGTGCCACCAGGAGTGTTGTACCTGCTGATGTACCAGAAGGTTTTAGCTTACCGTTTTGAATGCCACTAGGGGCATTTTTAAGTGACGCTAAGAGGGAAATACCGTCTCATCCTACCTCACACCTGACGTCAGAATAATAGGACCAATTTTAAAATCCAAGCCATCAGAAACAGAAGCCAGATTATTCGAGACCAAATACCAGGATTTAAGCCCCCGTTACAAGGCAACAAGACTAGAATCCATAAGTGCAAGTCATCCAAATACCCGTGAATCACTGGATTGCCAGAACTAAGCCAAAAACCAGTCAACCATGGTAACAGAGTTTTGTGTATACAATAATTATAAATTTTCAACAAAGATTTTTTAATAAAGCACTAAAACCTTTTCCTCTGGAGTTTCATGTTTTCTTCAGGATGACCTTGGCGAGACCGTCGTTCATACCCTATGCTGGAAAGCAAAAAGAACATTACAATATACAAAATATAGCTTTTTTGTTAATGTGCTGAAAGCTCTAAAACTTAGAATTCTATTTAAAATTTTCCGATAGGTGGGGCTATACTACAAAATTTCAAACCTGTTCGCTTAAGCACTACAAACTCAAAAACTAAAGATTCGATGGAGCTGAAACTTGGTCAATATATTTTCTACGAAGAGAGAAATACACGTAGGTAAATGAAAATTTTTGCGGTAGATGGCGTTCAATATACAATACCTGCAAAGTCACTTTCGTTCGTTGAACTCTACCTAGGATGTTCTTGACATCCCCAAGCAAGCTATCAAAAAATCTCCATTTTGTCGGATTGTCAAATATTGCTAAATGCAAGTACATCTCTTAGTGCCTATTGCAAAACTAAAATGAAAAAGTACCTTCATGTCATGTTCTAATACAAAAATCCAAACTAACAAAATTGCTTCTATAGTGCTCCTATTAGTCCTCTGACGGAAAGTAAATACCCTATTAGAGAATTACTGATTCCTTAAATATTTTCTGGTGAAAATTACATCAGCTTGATAGAAACGATATACCAATGTTTCTTTAATCTCTCTATATTCTTCTTATGAAATAACGACGGAGCTTTTGCTTCTTTAGTCATCCTGTAAAATTATTATACAATCTCTATGTTAGTTTCTGTTACTTCGTTTCTATATTGCTTGTTGGTATGCTTAGATGTAGCCACAAACCCTTTCTGCTATACTAGTGGAAAAACAAACAATTTCAAGTATACTAAAGAGTAAAGCAACAAACCAGCAGTGTGGAAAAAGTGCATAAGTTCTTTTTCATCGTAAATATATTCTTCCATGGCCAAGCAGTTAGCGTGGTGGACTTTCAGTGCAAGAGGACTATGGTTCGAATCCCACAGAAACCTTGTAATTTTTATAACTTAAATCATATCTAATAAATTCTAAGATTGTATTTCAGATAAAAACTTTTAAATAAAATATCAGCAATTGAATAAAATAAAATATAACTAAATAAAATAAAATAAAAATATAGATATAAATACAAATATAAATATAAATATAAATATAAATATAAATATAAATATAAATATAAATATAAAATAAATATAAATATAAATATAAATATAAATATAAATATAAATATAAATATAAATATAAATATAAATATAAATATAAATATAAATATAAATATAAATATAAATATAAATATAAATATAAATATAAATATAAATATAAATATAAATATAAATATAAATATAAATATAAATATAAATATAAATATAAATATAAATATAAATATAAATATAAATATAAATATAAATATAAATATAAATATAAATATAAATATAAATATAAATATAAATATAAATATAAATATAAATATAAATATAAATATAAATATAAATATAAATATAAATATAAATATAAATATAAATATAAATATAAATATAAATATAAATATAAATATAAATATAAATATAAATATAAATATAAATATAAATATAAATATAAATATAAATATAAATATAAATATAAATATAAATATAAATATAAATATAAATATAAATATAAATATAAATATAAATATAAATATAAATATAAATATAAATATAAATATAAATATAAATATAAATATAAATATGAATATAAATATAAATATAAATAAATAGATATCAATTATGAAATATTTTTTTTTATTTTTGCACCTTCTTCAAAACTGAGTCCAGTAGGTGTTTTTCGGGCAACTGAATTTACTCCATGAAGGTCCAATAGGTGCTTTAAAAGTGCGGCTTTTTTGTTCTATGGACTTTTATATAATGCTTATATGATTGCAAGAAATGACTATGAGAAGCTTCTCTGGATGATTATAGAGGCAAAATTGTTACTTGCGATTGCTTACCACGGATTTAAAATAAATATCACTTTGACAGATTCAAATCACCGCGAAAGCCTTCCAAGCAATTTTAGGGCGTTTGTTCACGTCCACCACGGAAATGCCCAGTTTCTCAAAAAAAAAAGCTCCAGGGTGACTAACAAACCCACTATTACTTCACTATTTCATGGTGACTATAGCAGTCAATCAAATGTCAATAAAAAAATCAAACATTATCACACGTTAAGGGCCAGTTTTCTCACAACTAATCATCTTTAATAAATGATTATTGTGACTACGCCAATTTGTGAATGAATCCATAGTTTGAGTTTTTAATTATCGAAATCGCCAATCACCCAATATTCGTTGATTAGCCTCATTTAACAAGTAGAACCTGTGAAAAACTTATTACAGATCTAACCCAATGCAATGTGAACATAATGGCCCTAAGTTTCTGTGTAGCTGTGCATTGGGTATACACGAGTTTTTTAACAAAAATAAGTGTTTGGTAAACATTCAAAAGAAGATTAACATAATCGAAATGATCGTAAAGGCCGCCGTCAAAACGCATACCTCTTCCAGTCATGTTTTTCAGAAGTTATGATGGTCACTCTATTCCAAATAGGTATCTATCCACAGAAAGTCCTTTACCCACTGCAAACATTATCATGTAATGGTTTTCATAATAGCATATCTACTGCTACTACTCCCACTCGCAGCATGTTATTTAAGCTATCTAAGCTATGCTGGGCGACTGGACATCCGAGGACCAGGTTCATATTTAGGACTTTGGGTCATTAACATTTTGTGTGTTGTGTGCGGTTGGTAACTCATGAATTAAAATATCCTCATCACTAACTCCTGGCATTGAATCCTCCATCCTTACGATGAATTTGCATAATCAACATTCACATTCAGAATATGATGGTGACATACTTTTTGGGAGCATTGGGAAGGATATTTCTTTTATTTCATCCACGATGTTTCATCATTATACAAAATTCACCTTTTGGGATTGCTGAGCTGGAGGTCGTCCTCTTATGAGCAGGATTTGTTCTGCTCTTACACAATGCGAGATTAAAGGATATTTAATTTGACATGGAAAATTTGCAAGTCCTCCGCTATTGTGTGGCGTCGCTCGTCGTCGTCGTTATAGTCGTTGTCGTTCGTATTCGGTTGGGTCGATCCCTGTCGTATAGTGGTATAAGCCGTGTGACAAGGGAATATGCTCTCGAAATTGCCATTTAATCATCTCTAAGGATAATAATTTATCTGCAAGGATTATCAGGTTCATGTTGTCGCAGCATCAGGAGAGAAGTGTATCTATATGTACCTACTTATCTGTATACGGATGCGGAGTCAAATATACAGTTTTGTGGAATATACTATGGATAATATTTGTATAGTGAGTAAGAGATATGAAGAGAGAAGAATAACCTCACCTGTGCTCTATCTACTTACCTACGTTACGTGTATGTAATGTACGTACATATATGGCGTAGTGGAGGATAATCATATTCAGAGCTGAGATCATTGTCATTTCGCTGAAAGCGGGGGATTATTTACCTACTTTTATTTTATCTGGGTACAATTGTGACAGTTGTCGTCGCATTAAGTGAATTGAAATGACAATGTGGTAAGTCTTTTAAGTAATTTCAACTTGATTTACGGATTTTAAATTAAACTTTTATGCTTCTATATGTACGAGTACCTAACTATCATTGATATTTTTTAATGAAAATAATAGTTTCAAAATAGCTTTTTATGGCCTTTAGTCCTACAAACTGTCGTTTCGTTCGGCTTACTCACTTGAACTCATCAGTGACATAGTGAGGGCTTTGTCATACGCAATTTGTCTTAAGTTCAGTTCAACTTAAATGAATTTTCCAACGAAAATTCACTGTAAACTATATCCAACAAGATAAGAATTCCTAATCATTAAGCTGGAAGTTTTTTTTGCCCGGGGCCAGGCATAGTTTCTATATAAGAAGGTTTTATAATACAAATTCTATATACTACTGAAATAAATCAGCCAAGTAGAAGACTCAGCATTAAGGATTGGACTTGTGTGCCTATGCCTGGCCCCGGGCAAAAAAACTTCCAGCTTAAGGAACTTTTTATTTGAAATATATTCAGTCACTCTACATAATCAGAAGAATTTCTTTTCAAATTTTCTTCATATTCTATTATTTTAAGGAAAGTTATGAAAAACTTATTTTGTAACTTGCCAGACTCGTACAGTGGGATCCAATGTCAGCCATACACCTTTAAAGGTGCCATAAAATCGCTAAATTCACCTGTCCATTCAGAGGGATTATGTTCTTTTCTGTGAAGAGATATTTGATCCTGTAGTTTTTCTATCGCTGCCGTTAAAAATGTTTTTCAGAACAAAATTAAAAAATAAATTTCATTCATTACTGTCTCGGAAATTAAGAACCAGACTGGGCGGCAATCGTTCCTATTTAGTAGTGTTGATCCGGATGCCCCATTTCCTGTAGAAAACAAAGATTCTGCTGAAATTAGCCTCGGCTTTACGGAGGTGGAGGGTAAGTTACGTTGACGGACGCAGTACCTCGGGGCATAATGGTTAGTGCGTTGGACTGTCATGCCGAAGGTCTGGGTTCGATTTCCAGCCACTGCCACCTAAAAACAAAAATGTTTTTTTCCGAGGCTAAGAACTGACAAATCTTCGAAAGTAACTCTTGTCATAAAAAATGCTTCTCATCTAGCCGTTCGGACCCAGCAAAAAATTGTAGGTCCACTGCATTTCTGCCAACAACACGCACACAGAAATGGTTGAGAGTTGTAAGTCACTAGGCCCTGTGTCTCTTCAGTTGAACGGAACCTATTCTGAAAAGAAGAAAATACAAAAGAATTTTGATTAGTGGCGAAGGTTAATGTAATAGAAGTAGCTTGTTGATAAGGGCTTCTATCCATACGCTGCTTAATCGACATCCAGGAAGCATCCAACGGTGACACCGGTGACTATTGAGCGCTGAGGTGATATCGTGTGGGAACTTTAGCAGCGGAGGCAACATCGATTGTTTTTCTTGAAAGCTGAACTGCGTGTCAGGGATGATCGAGTTTTCACTACAGAACCTCTTGAGAAGTTATATAGGCCTGTAGTAGTTGGACACCAAGTTGAAAGTTCCTTTCTTCGGGATCGTCACTATATCTTCGCTGTTTCCACTTCTGAGGGAAGTTAATTTATTGGTGACGTTATTGAGGATGATTGAGTCGGAGAATCATCACTTTAAGTGGAAGCCCTTTTTGAGCGTAGTTGGAGACTCCATCCAGTCCAGCTGACTTTTTTGGCCTCGAATTACTAATTTTCTGTGCTACTTCCTCCAGATTGCAGAGATGTGGGCTGTCGATTGGGTCACTTGCCTGGATTGATGTAATTGAATATGACTTTTTCTGTATTTATCTGCAGAGTCTGCTGAATGGATGCCTCAACTTCGTCAAAAAATGCTGGATCAGCAGGTGGGTTCGGTGAGAAGTTTCCTCCTAAATAATTGGCAAATGCTTCCACTGTTTTTTGTGTTGATGTTGCTTAAATGTTGTTGTTGGCAATAGCTTCCGGGATTGGTGATGGGTACTTTCCAATAATCTTATTGATGTTTTTGAAGTCATCGGGTATTGGCTTAATCGCTTAAAGTCGCTTCTGGAACTGGATGTTACTGTGGCTTTTTATGGAATTCCGGAACATTATGTTGACACATTGCATTTTGCTTGAACCTGTTCGGGAGTTGTTGTTGGTCGTTTTGAAATCTCTTTGGAGACGTTCACCCAGCTATTGTTTGTGCGCATACAGATTTTGCACGTACTAGGGAAGGTACTGGTACCTATCCCTTGATGTCGTCGTAGGCTGCCATTGGTTGTCCATAGTGCATTAGATACAGCCTGTGTCAAACTATCTATACCTGGGTCTTTTTTGGTGTCCCTTGTCCAGCAAGTTTTCTGTTTGAAGGTGGAAGCGTTATGTTGTATTGGATGTCCTTATGAAAATTTTCCACAATTAGCCGTCTGCAGCTGATGAAGTTCTCTGATGCTGGTTCTATACACAGTACACATATCTAAGGCATTATCTTGCGCATGTTGACCGAAATGAGAACTGTCAAAGAAATTCAAGATGGCAGCCCTACGTGACCCCGTCCACTGTATTACAACAACAATAAAGGAAACAAACACAAAATGATAATTTAAATGACACTAAAAACCAAGAAGGAATGTTGTTTGCATGACAAAATAATGTTAATAAACACTAAAAAGCTTGAAACAATTGTATTTGCTAATAAATAAGTAACAAATGAACACATAACACACAACGAATTTTGATGTTTAACGAGTTGGGGTCACGGGATTCGCCATTTTCCACTGATTTTGATGGATGCGCAGAACTGAACAAAAATAAAAACGCTAATGATATTACCTTCAATATGTGTACTGTGGGTTCTATATTTAGTAGAATAGGTTGGTTAAGGATGATCAATAGTTAAACCCCTTCATGGCTCAAATTGCTGGTCAATATTGTGCAGAAATAGGTAGTCCCGGATTCCCGGGAAAATATGCGGACCCGTTTCGAAGAAGACAGGAAAAAGTCCAACATTGATGGTGTTCTGGGAAAGGTTGGTTTAGATTGGGATATAACCACCAGAGAATGATCATCACTGTTGACTTCCATCCAGTCGAAAATTGTTTTGTCTTCATTGTTGTGTCCAGATACTGTTGATGTCTCGTGTTGAAATCACAGCAAATAAGTTCGTACGTGCTTCGCTTCAGAATGGACATGCAGGTCACTTTGGTTCATTCTTGTACAGCATTTGCACTTAAAATAGATACTTATACCTAAAGTTATCGTCAGTATGCGGATTTTCTTCAGTTGCATATTTAATATAATTATGAAGGTGGCAAATGCCATGGACTTTTCACCTTCGCTAAGCTGGGTGAAGTTCGCTGGAATAGCACTCCGGGCTTTTGCAATGATGGTGAGCAAGTTAGATCCAAAAATTCTTTACGAGTTCATTGCTGAGGTTCACATTCGGTTGCACTACCTTTACTGGTGTTATGCTGGCTGCAGTTGTGCTCTGACTGGTGCTATCTTCGTTGCTATACGAGGGCGGGTCAATAAGTCCCTGGAAATTGAAAGAAGGAACGCTCTTCTCGAAAAAAAAGCTTTTTATCTGTCGACATAGTCTTATTTAAGCTCAATACACTTCATGCAACGTTTTTCAAATTTTTGTATTCCCTCCAAAAAAATAGGTTTTTACGAAAGCCTTAAAATATGCACTTGTTCTTTGAATAACCTCAGCATTCAAGCCAATTTTCTTTTTCACCGAGCCATTTCTACGTATTGGGAATTTAGAAATATTTGCAGCGGGCCAAATTCAGAGAATAAGCTGGATGGGGGATTAACTGGTATCTTAATTCATGCAATTTTGCCATTGCGATTGCGACTTTGAACATGTTCGCAAGAGCGTTGTCTTGTGGAAAAAAATGTCCTCGCCAAATTCGGTCTAGTTCTCTTTATATCAAAGTCGATTCGCTCCAACAGACCAGCAAAATAAGCGCCGGTAATCTTCTTACTTTTCTCAAAGTAATCAATATGGATGACACGCCCATTGTTTAGAGTTTAGACTGTTCCTTGGTCTCTGGTGTGTGGTGATGAATCCACAGTCAAAAATCGGCGCAAAAACTCGCTTCGATTACGATTGAGGATGGCCAAACACTCCTTTGAAATGTCTTAACAGTTTCGTTTATTATGGATTGAAAACAAACGCGGCAGCCATCTTGTGGAAAGCTTTTTCATGTCCAAATATTTATGCAAAATTGTAATTCAGGAGCTGTGGGACAAGCCCGTAGCCTCCTCGAGTTCCTTTAACTTCACTCACCGATGGCCTAATATTAGACCGTGGATTTTGTCGACTATTTCCGGTGTGGTGACTTCAATCGGGCGAACAGGGCGTTCTGCGCCATTTTCATTTGTTCTGGAGCGTCCGCAGTGAAATTGGGTAAACCAATTGTGGATTATCCCAATAGATGAAGAAAAGTCTCCGTAATATTTTTGGAGCTTTTTTTGTTTCCGTAATGGTTTTTTGCGCAAAAAATATTGTTTCGACGGCTTCTGATTAAAACTGCTATAGAAACAAAACTACTCCTGGAGTTCTTTTTAAATTTCCTTTAACCATTGCAGCAAATTGTTGTATACTTAACTTGTAACATCTAACTCTCTCTTAACTTTAAATAATGACAATGTATACTTTGAATTAATTTTAGTCAATAAACACCACTCAAGCAATGAACAGCTAGTCTTTCATTATACAAGTTAACGCAGTCTTGAACAGAATAGAACATGGTGTCAGGTGGATCTTAAAAAAAAATTAGAATACCCACACTCATTTAAATAGTTAAAAATAATAAAATAATTTTAAGAATTATTTAACATTTGAAGTCATAGTCAGTGTGAAGTTTTTAAGTCATCTTCATATTCTACCTAATCAGTGTCGGCAATCTACTCCCTTATCGGAATAGCACTTAACCTATAAGAGTAGTACCAATCACGTGTCAAAACTGGCCAGCGAAAAATCTATTTCTGACTCAGGAATATCTGTTGATCCTGGAGAAAACATAGATTTAACTCAGTTGCAACAAACTATTCTTGAAGATTTGTCGTCCACGTTAATGGAAACGGGCAGTCAAACAAACTCTTCAGCCAACCAACAAAGTCAGACAGAAATATTTAGAAACATGGAATTCTCATTTGGAGCAAAGCCGCCAAAAGAAATGAACTTTTAATCAGCCAAACCTTATCGCAGCATGGAAGTTCTGGATGCAAAAACTTGAAATTTTTCTGAACCTCATTGGTATTAAAGAGGACGAAAGAAAAATCACCGCCATTTTGTCGTACATAGGTGACGATGGTCTTCGCATCTATAACACGTTTCCCAAAAATCTCAAATTTGATGAGGTTAAGAAGAAATTTGATGAATATTGTGAACCCAGAACTAACATCGTATTTGAGCGTTATAAATTCTTGTCAGCAAGACAGAAACCAGCTGAAACGATGGATCAATTTCTGACTCAATTGAAGGAATTGGTTCAAGCATGTGAATATGGTACGCTTCAGGATGGAATGGTCAGAGATGTCTTCATAATTGGGTTAAACGATGACAAGTTGAGGCGTTTTTTACTTGACATCCACGACCTTACACTTGAGACAGCGGAAAAGCGTGCAAAATCATATGTCCTTAGTCAATCTCAGTCACAGGAGATGTCAACAGTCACCATAAAGTCTGAAAATCAGATCAATTACATCCAAAAATCTAGCAGCAACAGCAGTAGGACACCAACCATCAAGAATCACAAACAACATCAGTCAAGACAACGACAGAACGTAAAATCATCCTCCACGAACAACTCTAACCCGAACGTCAAGATGAATGAGTCTAACAAAAGGTGCGAACGATGTGGGAACTGGAACCACCGAGTCAAATGTCCAGCACTGGGACAACGTTGTCACATTTGTAAAGGCATGAATCATTTTGCCAAATATTGTAAGTCAAACAAAGACATTAAATCGTTTTTTCTTAATAACAATAACAATTGTAATGATGATTTAGAATTAGATGATGATAATGATTTCTTTATTGGTTCAGTAAATTTTGAAGAGAGAGTCTTAAATCCAAAATGTTTTGATAAAATAAATAATAAGTCGGATATGTATTTTAAAGAATTTTTTGTTATAAATGATAAAGTTATTAAAGTTGAATTGGACACGGGAGCAGAAGCAAATGTGATGAGCTTGAATACTTTTAATCAAATTAATTCATTGAAGAATTTATCTCTCAGTAAATGTGTAGGAAAATTAACTGCGTTTGGAGGATCGAAGGTCATATTCTTGGTCAGTGTCTAGTAAATGCCTTTATCAGCAAAAGTAAGGTTAGACAAGAAAAAATTAAATTTTTTGTTGTGAATGAAAATGTCAGTACGGTCTTAGGTAAAAATGATTGTTTTAGATTTGGTTTGGTCAAACAAAATATATCGTCATCGATTAATCAGATTATTAGTGAGTCGAATGTTTTGATTAAGAATATAGAGCCACAATTTAGTCACTTGTTCATAGGACTAGGTTGTTTAAGTGGTGAATTTAAACTTAAAGTCGATCCTCAAGTAAATCCAGTTATTGATGCACCTAGGCGGATTCCGTTTAAATTGCATACAAAATTAGAACAAGAACTAAAGCGAATGGAAAACAATGAAGTAATAGAAAGAGTCAAAAGCCCAACGCAATGGGTCAGTTCAATCGTATTGGTTGAAAAGTCTGATGGTTCCTTGCGAATTTGTTTGGATCCAAGAAACCTCAATAAGGCATTACAACGGGAGCACTATCCTATTCCAAATATTGAACTTATTAAATCCAAACTGTCAGGTTCAAAATATTATTCAACACTCGATGCTAGTAAAGGTTATTGGATGTTGAAGCTTGATAAAGAAAGTTCTGACTTGTGCACGTTCAACACACCTTTTGGAAGGTACAAGTTTCTTAGAATGCCATATGGAGTCAAAGTAGCGCAGGAAATTTTTCACCGTGTCATGACAGAAATCTTTATAGACTTAGATGTTATCATTTACATAGATGATATTTTGGTGTATGGTAGTAATATTCAAGACCACAATAGAAAATTGAATCAGGTACTAGAACGTATGGATAAAGTTGGATTGAGGCTAAATAAAGAAAAATGTAGGTTTGCTCTAACCGAAATAAAATTTTTTGGTCACATATTTAACGAACTTGGTGTAAGTACTGATCACCAAAAAGTTGAAGCAATTTTGAATATGAAGTCTCCATCTTCTGTACAAGAAGTACAAAGATTTTTAGGTACAGTCACATATTTCGGGTCATTTATTCCTAATTTGTCTAATGAAACTGAGCCACTACGTCAATTGCTCAAGAAGAATGTAATTTTCCAGTGGAATGAGTCAATAGAGAATGTTTTCAAAAAACTTAAGTCACTTGTCTCAACACCACCAGTCCTTGCCTATTTCGACCCAACAAAGTCACTTGTTTTATCCGTTGATGCTTCACAGTTTGCATTAGGGGGTTGTCTCTTACAAGATAGCCGTCCTATAGCTTTTGCGTCCACCGACTGTCAAAGAAATTACGCTCAGATAGAGAAAGAACTCTATGCGATTCTGTTTGGTTGTGAAAAATGGCATCAATTTATTTATGGTCAAACAATAGTGGTGGAAACAGACCACAAACCTCTCATACCTCTATTTAAAAAAGCATTGGTACATGTTCCGGCAAGATTACAAAGGATGATGCTTTGTCTTCAAGCTTATGACTTAGAAGTCATATATAAGCCCGGTAAAAAGATGTTAGTCGCGGACATGTTATCAAGAGCACCATTATGTCGTAAAGAGAATAGTCCGATAGATAAAGAAATTGTGATACATGTTGGTTTCATTAAATCAAATCTAGCCATCACGCAACCAATTCTTAAAGAAATTTTGGCAGCGACCAATGAAGATGAAACCCTGCAACAATTGCGTCTCCTTATTCAAGGCAGTTGGCCAGAAAAAAGAAACAAAATTAGCACTGAATTACAAACATTTTGGAATTATAGATATGAGCTAACGGAAATTGATAACCTTATTTTTAAAGGTCTTGCCTTAGTTATTCCTAAGGGAATGACAAGAAAGATTCTCGTTCATATTCATGATGGTCACCCAGGCATAGAAAAAAGTAAACGACGAGCCAGAGGCACAGTATTTTGGCCTCGCATGAATTTTGATATTCAAGCATTTGTAGAAAATTGCATCACGTGTAATAAATACCAAAATACAAACATAAAAGAACCATTATTGGCACACGAGCTGCCAAACCTTCCGTTTCAAAAAGTAGGCGTCGATCTTTTTGAATGGAAAAAAGATTTGTATCTACTATTGGTAGATTATTATTCTAAGTTTATGGAAGTCATAAAACTTAGGTCAGCAAAAGCGACTGAAATTGTAACCCATTTGAAGTCAATCTTCGCGCGGCATGGAATACCATCAGAACTGATGTCTGATAATGGTCCACCATTCAACTCATCAGAATTCAAGGAGTTTTCCAATGAATGGATGTTTGACCATATCACAAGTAGCCCATACTATCCAAAATCCAACGGGTTGGTAGAGAGAACCATACAAACTGTCAAAAAAATGCTGACTAAATGTTCTGAAACAAATGGAGATCCTTATCTTGGACTTCTTAATCTTCGAACTACTTCACAACTGAGTCACTCCCCTTCGCAGTTGTTGATGTCAAGAAAGCTCAGAACACGAGTTCCAACGCATCAATTACAACTTAAGGCAGCTGTGGTAGATGAAGTGCTACATAGGCAGGAGGTTCAAGATTACCAGAATAAAGTTAAAGCCAATTATGATAAGCATTCCAGACACCGGCAAACAATTACCGAGAACATACCAGTTTACTTCAAAAAAATTCCGGAGGGACAATGGGAAAAGGGTAAGGTAGTAGAGGTAACTGAAATGCCAAGATCTGCGATTGTAGAAAGTCAGACAGGAAAGCGATACCGCCGTAATCAGAGAGATATTTTAAGAGATAAAACTACTGCAGATACTGTAGAAAAAGACAAAACAGTAACGAGAACATTGAAACTTCGATCCGGAAAACAGCTTCCTAGAAATTGAATTTTATTCAATGGTTTTGCTTCTGATCTCTAAACCAACTTGTAAATAAATTAAATTATATGATTGAAACAAAATGTTCATTTTATATGGTAAGAAAATATGTAACTTTTATTTATATAATGAATTTTTATTTTTGTTTTTTATAAAGGGACATGTTGTATACTTAACTTGTAACATCTAACTCTCTCTTAACTTTAAATAATGACAATGTATACTTTGAATTAATTTTAGTCAATAAACACCACTCAAGCAATGAACAGCTCGTCTTTCATTATACAAGTTAACGCAGTATTGAACAGAATAGAACACAAATCTGACTGTATTTTGGGTTACGGTACATGTGAATTTTGCAACAATAACGTTTAGCACTTTTTTCTTTGCAAGAACCTTGTTCTCTGTAAGTTACGCTCTTTAAAAGTTGGGCAACCCTTAAAGGTGGCTGGATATCCTCCCTTCTGGCAATTTGCACACCACACGTCAATTCCTGCGCTTTCTTTCCGCTTGCACAGTCCCGGTTCATGATCTTCCTTGCATTTGACACAAGCGTAGTGCCATCCACACTTAGAGCCTGATTACACGATTCGTTTTTTCGGACGTTACGTGTTTCGTCTTTTTGACACATTGGGTGAGGGTTGTAGAAACGTAGGGGGAACGGAAAGACGAAAGCACGTATGAAAATTTCAAGACTTTTTCTAGTTGAACTTTGACGTTTATGAATTGACAAATGAGTAGAGGTGGGGATGGCTTATAAAATTTAAATAATGAGATTAAAAATTGATTTTCATAATTAAATTTGAACAAGAAGTGATTTAAAAATATTTTTAATTGTTATTACTGCCTATTTTCCAATAAATAAACCTCAAACTTGCTGAACGTCAAAAACACGTATGGATTTTTTTCGTTGTGTGTAATCAAGAAGGTACGTACCTGTCAAAAAGACGAAAAACGAAACGAACGAAAAAACGAATCGTGTAATCAGGCTCTTATAGTGGCAACGTGTCCTAAGCGCTGTCAATTTTTGAACAGCACTTAGTCGTTGGATTTCAAGCGAACATAGGTATAGTTGACAGTTGACATAAACCTAGTTGGTTAGATTACTGTGAGCATCTTTTTTTTATTATAAAGAATAAGAACTACGTTTTATTTGTTTGATAGTAGAAGTAGTGCTTTGTGGCATAATGGTTAGTGCGTTGGACTGTCATGCTAAAGGTGTGGGTTCGATTCCCCACCGCCGTGCCACCTAAAAACAGAAAAGTTTTATCCGAGGTACTGCCTTTTGCGAGGAACTAACTAATCCTCCAAAAGTATACTTGTCATCATATGAAAAAGTGCTTCTCATCTAGCCTTTCGGACTGGGCAAAAAACTTTAGGTGCCCTCCATTCCTGCCAAAAACACGCACACAGGAATGGTTGAGAGTTGTAAGTCACTCGGCCTTGGTTCTCCACGAGCTGTTGCGCCACCCAATTTATTTATTAATTTTATTTTTTTGATAAGAAAATTGGGCTCTTCAATTTTATATGCAGGTATTTTTATCATATTCCAAAAACCTACACGAATAATTTATAAAACCCATACCTACTTACCACCATAACCACGAATGACCAGAGATCCTTTGAAAGCCCAAACCATCCAACCTCAAAGAATTAAAACTTGTATCAAGTCATCTTTTCGTATATGCCATAATTAAGGCTAATAACAAGAGTTGGACAACACTGTCACCTCACCAGCAGTAGGTAGAGATACCTTTCACAAAAAGTTTTTCATCTCATAATTCTTTTTTTAATAAATTAAGCTTAATTCCCACCACCAAGATATTTTCTTTATAAGAAATTTTCTTATAGTTAAATTAAAAATGCTGACCTCACTTTGCTATGATGGTTAACCTGGATTATTGTGCAACCAACTGTTAGTTGTTTCTACCATCATCAGCAAAAGAACCAAGACTTGTTAAGTTCAAAAGGATCATCGAATCGAAGAAACTGTGAACTCAACACAAAGTTAAAAAAAAAAAAAAAAAAATACAAATTATAAAAAAAAAACCACAAACTATACTTTGATGAAGTTGCACAGTTGTTGAATTCAGAAGAAGTTTTCTCTGCAAGCAAAGCACCCATCACCCTCATTCTTCTTTGACCAAAGAAAAGTTGGGAGAAAAATTAAAAATTTTAGTGAAGGTATACTTATCCCTTAACTTTAGCTAAAGTTCCCCCCCATCATCGCACTTCCACCCAATATTTACCGCACAGCTTGACAAAGGATACAGCAAATATATAGCTAAGAAAGGATACAAATGCCAAGCACAGCACACGCTCTGCTGTTTGATGATATTGAAAAGTCGATTCAGCAGCAAAAGTTCATTGGCGTCCTCCTACGCTCGTTTGACACACAAGAGCAGGGAGTAGCAGCGTTTATATATTATTGCCACAGTCTAGCCGCCTTTTTTTTTAAGCCAATTCTACCTCCTTCTTCTGTCTTCTCACAGCAGGAAAGCCCCCATCATCGCATTCATTCGAATATAACTATAAAGCGAGTAGCGAGGAAACAGTATTTTCGCAACAACTGTTTCCTTTGATGGTAGCAGTCAATCAAGTCGAGTTTTTCACGGTTCAAATGATTTTATTTTTCATATTATATTCGTTTGGTTGGCAAAAAAGGACTCCATGCTATATCCCCTCTCGATGGTAAAGGCTAGAGAGGGATATGAAGGTGACGGAAGCACGACAGCTGATTGCTTGCTGCAGGTCGATGTGAGATATGGCAAACAGATTTAAACGCACAATCAAAGTTTGTCTCGTGATGATATGCGGAAAAGTTTTGTCGCAAGAAATTTAAGAGATGTAGCATTGGAAGGGGGTGGGAAGGGGGAATGTCTGTGGTGTTATTTTGGTTTGAAACTTTGGCATGTTATTTCTTTTATTCAGAATTGTTTGCTACGAAAGGCATCTGTGCTTCAATAAAGTGCAGTGATCTCGCTTGGGGTTGTATTTATGTTTAGTCCACAGTTTATGCAAAAACGGGGTTTAAAAATAATCACAAAGGCTAAATCATATAATAATAATAATAATTTTTAATTTTAATTACTTACAACAATCACTTTTATAATTATCAAAAAATTATCTACCATCCATGCTCATCAATTTCTTATTCAATTTTTAATTTCCTTTTCAAAATCAACATGAGCATCATGTAAGATATCCTTAGTAATCTACTAAGGACCCAATAACTAAGATACAAAATTATTCCCACAACTGCTATTACATCAAGGCTATGTTTCTGGAAAAAGTTCATATGGACTCGCAGGCTCTGCATGTGCTTAGCCCCACGATGGCGTATCACATACTCTGTCCAGTAGATGACACTCTCTCTCGCTGACAGTGGTCGATCTCGGTAAAGTTTTGAAAATTTCGAAATAGCTTTCGAATATTTAGGATTATCAAGAATCTCATAGAAATCTTTTCGAAAACTTTCCTCAGTTACATTTCGATGATTGATTTCTAATCCATAGCCCATTTCACTAATTTCTTTTGCATTACCATATTGATCTGCGTAAACTGGAATGGCTAACATCGGAACACCATGATATTGAGCCTCTACCGAGCTGCCTTTTCCAGCGTGTGTAATGAATAGTTTGAGTTTTGGATGTGCAAGAAGATCATCTTGAGGAAACCACTTTCGAAACAAAATATTAGGTGATGTGCCTGGAAGATCAGTACTATCCCATTTCCAAAGAATTTTATATTTTGATTGGGACAAGACTTTAAACATAGCTGAGGTGGCATTCGATGATAGATCAGTGGTCTTGACATTTGTGCCTAAGCTAAAGAGCACAAAACCTTCATTGGCAACTTCAAGGAAGTCTTCGATATCCTGGAAAAAAGATGATTGTGCTCGAAATGAAATTGAAATCAAGGGAAAGAAATGTGGTATTACCTTGGGAAGTGGATCCGGTTTTTCTTTAACTTGAATTCCACCAATTTCTATAAAACCTGGAGTTAAGGGGCGTATTTTTCCCTCACTAAAATGACTGGCACAGAAGACCAGAGATATATTTCTCTTCATTTCATCAAACGAAGGATATCTCTTCTCAGGGAAGTGATAACTGAAAAATTTTTAGCTCGTTAAATATGGATGTTAAAACGTCACTCTATTTATTCATTTTCAAATATGACTTTTGAAGAATTATAAAAAATGATTTCTTTAACTTTAACTCACTTATAATATTGTGCCATTTTGTATTCCGAAAATTCTTCAATTGCAACGATGAATGCACCACTTAAGAAATTTTTCAATCTATATCTAAAACTCCGCAAATCATGAGATCCAAAATATAGTATGGGAACACTAGCTATTGCCAAGGGACTTCCAACGTAACTTAATAAATCCCTCGTAGGTTGATTTATCCATGTTAGAATTACCGGACACTTAAAATGTGCTGCCACTCCAATTTGATAAGTATTGAATACCATTCCCACTATCACTACATCAAAATGATTTCCTGGATTGTTTAGAAGCTCTTGAAAACGTGGACTTCTTATTGCTTTATCCTGAATGCGTGCCCGTTGTACGTTAGCCCAGAAAAGTCGTTTAGTTGAATCCCACCAAGTTGTTCCCGTTACTGCTGTATTAAGGATCTTATGATATTTGTCAGAATCTTCCTTGTCAGGTGGCAGAAAAATATGATTGTATTTTGGATTTTGATCCTTGAGTGGCAGAGTTGTCACAACCGTGACATTATGACCTTTATTGGCCAGGGTTCTGGCAATAGCCATATTGATTATAAGATGCGAATAACCATTACTGGCGAAAATGCAAAGAATATTCGATGCAAAAGTCGAATTTATGCAAATTGACACAATCAACACTGCATATAATTTTTTAGCTTCCATTGTAGTGTTGACAAGTCTGCGAAATTATAACTAAAAACGATTGTGGAAATTGATTACTGTTTTATAAGATTTAATAACAAATTGAATTAACGAAAGTAAAATAATCTTATCTCCCACCAAAAGGCAGTTATTTTATGAAGATAATTTCAAATAATATTTAGGGTAGGTATTGTTGTATTGTTACATATAAAATTACCTACACAAATGTCTATGCCTGCTTTCATAAGTTAAATGCCTGCTTTCTTTCCACACTGATAACAGTAGGTATTTCATTCAATCTCTCTGCTTATCATAGTTTTAAAATATCAATGAAGTTATTGTTAATTAGTACCTATTAATTTTTATTTGAAATATTGGGGCTCGTTAAAAATTATTTATGTAGCCATAGACATTGACCACTTTTTCATAAGTTATAAAAATTAAATCATAATCGGGTCAATCCCAAGGTCTGGGTACTGTAAAACGATCATCAACCCTACGATAACATTTTCAATATAGTCGTACGTTCCTTAAAACTGAAAGTGCATTATTTGCTTCACGATCGAAAATAATTTCAGTAAAATCCGCCTACTGCCACTCCCATTTTTATATTTTTATTATTTATTGGTTTCTGAGAAATGGCTCCAACACACAGTGGGTACGTCCATAGTGGGTACTCCCGCTAACCTAAAGCCAAAAAATATTTGTACGCATTATTCTATTTTCATTCCTCTATAGCCAGTCAAAGTTAACATATAATAAAACATACATACAGCTCGCTTATCGGTGCAGTTTTGTAATAGAGAACTTGGCATAGTTATAACTTATTTTATGAAAGTCTGAGCAATATTTAATTGTTATGGATATTAAACAAGAAGGTGAGTACTTTCAAAAACATACATTTAACTGTTTCATAACTTAAGGCGTCAATGTTCACACAGGGGGCGAAGCACTTTTTGTAATTTAGTTTTAGCTTAGTTCACAGTAAATTAAAGAATCTGAGATCAAAGATCAGAGAACCTCTGTTCCCTGTTAATTACGAAGGTAAGGCTCCAGCTCATCTTCTTCGATTCATTCATGAAGAAGAAGTCAGCATTATAGTCCCCCATATGCCAGAAACATGAATGTGCAAAAATGAAAATATTGCAAAATGGTTTTTGCTAGTTTTACTAGAACAAAACAGGGTTTTAAATCAACTAAAAGTTTAACTGATATTTTGAAATATTATAATTTCTTCGATTTACGCACATTAACAATAGGCGTTTTCCTTTGGAGGTGGCGAAGTACTTGCAAGTCCTTTGCCAGCTTTTTTCAATGGAACACCTCAAACTGCTTTCCCATGTAAAATGTATCTACTCGCACATGAGAGCATGTGCAGTTGGTAGTACTAGATTATGGTTTTCATCTACTCACAAGTACTTTGCCACCTCCAAAGGAAAACGGCTAATACTGTAATGTCATGGAATACCGATAAATTTTGAAAACTAGCAAACCACTTCGAAAAATTTTTATTTGCACATTCATGCTTCTGGCATATCTGGTTGTACTTCGGAATTTACCACAAGAAGCAGTAGACATTTATACCACTCTGTTTAATAACGCTCTGAATAATGCGTATCATCCAGTGTGGTGGAAGACAGCTGTGGTTCATCCTATCCCGGAAAAGGGAAAGGACAACTCCAATCCGGTGAATCTCCGGTCGATAAGTCTTCTTCCGAGTATCAGCAAGGTTTTCGAAAAAGCTATCAATAGAGCTCTCCTCAGTGGACATTTACAGCATTTACACCAACGATCTGATAAGTTGTCTCACTCAGGCAATTTCGTATGCGCATGATGATCTAATCGCGTACAGAACAGCTCCAAAAGTCGAGGTTATCAGAGTTATCTTGCAGCGTGACTTCGAGAAGATTCAGCAATATTTCGATGACTGGAAGTTGAAAATCAACTTTCAGAAATCAGAAATTATATTGCTTAGGACTCCCTTGTGTGGAGCCACAAGGGATACGAGAAAGAACTGGTGTAAGCTGGTGATCGTTTGGCCAAATGGACAGCCACTGGCGAATAAGAGTGTAGTAAAGTACCTTGGAATATGGATGGATCAGTATTTGCATTTCGTCAGACATATAAATGCTGCTCTGATCAGGGCTAGGGGAGCTTTTGCTCTGACGAAACTGTTGTTTTATGGTAGCCGGCTTGACAGCAGGGTGAAGGTGATTTGCTACATGGCCCTCATCCGGCCGATGGTTGCCTTTGGGTGCCTTATGTTTGGTTCAACGTTGCCCCATCTCAAATGGAAAAGATTCGAGTGTTTTAGAGGCAGTGTCTTAGACGCTGCCTTGGATTACAAAGAACACCAGGGTCGGAGTACAAATATTATTATTTTAACCTGGTTCTCGCCCGATGCAGAGTACAATTATTATTATTCCAACCTGGTTCCCGCCATTCCTCTATTTAGACAGTTGAGGGCTGATCTAAGTGGCGGTTCCGTCGGCCGTAGAACTGTAGATCGGCGGCTCCTTTACAGAAAAGATGTCCAATGCCACGCCCACTTTTATTATTTATTTGTTTCTTGGCTCTAAGGATTTGGATGAAAATTTCGAAGTTACTTTGTATGAGCAAGTTTATAATTTATAAATTGATTTTACTATAAATCGCCTCCGATCACGCCCACTTTTCTAATTTTTTGATTTCTCGTAAAAAAATTTATTGATTTTGATGAAATTTTCAGAGTTCGTTGTGCTGAACAAAAAAAAAAAAAACAAAAAAGAAGTGTTAGTTAAAGCCACCAACAACCATGTTCACTTTTTATATTTTAAGGTTTCTCGAAAATGGCTCTAACGAAGATGAAAATAAAATATAAGGCCATGTAGCAATCAATCAATTTCAATCAATCAATTTTGCTTTATTGAACATTTCTATTTACAATTGGCTTAAAAATAATTTATGACTAAGATACATTGATAAATAATAAAATTTTGTTGGCACATAAGGGGCCTAACGGTATACATTCGTAAAATTTTGAATACAAATAAGATTTATAATATATGAAAACTTAATATAAAAGTCGGTTTTGACTTTGTCGTCCTCGGGCTGTTCAGTCCCGGTTGTTCAGTGGCAGTGCATTTATATAGGATGGGGGATAAAGTTGGCGTTTAGCCACGGCAAGTCAGAGTAGAAGTGTCCTGCTTCATCGTTGGTTGTTTGTAGTTATATCCAGAATTTCCTTGGTGCCTAGGTACCTTGGTTCCGGATGTCGTTGTTGGTTTATCATCCTTCTCATCAGTTGATTAGGGTGGTTGGCGATGTTTCTAACCAGTTTATCTGCAGATAGCAAGCCCATTTGTTATGCCCAACCCAATTAGCACCAGTTTGCCAGGGTAGTTCTTCGTCGAATCTTCACTAAAATGTCGTTCGTGAAATTATGTTTATATGCTAAAAACCAGAGCTGTAAAGTAATTAAGTATATTGGTACTCAAGTACAATTTAAGTACAAATACCTTGTACTTAAAACATTTAAGTACCAGTACAATTCCTTGTTACTTGTACTTAAAAATTTCAAGTACCAGTACCGGTACTTGTTTAGGTACTTTAATTCCACAAAAGTACTTGAAATTTTTGTATTGATTACATTTGTACTTTTGAGATGTACTTAAATACTTTTCAATTCCTTTTTAATTCAAAAAGTACTTTAATTCCTTTTAATTACTTTTAATTCCTTTTCGAAAAAAAATACTAGAATTAATATATGTCTTAATACCAAGATCCCAGGGCCGCCAGACATACGTCATTTTATCATAGCTAATTTTTTTTCTGTGAATGAACCCTATGGTAGGTATTAACGAATGGATACTACGAACCTTGAACCGGGTGCGTTTCGGAGGTGTTGAGTGCTAAAAGTGCATAAAATGATGCAAAATTACGTTATTTTATCAGAGCTGATTTTTGTATATGTTTCAAAGAAAGTTATGATAAGCTTATTTGGACACTTGCCAGACACCTGCGTGGAGACCCAATGCCAGCCAGACACGTTTAAAGGTGTCAAAAAAGTCGTTAATATATGTTCTTTGGGCAACTGTTTCAAGATATTTTCCAAGCTGCCAGACACCTACATGGGGACCCAATGCCTGCCAGACACCTTTTAAGGTATCAACAAATCATTAAATCGCGTTATATTATCAAAGCTAATTTTTATATTTTTTTCTATAGACAACCTGTTTTAAGATATTTCCCTGCCAAACACCCACAACAGTGGCACCTAATATCAGCCAGACAGATACACATTTAAAAGTATCCAAGATATTCCCCAAGCTATCAGACACCTACACCTAAAAGTTTTCAAAATAATCGTGTTTCATACGGTTCAATATCAAAGTTATTTTGATCTAACAAGCAAAAATATGTTCCTTGGATAACATTATTTAACAATATTTTTAGCCAAGAGTGCGAATGATATCCTTATCTAGGTCCAAAGCTTCACTGGTGCTTAAATATATAGACTAAGAGCCCACAGCAGATTTTGGGTGTGAGTGATAGCAAAAAAAAGTATAGGCATTGAAAGCTTCATTATGGGCTATTCAAAAAATCAAAGCCTTGCAGTCCACAACTGGGGCCTTTGCGATTAAGCAGTGCATCAATAAATAATATTAGTCTAAGAGCCAGTGGTGGGCAGACTTACGAAATTTCAGTACGATTCATATTAAGCGGAGCCATAGTACTAGACCCCCTGAGCACGGAATGGGCATTCCTAATCCAAAGTCATAGTACCTCTGGGAGCACCGGCCCCAGTTGTGGACTGCAAGACTTTGATTTTTTGAATCGCCTTTAATGAAGCTTTTGACGCCTATACTTCTTTTTGATGTGTAAACATCTTAGCGCTCGGTATGGGTAAAATTGAAAATCGGCTGTAACGGATATGGGCTCACGGTTCCGTTTGGAACCATTTTGTTTGTTGTAGGTAAGTAGAACTCTGTTAACTCGGATAGGTAAGGTAGTTTTCATTTTATACCTAATGGTTTTGGTATTTGCTAAGTGGAGTGAATTCCTTACACCCCGACTCCACAGTAGATAATTTCTCTCAGAATGTTCTTCTTTGACATTAAATATCTAATGCTATGTTTCCACCTAAGGTTTATCTCAGTTTAGATTAAATAAATCTTTTAGGTGTTTCCACCGCACAAATAGATTTAAAAAAGATTAAATCTGACAACACATTCGAAAATGCAAATGGCGCTTCAATTTTTCTTATGAAAAGCGAAAGAGACAGAATGTTTTATTCGTGTCAAACAATGAAGAACTGAATCGAGTCTCGAATGAATCGTTCAGCACCATGTTAAAATAGTTTAGTTCGATTTGTAAAACTATTTGTCCAAGGAAGATTTAATAAGATTAATTTCTAATCTCCAAGATTAACGAAATATATTTGTATGGTAAATCTTCAAGATTTAAAGAAGATTTGAGGTAAATCTTATTAAATCTCAGATTAGCGTTAGGTGGAAATGTAGCATTATGGAGTCACTCCGTTTCATATCTTGATTGACATACATTTTGCCAGGTGAAGATTTTGTTGCTTTTTTTTCTAGAAATTTAATTTTTTATTTCATTATTTTGTATCCATATGCTGCTTTTGATGTTAATCTCTGCAATAGCGGGTGGCAATTTTGGTTTGTGATATTAAGTGTTATTTGCAATTTCTTGATTTGAAATGTCATAACATGATTTGACAAGTGGCGCATTATTTTCTGTTTCTCTAGTTGGCTGTGGTTAATGTGTCAAAAAGAAGTGTTGTTATGTCATATTTAAAAAAGTTACTTTGAGTTACTTTTCATTTAGGAACGACAAAAGCTAAAAATATAGCTGATTTGTCAAACAAATTGGGTGAAAAAAAGTCAAAATAGATTTGGAATTAAAAATCAAGAAGAAATTGTGATTTCATTATTGAAAAGAACTTTTATCAGCACTTCGAAATGCATACATTTTTCAAATTAAATTTCATTTAACTTCATTCTAGCACAAAATTGAATTTTTAAGCAAAAATATTTCCAATTTTTTTATCATTCATTACTTGCCCAAATTTCTTTACTACAAATCGATCAAATCAGATAAAAAAAAATGTCGCAAAACCTGGAAAAAAACTTCCAAACTCACTATCGACGGTAAAATCAATAAAAATAAAAATATTTTAGCTTTATATTTTCCTCCAGATCTGATCTGGATTGTAGAATGCATGCATGTATTACAAAAACAACACAAAATGCGACCTTGCTTTTGGATTTCAATTTACAAATTAATTCTGACCATACACCCTTTGTACTTTTTTGCAAAAATGAGTTTTTTCTCTCACAGGTAGATGGCTTTTTGTTTTGAAGATAAAGGAAAATAGAGAATAGAGTAGAGAGAAAATACAGAAACGAAAGGATAAACGGGGATCGGATAGGTATATAACACTCTTATTGTCGCACTGGGATCCTGTTTGTTTTATTATGATAATCTAATCCGGATCAGATCTGGGGGATAATAAAATTAAACTATTACATATTACAAAAATGAGATCAATTCCAAACCGAACGATCCAGAAGCAAACAAAAGATAACTCAAAATGAAAACATCGTGATTTCAGCAGCTTTTGACGGATTAACCATTTCAACTCAGAATCAAAGAGATGAGTTGGAAAAATGTACTCAAAGTGACGTCATACAGTTTTCTCGGAAGGTGTTTTTTAATGGGTAAACTCCTTATAATTTGTGTCGTGCAACCATTTTGTTTTACAGATTCCTAATTTTTGCCATAACTGGTAATGACCCGATCCCTTACCTTCAGGTGAAAACGAATGTTTACACATCTTCCACGCGAGTTCCGGTACTCACACATTTTTTTGTTATCACTCACACCCAAAATCTGCTGTGGGCTCTTGGTCTAATACCTACCTATCAACATTTTCTAAGCATTTATTAAAAAAATATATTTTGTTCTGCTACGACTAACTTGTTACCTAGCAATAATTAAAGAAAGTGAGCACTTTAGGATTTGGGGCGGGTTTGAGGTTGGGTATATGCAAAGTTTCTTTTGCATTAAAAGAATCTGGACCCGTGAGTGTTTTTTTAAAAATGTTTGCAATCGCCCCGATCATATTTGGCGATATTTCCTTATATTGCAGTGGTTTTTGGAACCTCTATAAGGATATCATTAGCACTCTTGGCTAAAAATATTGTTAAATAATTTTATCCAAGGAACATATTTTTGCTTGTTAGATCAAAATAACTTTGATATTGAACCGTATGAAACACGATTATTTTGAAAACTTTTAGGTGTAGGTGTCTGATAGCTTGGGGAATATCTTGGATACTTTTAAATGTGTATCTGTCTGGCTGATATTAGGTGCCACTGTTGTGGGTGTTTGGCATGGAAATATCTTAAAACAGTTGTCTATAGAAAAAAATATAAAAATTAGCTTTGATACTATAACGCGATTTAATGATTTGTTGGTTGACACCTTAAAAGGTGTCTGGCAGGCATTGGGCCCCCATGTAGGTGTCTGGCAGCTTGGGAAATATCTTGAAACAGTTGCCCAAAGAACATATATAAAATTCAGCTCTGATACTATAACGTAAATTTGACGACTTTTTTGACACCTTTAAACGTGTCTGGCTGGCATTGGGTCCCCACGCAGGTGTCTGGCAAGTGTCAAAATAAGCTTATCATAACTTTCTTTGAAACATATAAAAAAATCAGCTCTGATAAAATAACGTAATTTTGCATCATTTTATGTACTTTTAGCACTCAATACCTCCGAAACGCACCCGGGTTCAAGGTTCGTAGTATCCATTCGTTAATACCTACCATAGGGTTCATTCACAGAAAAAAATTCAGCTATGATAAAATGACGTATGTCTGGCGGCCCTGGGATCTTACTCTATAATAGTACAGGTAAAATAGGATAAATTAAACAAAAAAATTAGTACCATCATGAAACTTGGTGAAAACGTTTCATGTACTATGAGAATGAAAGATCAAAAGAGTCTATAAAATATTTCACATGGAAGGGTGTTTTTTTAGGGGGAGAGGGGGGAAGTTGCGGTGTATCAAACAGAAAAATTAACTTTGATGCAACATATTCATATGACACATGTTTTTAAGGTAGTTTTAAATGCTGAATCAAATGAAACCAAAATCAAGTCGATACGGCCTCCGTGAAAAAAGTTATTGTCATTTTTATGTAAGGATGACTATATATTCAGTATAAAAGGCTTGTTCTCGCCAGCTCATCAGCTCTCTCGTTTCCCTGTACATCACTGACCGGGAACCCAGCAGAGTCTAATGTTATGCTGCATGCCAAGAACCCTAAGCTCTTCGCGACAGCAAGCCACAAGCTTCGAATATCAGTTGCAGAAATTGCTTTTATTGCTGCTTGGCTATCAATAAAGAGGGTGATATCACCTCGTGGTATCGCCATCATTGATATTTGCGTAGCTTCTTTTATCACTGCCAAAACCTCGGCTTGGAAGACACTGCAAAATTCCGGAAGTCTGAAGGAGCTAGCTAGTCCCTGATTTTCCGAGCAAATTCCTGCACTCCAGTGCCCATCTTCGAACCATCAGTGAAGATAGTTATCGTAGATTCATTACTGAAAGGTTGGTTGTTTTTCCACTCCTCTCTATTAGGAAAAGAGGTAGGGAAGGGTCTGTTGAAGTTTAAATGGGATGTTGTGTAGTCTGTGCAAACATTATTTCCCACATATCTCTGCAGAATCTTAGTATGACCCGATGTGCTTTGCTTCCAGCATTTAGTCTGACTTAGCCGCAGGGCACTGTATGCTGCAGATTCTTGCACGAATAGATCTAGGGGTCTCAAGTTGAGTATCGCTTCCAGTCCCGCTGTGGGAGTGGCTTTCAACGCCCCCGTAATACCTACGCATGCTAATCTTTGAACTTTCGTCAAGGTTTTCAGGTTTGTTGCTTTCTCAGTTGCATTCCACCAAACTTAATTACCGTAGGTAAGCATCGGTCTAACAACTGCCGTGCACAGTACATCCACCTGATAATTTTTGGATTGAGTCCCCAGGATTTTCCAAAGATCTTGTTGCAGGAATAGAACGCAACGATAGCTTTCTTTGCTCTTTCTTTAGTGTTGAGACTCCAGTTCAGTTTCTTATCAAGGATCATACCCAAGTATTTGGCCTGATCCGAGATGAGGGTACCATTTTAGCCACAGGTTTTATGGTACTAATCGCAGCATAAACCCAACCCTCAAAAATACACCGTTTAACCACAGATATTTTTATAGACTCTTCTTATTATTGATTTTCATGACAAATGAACCATTATTGACAAATTTCATCGACGGACCATTATTTTCAACTGGTTTTCGGTAATATTTGACTTTTATACTGAATATATAGTCATCCTTACATAAAAATGACAATAACTTTTTTCGAGGAGGCCGTATCGACTTGATTTTGGTTTCATTGGATTCAACATTTAAAACTACCTTAAAAACATGTGTCATATGAATATGTTACATCAAAGTTAATTTTTCTGTTTGATACACCACAACTTCCCCCCTCTCCCCCTAAAAAAACACCCTTCCATGTGAAATATTTTATAGACTCTTTTGATTTTTCATTCTCATAGTACATGAAACGTTTTCACCAAGTTTCATGATGGTACTAATTTTTTTGTTTAATTTATTTTACCTGTAAGACATATATTAGTTCTAGTATTTTTTTTTTCGAAAAGGAAATAAAAGTAATTAAAAGGAATTAAAGTACTTTTGGAATTAAAAGGGAATTGAAAAGTATTTAAGTACATCTCAAAAGTACAAATGTAATCAATACAAAAATTTCAAGTACTTTTGTGGAATTAAAGTACCAGTACAAGTACCGGTACTGGTACAAGGTAATTGTACTGGTACTTGTACTTATGCTTTAAGTACACAGGTCTGCTAAAAACTATAGAGGCATATCCGTGATAAACAGAGATATGCCTCGATTATTTTTGCAGGACATGGGGTAGCATGTTTTGAAGATGGGCCGAATGGAGCAGATCCGACGGCGTTTTTGTTCTTGAGCTTCTATACAGCTAGGTTTACCTTGTCTTTACAGGTTGGTGGTACTGGGTCTAAATTGATTGGATTTGGGTTTGCTTCTTGCTCTACCTGATGCCAAATGCTGCTGAAAGTGCTGCAAGATTACATCTAATATTCCCTGTGCTTCGGTGACTAGGCTACCGTCGCTGTTTCGAAGAACTTGTGTTCCGGTTATAAATCCAGCAGCCAGTTACTTTGCTTTTTTATAAAATTCTGGCTGGTGTTTCCATTGTGAGACTCTCCTTACTACGCAGGGTCTTCATCTCCTCTCTTCTCCTTGCTCGATACTCCTCTCTTCTTGCTCTTGTTTTCCGCTGCAGCATATGGTGGTGGTTGCGGTAACTAATTGTGAGTTCGGCTGCATCTAGGTGATATCGCAATACTGGGACCACTGGTCGTTGTCGTTGGAGTGTGTCGCAGGCTCATAGGTGAATGCACAGCGGAGAGCTTCTCGCTCAGGTGCTCACTGTAGGCTCTGGCAACTCAAGCTATGATAAAGCGACCAACGTTGAATTTCTTCTTTAAGGTGGTTCGTTCTTACCTTTCATTTGACAGTCGAGGTATATCTACCTTGTCGCAACAAGGAAAGGGTCAGGGTCGACGTTTGCCCCTCCAAAAGTACGCACGTCTAAGATGTCTAAGAGGCTTGTTTTCCGCCGCTTGGCACTTGTGTTAAGGACAACTGAATAGACTAAGAGCCCACAGCAGATTTTGGGTGTGAACGATAACAAAAAAAGAAGTATTTACGTCGAAAGCTTCATTAAAGGCTATTCAAAAAATCAAAGTCTTGCAGTCCACAACTGGGGCCCTTGCGAGAAATATTGCATCGAAAAAAAAATATTAATGCAACTTCGAGGATTATCGTGTTAGCCGAACTTGGTTTTCACCTCTCCCTAGATAAGCTCCGCGGATCCCATATCACGGAATCTGAGATCATTTGAGTGTTTAATTCGCCCTGCCAGACTGTTTAAAAAAATCCGTTTTTCACTTAGAATTTTGATTTTTTTAAACGGTCTGGTAGAGCGAACTATACACTCAAATGGTCTCAGATTCCGTGATATGTGATCTGAGGAGCTTCTCTAGGGAGGAGTGAAAACCAATTTCAGCTAGCATGATTATCCCCGAAGTTGCATTCAAATTTTTTTTTTTCGATGCACTGTTTCTCGCAAAGGCTCCAGTTGTGGACTGCAAGACTTTGATTTTTTGAATAGCTTTTAATGAAGCTTTCGACGCCTAAACTTCTATTTTTGCTATCGTTCACACCCAAAATCAGCTGTGGGCTCTCGGTCTAGAAGCTTTTAAGGGCTTAGATGTGTTAAGGACAACTGAAGCTATTTACTTGATATACAGCAAAAATTAAAGTGTTGCTATGACTGATCCTTCGGGAATACCCCATACTATTGGAAGAAAATTTGAGAGCTGACTTTCGAGACAAATTCATTAAATTGAATGACTAATGTTAAATCTGTGATATTCAGTTTGTTTAGGACAACCGAATGGTTAAACAAATCGAAGACCTTAGATAAATCAAGGAGAACCAAAAAACTAAAACAATCATTGTTAAGTTTAGCTCATATCTATATCCCAAATAATATTCATCAGTTCAGTTGTTCACCATCATTTTTATTATGAATATTATCATCCGTATAGTATCTGTGGTACAACCCTTCCTATATAAAAAGTCAAAAGTTGAATGAAGTTCATTAGGTACTGTAAATTCACATTACATAATTTTTTTTTACAATTAACTTTTGTTAATCAATTGTTAAAGCAAATGTATTAGAATTGCTTTTATGTAAATCACTAAATCTAAAATCCTTGCAACTCAATTTACTGCAGCAAAAAGCTGGACAATAAATGGCAATTTTAGAATAAAATCCTTGTAAATAAAAAAAAAAAAACATTTTAAACTACAAACCCGATAACTCATATTGCACTTCAATAAAAAGTTTGCTAGTTTTTTGTATTTCTAACACAATATGAAAATCCACTTGCAGTTTAATTTTAATTTGAATGTTACAACTACTGTCGTTCGAATGGGTGTGTTCACTGTGTATAGTGTATGTACCTACCATAAAATGAAGGACTGTGAACTCTGGAATCAGTTATCGAATTATCGATGCGATTAATTGGATATCCAATTTGTCCATCCAATTATCGCAAATTTACATTTCACCGAACCCAAATTGGAAATCAATTGCATATTCGGAATATCTACCACCGACCGTCACCAGTCACCACCATCAGCAACTTCACTGTTAGCATCAGACGTGTGTAACCCCAGAGAGGAACACCAAAAGTTTCCTTGGTGAAGCTACACCCATTTTGTTTTTATTTTTCTGTCGGGTTCGGGTGTGACTCCATTTTCATGCTGTGAAAGATCAAAGTGTATACAAAATGGGATTTGTGTATTTAAATTATAAAATAAAGGCCCCATAGCAACTATGTATACCTTTTTCTGTTTCGAATGCAAAAAATAAATTCGGAATCATCAAACGAACAGCCAAATTATAAACACCGGATGCATGCAGCCGAAGTTGCCAATCAGTAGCTAGTTAGCAACGTCAACTTTGTTAAGAAGTTTTACAGCAGCTTTGAAGAACTTTTTTTTTTCTATTACTTTTGCGTCATAGGCAGATACTTTTGGGCAGTTTACGGACTCATAAAAAAAATCAAAATTGAGATCAATTTCGACATTATGATGATGAAAGAGTAATTTAAAATTTTTCCTTATTTAATAACTCTGTATGAACATTATATTTCGTTGAATTTCAGTCACAATTTTACAGAAATTTGCAATCGAAACAGTAAGCTGGAAATTTCGTGTAGTTGGAGCTTGGAAGGTATATGTGTACAACAGACGAAAATTATTGAGCTTGGAGTTTGCAAACATTTGTGACTTAGACCAAATTACCCATAGTTAGTAGATGGCGCTAATAAAACCCTAAAGATTGATTTAAACTGGAAGCTTGACTTATAGAAAAATTCATACTTGACGCGAACATATGTAGGCGTATTAAACTTTTTTTTAAGTTCGATACCTCACAAAATGGACCTCAATTCAAACATGAGAAAATCTACAAACCTGTCTGTGAACAAAAGTTATAAATGTGACTGACATTTAATGCTACAACTTCTCTATCTTTTTCTTATAAATATAGGTTGAGGTACCTACGACCTAGGCGTTGACCTTAAACTTCTTTGAAATAACAAATCTACACCTTATTCTATAATTTCTAACTTTTTCTTAGTAGGAAATGGAAAATTATTTCATAAGACGATAAGTTGGGGTTAGGAGTTAAGTTCACCTCCAACAGAGAGCAGAGTGTTTGCAGTTTGTAAGCGTTTCCGCTTGCGTTCAGGGCTTTCATATTTCCAACTATTTTATATTTTTTGATTTTTATTTTTTCTTCGTTTGTGACGTGTTTTTTTCTTATGAATATTATATTGCATGAGCGCCTTGTCGTGAAAATTAAAAATCGCATAAAAGTTTTGTAAATAACACAAATAACTATGAGAAAGAAGAAAATATCACTATAGAAAAGCTGGTAAGAAGTTTTAGCAAAAGATTTTCCACAAACAAAAAAGTTTCTTTGCTTTTATTATAGGTAGGGCGTGTAAATTTTTCTTGCATCTTTCTATATACAGGAATATTCTATGAGAATTGTTATTTTTATTGTGAAACAGGTGTTTCTATGGGAAAGTTAGGAAAAACTTATGGAAAAAGGATGCTATATAGGAAGTTGATGTTATTTTATTAGGTTTAAGATTTGCATTCATTAGGGAAATTTGAAACTTTGCATTATTAATTAAGGATTGTATGGTGACAAAATGAAGGAACACAATACATTTTAGCATACAAGAAACAGGTGAGGAAGGACTTGCTTAGATTGTTACCTTGTTACCTAAACCAATTCCAAGAAATTGAAGATCCTTGCCTGAAGTACTCAAGGGAATTAACCTAATAAAGCATATCATAGGTATGGCTACTTTGGTCTTAGCTTATCATGCATTAATATTTATTTTTTTATTCATTTTAATTAAATTAAGATTAAGCAAATTAATAAATTAACATTTAAAAAAAAAAAATTGAGGATTTACAACATTGTTCATTATTATTTTAATAAAGTGTGTTTTATTGGGAATTACCTATACTTTAGCAACTTAGCTATTTCATTAGCAATGTAAACTCTATGAAATGAATAAGTTTGCATTTCATGTCTACTTTTTATTTTGATTCACGGTTTTGTTGGAATTTTTTCCTATTCTAACTAGCTCCATTGAGGAAAATTTTCGGTTTGGAATATCGACATAAATAATATTGAAATATCCGGCGGAGTTCGGAGGTGAAATTTACAACAATGTTGTTAGCTAATTTGTTAGTTTATACACTCTATAATTGAGGCCGTGAGTGCAGAAGTGGTGTAACCCATTTTTTGGCATTTTTGATATTTTTTTTGTCATATTTTTACATTTATGCATCAAAAGTCATCAAAGCTAAGATTTTAATTTATAAAATATCTAAGCTCTCCAAAAATGTGACGTATTATACTCCTCGAATCTCACTTAAAATAGTTTAAAAAATCGATTCAAAACGAAAAATATGATAAAATAAAATGCACGACTGGATCGCACGTACTTGCTCTTATGTTCAAGTTGCGTGGGGCTTAAGAAATATTCAAGTAATTACAGAAAAAGTATACAAAGCATTTAAATCGTTCTTTTAATTGTATAAACAGCATGATAAATAACTTAGAGCTCAAAAAAAAGTATGCCATTTGATTATTTGAAAAAATATGAATATATACAAAAAAAAAATTTAAAATCGTTGGAGCCGTTTTCTTAAAAATTAATTTTTTATATATAAAATTTTTGTAACATTTTTCAAAAAAAAAATTGGTATGCCAATTTTTAGTATATATTAATATACATTAAAAACTGAAATTTCAAAACAATTCATCAACCCGTTTTTGAAATATTGAATTTTCAAAAAAAATTTTGAATCTTTTTTTAAAAATCCAAAATTTATTTTTTCAAAAAATTTGGTATGCAGTATTATTTATATTACAACAAAGCTTAAGTGCAAAAAATATCATTGAAATCGGATAAGCGGTTAATGAGAAAATCAAAAATTAAAAAAACCGTTATATGGCAGGTACCGTTAATAAATGTTTTTGGTAATTTTTTTTTCTTACTTAAAGGTATATCATATCTACAATAATACACTGATTTTTTTTATCAAAATCGTTGGAGCCGTTCTTGAGATAAATAAGCTTTACCTTAACGGTTGTATGGCAAGTACCGTTATTTTTTGAGCTAAAAAAAAAATTTCAATTTCCCCTCTGGAGAGTTACAAAAAAACCTTAAGTCCAAAATTTGAAGAAAATCGCTTCAGTGGCTTAGGCTGTAGGTTGAGGTACGGACAGACAGACAGACAGACAGAACTGTGCCACCCACTTTTTTCGTGTTCTCTATCATCGTAATGTCATGTTTGATTGTTATCTCGAAATTTTTTTTTTGCACGAATCCAAAACTTGCCCTATAGTACCTATATCGCAAGTAAAAAGTGGGTTACAATACTTTTGCACTCAATTCTTTTTAGGTACTGAAGTGTCTGGAGTAATTACGAAATTAATTAAATTTTAGTATTTTTGGTGCCTTTAAAATTTAACAATAATAATAAAATTTTTTGTTCAGTGGATATTCGCTTATGGTAGTTAATCATAGACTCATGACTAAACTTTATCTAAATCGTTTGAGACGTTCGGCCAATATTTTTTCCTTAGCACCCCCTATTTTTGAACCTGGATGAGATTTATAATAATAAACGGAAAGTAAAATATTAAGGGTATTCATGCAACGTCGTAAGTTTACAAATTGTGTAAAATGATATGTTTACGAAAAAGTTTGCATGAACGACCTTTTTATTAATTTGGTTAAATGCTGTGTAATTGAATCAGCTGTTCGTTAAACGTCAAATATTTGGGCGCGTTCGGCTTGGGTCGAGGAGTTGGTTTTACAGATGGTCTGTTTATTTGCATGTGTGTCTACCTGTACAAATATATATTTGTTTTAATAGATACGTGTAGTAAGTAGTCCTGTTAATTCAATTATATTTGTTTTGCATTGGAATAAATACATCAATGCCATTCTTTTTGCTGGAATCTCAATACCATTTCAACTCAACTCAAGTGACAAAAAACCTGGATTAAAACCCACGAAAAGTTGCTTTCCAAACAGTCAAAAGAAGAAGTGAAAAATATTCCACTTAAGTAAAATGAATCATCCCTCTCTTTTTCTCGTTCCAACTTCAACAAATGTCAGTTTTATTCCCGTGAGATGAGTATGGTTTTCATGTATTCGCTCATTTTCAACCGACCACTTCAGTAAACTATCAACAATTATTATAGTTCTACCTTAATATACATGACAATAGTCGCGTTGTAAGTTAGAAATATATTAGTCGCAAGCTCACGGCAGTGGTCAGACGAAAATCAGCGAATACAAACAAATCGTATGTCACGCCCATAATGTACTTTTCTTCATTTTCGTTAACTTTTGCTTTCGGAAGTGAATAGAGCGCCCCCGAGTACACTTCAAAAGTGAAACAGAAATTTGTTGAGGTAGGAACGAAAAAAAGAGAAAAAGTGAATTATGGCTTAGTTCTGATTTTGAGAGTTTAGAAAGATGCTTTGCATTGGCTAATGACATCTGTTTCTAACAGCTTCCGACTATTCAGAATCTTCCAAACCAGTGCGAATCATTCGTTGACCACAACAAAAACATTAATAACAACACGTTGTTGTAAATTAAAATAACACATTCGTCGTCGTCAACGAAAGATTTGCATTGGTTTGGGTGGGAATTTATAGTTCTACCTTAATAATTTACGAAAAGTAGCTTTCCTAAAGGCTATCCCAATCCCAAACCACACGAAATTAAAGTGAATGATCTCAATACTAAAAAACAACAAAAAACTGTCTTTGTGAATGCTTCGCTATAATTTCGCGTTGGTTGGGCGGAGCCTTTAATCGTTGAGTAAATGTGGACCTTCTAATTATTTTTTTTTTTGTGTAAACTACGTTTTAATTCACAACTTTTATCACCAAACTAATTGCAATGCAATAATAACAGAACACATTCAGAACTTTTTTAGTTCTCCGAGATATTATCATTTATATCATGTTTCTAAACATGCCTGATTCTTAAAGTCACAAACACGCCTAATTCAATCTCTAAAAGTCACAATGACGTTTGGATAAGTTTAACCAAATATTTGGTTAATTTTCCGCAGCTAAATCCTTGGATAAAATTAACCAAATTGTGTAAACCATTTCCCATACAAAATTTGACAGTTCATTAACCAAAAGATAAAATTAACCAAATTGTAAACTTATCTAGTGTTTTACGCAGTTGCATGAATACCCCTATTATAACAACACAAAATTTAAATTTAACTTGAAGGGTTATTAAAAATTACTTGACGCACTGGCGTTCCTTTTTGCAAACAAGTGCCTGCTAAAAATAGTTTGAAATTCTCGCTTTAAATTAATTTTCTTGATTAAAAAATGTTTTGAGTTTTTGAAATAGAAATAATTATTTGGTTTGGGCAATTGCTAGGTATGATAAATATCTACAAGAAGTTAAAAGTTTCAATGTTTTTAATAATATCTAACTAAACACTGATATTTTTTGATTTGTGTTTGGCTGTACAAATTTGATAAAATGCTCAAAGACCTTTTTACTTGCGATAAAGGTAGGTGCTATAAGGCAAGTCAAACCTGACATTACGATGATAGAGAACACCAAAAAGTGGATGGCACAATTGAAGCGTTGAGAATGAGAAGGGGTTAAGTGATATTTTTGATGTTTTGAGTTATAAGCGTTTAAAGTTTTACGTTTATAACTTTTTTTTCTGAAATCGAGAGAAGCTTATAAAAAAGCCTTACAAAAATTTAAAAAAGGGTACAATTTTAGTAAATCACCCAATTTTATTTAAATTCATTAGAAGTTGGTGTTTTACAAACAATTCAGCTTTTGACCCCTTTAAGCGAAAATTAGTTTAATTTATTTTTTTTTATGAAAAAGAGGTCAAGTGAAAGTTGGGTACTATTCTTGTTTTGCATTTCTGTTCGTGTAGCTCCCAAAACTACGAATTTCTACGAATTCAGCCCAAAAATCTGTCAAAACTCGTAGTTTTGGGAAGTACACGAATAGACATAACAAGTGTGCACTTACCACCTTTATGCAGAATAAATATATCACTTTGTCTTTCGGTTTCTATTGAATTAAGGGGTTAAGTTAGTGTTAAGTAATTTTAACCCCTTCTTGCCTAAAAAAAACTTCAAAACAAACGTGTAGTTAAACCCTTTGTCTGAAGCTAACTTTGTATGTAATAACAATAGAGACACAAGAATTAGACCAAAATTTAGGTTGTTGCTTAACACCATTTTTGGTTTAAAAAATGAAAAATCGAAAAATGTCACTTGACCCCTTCTCACTCTAGACGCTTCAATTATGTCTCTCTGTCTGTTTGCTTACAACCTTAACGGCTCAATCGGTTTTCTAAAAATTTGGTACATAGTGGTTTTTGGTGATTATGGCCATACGTTTTTTAATTTTTTTTAGAACTAAAATTAACGGTACCTGCCATACAATTTTGTTAGCAGTTTTACATAATCGTATATTATCCTCAAAAACTCCACCATATTTCTTAAAAAAATCAATAAATTATTTTTAGTTAAGACTTCCTTTGGGTGGAAAACCATTTTTCAAAAAAATGGTTATTAATGATACCTCCCAAGGAACCATTTTTTTATTTTTGATTTTCTTCAAAACGGTTTGACTGATTTCAATAATTTTTTCATACAGAAGCTTCCAAAAAATTAAATAGTTATTTTTCAAAAAAAGCCTTTAGGGGTTTAGTCCTTACTTACATGGTCAAAAAAAGCTTCTAGCTTAATGATTAGGAATTCTAATCTTGTTGTGTTGGATATAGTTTACAGTGGTTTTTATTGAAAAATCCATGTAAGTTGAACTGATCTTAATACAAATTGCGCATATGGCTCTCACTATGTCACTGATGAGTCCAAGTGAGTAGGCCGGACAAAACATCAATTTCCAAGACTAAAGGCCATAAAAAGCTATTTTGAATCAATAAATTTGAGACTCTATACTTAAGAGTTTTTAGTACTCTATAAAATATTTTTGGAACAAGTTTTATATTTATGAAAAAATAATGGTACCATACAAAAGTTAAAAACCACAAAGGAAAATATTTTTTTCTCAAAAACACTCCTCCTAAAATTAGTACGATTTACTACCAAAATTATAAAATTTTGCACATATCAACTTCTAATAGTATCTGTCGTTTTTATTATTTTGAATTTTCTCACTATCGGCTAAACGCATTCAGATTAATTTTTTTATATTTAAATTTTAGATGAGATTAAAATAATATTGCATATCATAATTTTCCAAAAAAAAAATGTTTTTGAATTTTTAAAAAAATGTTAAAAAATTTTGTTTTGAAAATTCGATATTTTTTTTATTTTTTTTTATTTTATTTTATTTTACCAATTCAAAATAAATACATAGATTCGTTCTCTTAGATATACATGTACATAGTGAAAAATCATTAATTAAGTTAGTTTTTGTATACGTAACATAATTCACTAGGTATAGAATTTAAAAAATAGTTGATGCATTTGATACTTAGCCATGATTTTTTGAAAATGGTTAAACACTTTGTGATATAAATATCAGTAGCAAGTGTTTATTTATAGGTTTATATTAAATATAAGTAGGTATTATTTTTATTTCTGAGCCGCATGTAGAGTGAAGTTTAAAAGTTGTTTCGATTAGGAGGAGAGATGTGAAGTAAGTAAGCAAAAAAGCCGCGAAAATTATACAAAGGATGCAAATAAAAAAGTAATTAAAATAGAATGGAAGTTTGTATTATAATGAGAAGATTTAATTACAGATATTCTATAGTAATGAAAAATTAAGTTAAGATTTTTATGTTATAACAAGCAGGAGAGTTTCTACTTCTGATCTTTCCATTAAACAATTTTTAAGACTTTTTAAGAACCTGGGAAGAGTTTCAACCTCGCAACGAACACTTTCGGGAAGTCTATTCAAGATATAGGGAGCAATAACTGTAACAAAGCGTCTATAATGTTCTTTGTTTACTCTTTTTACTGGCAAATCTGTTCTGGGTCTCAGTGAAGATATTTCATTTCTTCTTATATTTGAAAAACCACTTCGCAGATAAAACAATTTCAATACTTTGTATACATACATATATCGCAGAGGCATTATGTTATGAGCTCTGAATAGTGGTAGTGATGGCTCCCATCTCGGTCTAAATTTCATAATTCTGATGATTTTCTTTTGGGCAACAATTAGCGGCTGTAGGTTGGTTAGGTAAGAACCACCCCAACAAGAGATGCCATATTCGAGTCTCGAGTTTACTAGAGCATAATAAATTGTGGTAAGAAGTTTTGGTGGAACTAATTTTCTTAAATGATAAAACTTGCTCATAGTTATGTAGGTAATCTTTCTCACATTGCCTATATGGGCCTTCCAATTCAAATTAGTATCTAGAGTTACTCCAAGGTACTTAAACTCAGATACGGATTCTAGCTTTAAACATAAATCGTTACAATTTATTTGATTACAGTTAGTTTGGTGTAAAATTATATCGTTTATTGGAGTTTGGTTAGAGAAAGAAAAAGACATTACCTTTGACTTGCTACTCATTTGCATTTGATGGAAGACAAACCATTTCTGCATCAATGTTAAATCTTCATTTATTTGGTTTGTTAGCATATTAGTGTTTGAAGCTGTATAACTCAGTGCTAAGTCGTCTGCAAAAGCAACTAAGCTACCGTTTAACGAAAGCTGGAAAATGGAATTAATATCTCAAAAACGGGCTCACTGTTTTTTTCTTTTGATATAGTGCCCTTCCGATTTGGGGCCTATACTTAATACATTGGTTTTTGATCATTCCCCCATATCATTTTTTACTTTTATTATTAGAACCAAAAATAATGGTATACATTCCTACGATTGGTCTTAGCTATTTTACAAAATCTTATTTTCCACAAAAATGGCCTCGAAATTATTTAAAAAAAAAGTTCAATAAATTATTTTAGTGCTTGCCTAAATGTAATATTATTGAAATAGTAGGTACATCTTAAAGAACCATTTAATTGATTTTTATTTACTTGAAAGCAGTGTGACTGATCTAAGTTTAATTTTATGCAGAAGCTCCCAAAAAGTTCATACACAAACACAGTACTATTGTTCACCAAAATTTTCAAAAAAATATTAATTTAATTTAAAAAAAATTCAGTTTCTTTTTAACTCAATATGTATTTCGAAGACTGCCTCAACTTAAAAAAAATTTGATCTCGCGCGGGATGTTTGCGAGATTTTGATTAAAAATGTACATATTTGTTGCAATGCAATTAAATTTTGCTAGATTTTAATATGCGGGATTTCGTTATTGTGAGACTTTGAAAAGCGAGATTTTGAAATTGGGAGATTTCGTTATGCGAGATTTTGATTTGCGAGATTTTGAATTGCGAGATTTTGTAGCCAACCTAAGATTTTTAGGAATAGGTCCTTAATAGCTGGTTTATTAACTTTATATTAAAAAAGGAAATATTATTTTGTTTGTTCAAATCGCATATCAACTAGTTCACTGTGCAGCAGGGAGTGGCAATAGTGGCAGTAGTTAGTTTTAAGACGGGACAGTCAGGGTGGCACCAACAAAAAAATTATAAAACCAACAAAAACACACAAAAAAATTAAATATAAAACCAACCAAATCACAAAATTAAATAATAAAAACCAAAAATGCTTGCTGCGGCTGTTTTAAAGTTTGTAAGTAGTTGTAAGTAGCTTTAAGTAGTTTTAAGTAGTTTTAGTTAGCCTTAATTTAATTTAAGGTGCACCAAAAAGCAAGAGCGAGTTGGTTGGGCTAAGACAAGAAAAAAATCGTATAGAAGGGGGGGTCTATTTCCCCCCGTTAAGGCAGGAGGGGCAATTTTCTAAAAAAATTGACTTAAAACAGACAAAAATATTTAAAAACAACGGTACAATTTACAATACCATGCTATATCTTTGGAAAGCCAGAAATCTCTTCTTTGATTTTCATTTTATATTAAGTTGTGTTAGTGAACAGTTTTTGAAAAATTAATTTTCAAACTCGAAATTTTGAAAAAAAAAACTCAAAATAATTTGTTTCAAAATTTTATGTAATTAAGTATAATTTTTATTTTCAAAATTCAATGCTCTTATTAATTTTGCAATAGAAAACAGAAAACCGGATGTTAAAATGTATCTTAGTTTTTGAGAAATAAAAAAGAAATGAAAAATACTTTATTCCAAGGAAAACACTTTTTTTGGTTTTCCCAAGTTTGATCTGCTTAGGTCAATTATTAAAATAAGCGGATTATCCCCTTTTATTTCTATTGCATACCATCTAGTTTTGAGCAAATAATAAGAAAAATAAACTGTATTAACTACATTTCACTTTTTTTTAAGAGGCATGTGTTCAATTTAACAAAACTGACCTGCACGTCTACCTATTACCCAAATAAAAAGGATTACCTATACCAAATAAAAAACAAATATGTTTTACCTAACCACAAATAAATATGGAGGACATTCTGTTTGAAACTTACTCAAGTAACTCTCGGGAAGAATTGACAGATATGCACTATTGCTACGGTTTAGCGGATGGTTCCAGTCGGGAAGCACAGAAATTGTACGCTGAAATGTTCCCCAATAGGAGATGTCCCCACTATTCACTTTTTGCAAGACTTCAAAACCGTGTTCGGGAACATGGAGTGCTGGAGACTCGAAGGAGAGAAAGGTCATCTGGTGGATCAACAGACATTCAGGAACGGATTTTGGATTTGGTACGACGTAATCCCACCCTTAGCACCAGAAGAATAGCAACTTTGCTTGGATTGCCCCAAAGCAGGGCTTGTACAGTGATTCATACCGATGACCTTCACCCATATCACTCTACCCCAGTGCAAGAGTTGACATCAAATGATAAAATTTTGAGGGCTGAATTCTGTAGAGTCACAACAATCCACATCCGCTTTAGCTGCAAATTGTGGCTTGCCATTGTGGGACGAACGGTAATTGGACCACGTTTTTTGAATACGGTTTTAAATGGAGAATCCTATCTGCAATTCCTAAGTACCCTTTTGCCAGTTTTACTTGAAGATGTCCCTTTGGCTATAATAGGCAATTTAATATACCAACAGGATGGAGCTCCAGCACACTTTAGCCTGGCTGTGAGAAACTGGCTGACTAATCATTTCAGCGGCCTTAATCAGCTCTAAATGAAGAAAAAAATTTCCTTTTATCAGATTTTTATTTTCATCCCCTATAGTCGCTGTCTCGCTGTAAATTAAAATAAATTAAATTAAATTTCCCCTTTTTTTTGGAAATTCGCGTAAAATCTGCCGAAAAATTCAGAGCATGTAGGTGATAAGTCGATAAGAAAAAAATCCTATCGGAGGGGGTAATATCTCCCAATGCTTAGACGGGAGGGGCAATTTTATTAAATAATTGCATACAATAGAAAAAAATTAGTTAAAAAACAACGGCAATACTTGCAGTAATGTTTTGTAGCGTTTTGGAAAGCCAGACATCCATTTTAATAGTTGATTATAAAATAAAATTATTTGAAAATAAAATTTCTTCAAAATGTTGAGTTTGAAATAATTTTTTGCCAAAACTTTTTATCAAAGAAACTTAATTTAAAAATAAGCCGCAAGAATGGACTTTTGACTTTCCAAAAAAGCTACAAAACATTACTGTAAGTATTTCCCTTGTTTTTTAATTATTTTTTTTTTTCTATTTTATGCAAATATTTTATTAAATTGCCCCTCCCGTCCAAGCGGGAGGATATATTACCCCCCTCCTATAGGATTTTTTCTCGTCTAGTTCCCACCTACATTCTCTGAATTTTTTTGGCAGATCTTACGCGAATTTTCTAGTATGCAAAGAAAAAGGGGAAATTACATTTACCCCTACAGCGACTATAGGGGATGATAATAAAAATCTGAAAAAATTTGGGAATTTTTGTTTCTTCATTTAGAGCCGATTTGGGCCCATGCGGGATGTCTTTTTTCTTAACGACCACCCTAATGTACATAGATAGGTACCGAGTTTTTTTTTTGTAAATTTTTCTCGGTGAAAAATAAAAACCGATCTGAGTTCTAGTATTAAGATAATTCTTAGGCCAAAATGCATTAGAATTAAGTTATTACCTATAGTTTTACTTAGAGCGCCCGACTGGGGCCAGTAAGTTAGTAATAAGATAAGTAGGCTAGTTTTTATGAATTTTTGTCTACCATTAAGAAAAATAGGGACTACCCAAGATATATAGATACCAAAACAAGTGCAGGATTTCAAGGCAGAATTAAAACTTATTCAAATTCAACATACTTGCAGCCCTCATCTAACTCACTAATTTCTTGGATAAGGCATAATCCTAGAACTGAAAAAGACCTCAAAGCATGATACTCTCCTGAAATAATATGTTTATTAGAAATTAGGCACTCTTTGAAAAAAGTTTCCAGGTGATCTATTTTTTATTTAAATATTTACTCTGGTTACTCTTTTCTCTACTTGGTTCTTTTAATTTGTCCTCCACTGTTCACTCCACTGCTCGAATCAGTTTTAAAAAACTCAGCTGATACTTCAGTTATGTATTAACATTTGAGTTATATTTTAAAGTATAATAATATTCCCTCCTCTCTATTTGAAAATAATTTAAATTTATCAATTTTATTGCATTTACCCGTTTAAAAATAAAATAATTATTTTGTATATCCTTTTCCCGTGAGAAGAAAGTCTTATTGCAGCAAAGGAATCTGAATCACCCTGTAAAATGTTTTGCTTTAAATTCCCAAGCTTTTTAGCTTTTAAAATTTTCTTGAAGATGAAAAAATTGAAACGATATCTTTATTCGTTGAAGGGCTATACATTTTGCAACCAAAAAGTCAATATGAGCCACTGTGCATTGGAGTCTTTCGAATTTGCTTTTATGGCAGTCTAAGCCAGAAATAGTGTACCTATGTTGATTGCTAACACAAATATTTTGAATTTTGTTTGTATTATTTTAAGATATTGTTGGTCAATTCTTATCAAGAAGGTGACTCTGTGAAGTGATGGTACACTGTGACGTATACGTACTTTTTTTAGCTAAATTCCATATAGATACCTAAATTTTCTTTACCTTTGGATCCGAGTCTGATCCACTTCCAGTTCGTCTTTGATCGGTCTCCGAGCAGTCTTTGGTCCATCCCTGATTCGTCTTCATCCGGTTTATGAATAATTTTCTTAGTGGAATTAAGTTTCAAGAAAATAATTAAAATTTTTTTCTTGGAAAATGGCTGAAAGAGCTTCGGAATTTATACATTATTAATTGATTTGAATTTTTCTTCTTTATAATAGGTATTAACTAAAAATGTATAACTAATTTATATTATATTGCCTTCGAAGACATATGGTCACCATTTCCGTATCGAAGTCTTTAAATTATAATTTCTAAAGCATTTTTTTTTCTACAAATTTTATTTAAAACTTGAATATATAAAACTGGGCAAAATAGTTTTGTATTATTATTTAATTTACCATCACAGAAACCTCATTCCTGATGTATACTTATTTGCCAACCAATTAGCAAAACTTCACAACCAACCAACAAAATGTATAACAGAGAAGCACAGGTGCATTCGCAGACAACACAAACTGCATTAAGCTTTCTGTTCCACTGAGCAACCTACAGGCTCGCTGCATAGCACAGTAGTACAGCACAGCAAAGAGTAAACAATCTAATTGCTTCAGCAAACAGGAATTCATCATCAAAGGGCAAGCACATACACACAGCACACATACACACACCCATAGGAGTATACGCGGTGCTAAATGAGAGCACTAAGTTTACTCCTGCTGATGGTGCACAACAGCAAAGCAAGTACACTACACTCAAACCCCACACTCCCGATCTTGATTCCAGCACCCAGCCCCAAACAGCAAACCACCCTTGACCCATTCGCATGTACTACCACTTGCACACAGGATGCATTATTATTAGGTTAAGCATAGGAAAACTGAAGGGACGACCAACCGGGCGAGCTCAGGCGGCACTGCCATAGCCATTAATTGCATTAAAATTGTCTGTGAAAAATGGAGGTTAAAATGCTTTTGAGTACTGTGTTGATAGGGGGAGAGTTTCCCTGTAAAAAGGACAAGTACAGTGAAAAAAGGATATAATTCAATAATACGTTCCCTTTAATGTGTTCTTCTGATGGCGGGTGTTTGATGCTTACATCTCCATTTAGTTTTATCTACCAGAGGCCTTTTATCTGCATTTTTTTTTGTATTAACATACACGATAGATTGTAAGGGTGATGAAGAGACGGTAAAAGGGCTTTAGCTTAAACTATTTCGCAATCACTTAAACTTTCAAAAGGACAAAGTGAATTTGAGTTGAGGCAATAAGTCAATTATTGGAAAAACGAACAATTTGAAAAGGTGATATTTTAAAACACTCTTAATAGACGAGAAAGGCTATTTTGTCTTTTAAATAGTGAGTTGCGACACACAAAAATGTATTGCAATCAGCCAAAGGGTTTACTATTAGATTAAAATCCATTGCCACCATTAAAAAACGGTTGGTTCAAACAAAAACCACTTTTATTTTCACATTTTATTGTTTGTATAGGGAATTTTAAAAATGAAAAAAGGAAGAGTACGATAAATTATTCCTCGAAAAATAATAACGTCGTATTTATACTGGGATAAAAAAAAGACAAGAAGTATTTAGAAAAGGATTTTTTTTTTAACATTGAAAATGTTTATAGGGTCGTTTTGAGTAAATTATGGTGTTACTAAAATGAATAAAGTGAACAAGTGTGTATATGAGATGAACGCTGGCGTATAAGGGGGATAAGATCGAATTTTTGGTGGTGTTACCATTCATTTTGGAATGAACAAATATGTATAGAAGATGATTGCAGGCGGATAGGGAGGGTACGGTTGAATTTTTGGTTGGTGTTTCTAAAATGAACAATATAAGTTTTAACTATACATATTACTATAATTATAAAATGCAAGAGCTAGTGCAGTCAGCACTCAGCAGTGCATTGTGCTTCTAAAACTAAATCTAAGCGTTGGAAATTTTTTGAAAATGTTTATGATAGGAAAATAATGTAGAGGTGCAATATGACGTTTTTTTAAAATATGGTTTTATGTGAAATGGTCGAACAAAAAAAGAAAACAAATGAGAAGTGCCAGAGTAATATTTTTTTTTGTTTATCGATGGTTAAGTTTAATATAACAATTTTGTACATATATTTTGCAATTCCAAAAAATCTACAAAGTGAGATATTATTGGTTGTAAGTTCAAAGTTCTAAAAAAGATGGCTCACAAATGGTACACATCAGAGTTAAGGCTGATTGTACTAAATTGTATAGTTTAAGAAAGATAATAAATAACAAATTGTTTCGTTTCAGGAAATTTTGATACCTAGTATTTTTTTATATTTTATATATTTTATATAATTTTTGTTGATCGATTTTTCGCAGTTATTATTTTTTATCTTTTAAATGGTTGCATTTAAAAATCTCAAATTCATACCGGAGATAGATTATATAGATTCACATATAACATGTAAAATTTGATTTTTTTAATCGTACCTAAGCCGAGATAATAACATATTTCTGTTCATTTACATATCACCTACTAACTCTTTAATCTGTGCACCTAGACAATTAGTTTTTGTTTTATTAGCAGCTTGAATAATTGATAATCATTTTGATATATCATACGTTGCTGTACGTTCTATATAAGCTTCACAAATCGAAAATACAAGGCGTGTTTTATTATCATCGGGATCTGGATCCGGATTAAGTTTTACACGTAATACAAAAACAAAATAATGGGAAATTTTCTTAAATTGTTTTTGTAACACGTGTTAAAAGAAGATCCAGATCCAGATCCCGATGATAAAAAAACACGCCTACAATTAATTAAAAAGTGGTACTAAATCTTTAATCAATATTCCTAAAATTCATCGTCGTCGATTTGCAAGTTTTTGTGCGGACAAACAGCCCAAATAAACAGAGCACAAAAATATAGTCCCATAGTTCATTGAAGATTTCTTTCTATCTCTGCCAGGGTTGCAAAAGTCGATAAGATTGTACTTTTTTCGATACACTCCACTTTGCTTAAGTTCTCCACTTTTGCATTCAACGAAAAAGATAAAGTAAATTAAAAAGAAAATCATCTGACCTCACAAAATGTATACTGTGAACCGAGGCTGACATCGATATAACAGAAGAAATAAAAATGATTAATACAGTTTGTTCGAGAAAATGGCATCTACAAAATACCGGTTTCAACAATCTCGCAATTAAAAATCGAAAACATTAAATTTATAAAATTTAAATCTCGCAAAATCGAAGGGTATTGCAACAAATTCCTACAGTTTTGTTATAAAAGTTTCGCATATGTAAGTATGTATGTACCTTATATGTTAATTAACATAAACAGCTAAGTTGTTTTTTAATTTATTGGATATAGAAATATTACATACGTTCATACAACAGCAAATGTGGACAAAATATTATCAAATCAAATCAAAAAGTACAATTCGATACACTTTCCTTTTATATTTTAATACTTTTGCTGAAACACGATTTCATCCCTGATATCTGTCTAGTAGTTTATTATAAGAGACTGTTCATTTCAGTGTTCAGTGTTCAGTCTGTCTTCAGTTGCAAAGATGCCTTGGAGTTGGGAGCACGGTTGCCACTTGCAAAAAAAAATCCTACCAAATTTCCCAAAAAAACCTACCAAAACGAATAAAAACCTACCAAATAAAGGAACTCTATTTCCGTTCTGCAAATTTTCTTTGGTAGATACCTCAAATACATTAGAGGTACGAGGTTTATTCACAATCGTGAAATTCATTTTCCAGAAAATTTGAAAAAAAACCGGAATTTTTGTATGACGAGCAAAAACAAAAACTTGGTTTCCACCCCAACCCAAAGATGTGCAGCTTTTAAGTAAATCAAGGCTTATGGCAAGGAGGTTCTCTAGCATAGATGCTAGTTTTTTTTTTTGTTAAATGATTTTTTTATTTCATTTCAAGTCTAAAAAGTATCTAACTTATACAAAAGTGTGAAAAAAATCTCTGGAATTGTGGCTTTCTTGTCATTTTACGCATTGTTTAGGAACAACACAATTTTTTCCTTTACCTGGTGTGTAAGACTTTGAAACTTTGGTAAGGAAAAACGATTGGATGAATCAATTTGAAACTTTACAGGAATGTTGATGCCTTAAAAGTCTATAAATTTGCATAGCCATGCAATCAATATTTACAAGGAAAAAAAAGATTTACGAAAAGAACACAAAAGTCGGTTTTTAGTACTTTTTTTAAACTTACGGTGAACGGTAAAAATAAATAATTTCTACAAAATCTTAAAAAAAATCTTGTAAAACGCTTTCTATAATTTCCAAAACCTTCTTTGAATTTTTAATAACGTCATTATTTCCTGAGATATTCAAGGCTAAAAGTATCTTTTTTCATTCAAAGTCAAATAAACCATGCAAAAAAATTGTAGGTACGACAGCAAAAAAAAAACTGAATTGAAGCTGAATAAACAAGGTATCTGGTCATTACATTTGATTGACTCAAGAAAAGCTATCCATAGAAATTGATCGTCTCATTTTTTAAATAACGCAATAAGGGTACTTCAAACAAAATTTTGCAAACAAATCTCCAAACAAAAACATGAAGCTGTAGAATGCTTGTTGTTTCAACTCAATACGACCACTCGTTACAAAGATACAGCTCTTCAAAGAACACTAACAAAAATTGAAAACTAATTGTTCCTTTAGTTTCGTTGACTAGTGTAGCTTTGTATGAATTTGGTTAAAATCATTTCATTTTTAAAAATGAATTTTAAAATTTATATCATTTGGAAATTAAATTAGGATTTTTCAACGAAAGTAGCTCATATACCTATGTTCTTAAAAAGATAGGCAGATCAACGACAATAGATTCAAGCTCTGTTTACATACTTGAGTTCATTTAAAATTTTTTGAGTTGAACGGTAATGATCTCAATTTTTATGTTTGTACAATGTTTTATTTTATGCTCAAGGGTTGTATGAAAAAACCTACCAAATCGGATTTTAGCCTACCAACCTACCAAAGCTGAAAAATCCTACCAAGTTTGGTAGGATCCTACCAAAACGGCAACCGTGGTTGGGAGGTTTGTTTGCGCTGCTTGCCGGTAAATATTTTTTTTATTAATAGTATAGAATACGATGTGCGTGAAAGGTAAGTAGGATAGAATGCATGTGGGATGTTTAGTTTTCAGGTAGGTTCGTTAGGATATTTGTTGGGGGTTTTTTGTTTGTTTATTATTTTACTGTTGTGTTTTGTTTAGCTATGATTAGATGGATTAACGAAGAAAATGAAAAATATGAAATAAGAATACCTACAAGTGGGAATACAAATATAGGTCAATAAAATCACAAAACTAAAACATAAAAAAGTTATAATTTTTTAACTTCCCATTGGAAGTTATTGTAAATGGTCCGATTTGTCAAAATAAAAATTTTAACATATCTTCACGTTTCGCTCCCTAGAATCGGATTCCATTTTTGTAGAGAATGTCTGTGTGTGTTCGTACGTTCCTTCGCTTTTTTTGTTCACCGTATCTCAAGGACGAATTAAGATATCGACTTCGGATGGATTTTATTGTATACACAGTAGTTTCATTACAAGCAGAAAGGACCTTTCAATAAATTCAAGAAGCAGTTCAAATTTCCTTAGTCTCAGATATCTCGAGAACAAATCCACTTCAGGTTAATTTTATTCTACGCAAATTGACGTAATAAGGAATTGATTAAAATATAGAAGTATATCAACTTATAGTTTTTTTTTTTAATAAAAAAATGTAGATGAAAATTGTTGAAAAAAGTTGTTTGGCTCGAATATTTTGACAACAAACAATGATATTGGCTTCGAGGTTATTTTATTTTATACGCTAGTTTATAGATACAAATTGATAAAATTTTAAAAAATATTGAATTAATAGTTTTTTTTAAGCGAAAAACTGCAAGCAATTCTACACACTAATTATTAAAAAATTGGTTTTTGCCTCAAAAATCTTGAGAACAGATAATGACATGACATCGGGTTAATTTAAGGCCACACACTAGCTTAGAATTGATAATTGATAGGATTTATAAAAAAATTCAACAAAAAGTTTTTTTTTTAAGTGAAAAAGAACTACCAGATAGGTACTTCACCAAAAATTGTGGAAAATATTTTTTCATCTCAAATATTTTGAGAACAAACAATGATATTGACTTCAGGCTAATTTTATTCTTTAAATGAGTTTATAATAAATGATTGATAAAATTTGTAAAAATATTCAACAAATAATTATTTTTATCGAAAAAAACTACAAGAAACTTAACAAAATTGTAGAAAATTTTTGTTCGTCCCAAATATCTTGAGAGCAAACAATGATATTAGCTTTTTGGTATTTTTTTTCTATAAATAAGGATTTGTAAAAATATCCCATAACCAGTTTTTTAAGCAAAAAAACTACAAAAAACCTTACCAAAAAATGTTGAATTGTTTTTAGTCTCGAATATGTTAGGAACAAATAATCATATTGGTTTCGGGCTTCTATATATGTATGTACTAGATTATAATTGACAATCGGTAGGTTTTGTATAATAATTCAACAAACTGTTTTTTTTTTAATGCAAAAAAAAAAAATACAAAAACTATACCAAAAATTGTTGAATACAAAAAAATAACATTGGACCTCTAGCTTCCGGGGCACCACAAATTGGAAGTTACTAGTGTGCGTCACAACCAGCCTCTTTTTGAAAATGCAATAAAGGACCGTATTGCAAGAGTCTCTTCAAAACAGACTGGTTGATTAGACTAAAAGTCGATTTATCGTTATTGCTAATTTGTATTAGTAAATATTTTCCTATTTGATAGAAATTTTAAGTCCATCAAGAATTTTTGGTTGACTTTTGTCTTGCCGAATTTTTTCGAAAAGACTCGTAATAAACCCCAAAATTAAAAAAAAAACTACAAAGGGCATAAGAAAAATAGAATTTTTCTGACACGTACCAAACAGCAGCGTTGAAAATTCGTTTGTAGGCATATATTTGAGGGAAAATCAAATATAAGTTAGCGTTGCCTACCACAATTAAACAGTTACACGAGTTAGGAAAAATCTATTCAAATACAGACCGAAATAAACAAGCAATAGGTGTAGAAATTTTTAATTTTTGTTTGGTGCTACCACAAAGCTAAATCAAAAAGAAAAAAGTAAGGTACCGCACGAAGTAAATGAAAAATATAAGATTAGAAGACAAGCGGGAAAATAATTTATGTGGGTCAATAAAATAACAAAAAGAAAACACCTCTTTTGTATATTTGAAAATGAAACAAAATAAAAAAAACTACAGTGGGAATAAGAGAAGACAAATTTTGGGGAGAGGTAACAACTACCAACATTAAATATTTGTTTTTTGGAAAATATAATTTTATTTAGTGTTACAAAAAACGTGATTTTGGAAAACGAAAAACGAATACAGGACGAAATAGGAAAAAAAAGTAGTTATACATATGCTAACATCATTTTGCGCTTAGGGAAGAATCAAAATTTGGTTGAAGATAAAACGGAGGGAAAATTAAATGTATGTATTAAGCAACTAAGAGCTCCGATTTTTGTTGGATTAACGGCTTAAAAATTATCCTTCCTTAATTATTTTTAAAGCTGAAGAAAAAAAAAACAATTTGGTGTAACTAAGCGCAAGTAAAGATGGAAGTGCGAATAAAGTTTGTTTAACAAATTTTTAGTTTTCTTAGTTCAATATAATGTTTGGATTGGTCTTCATAAAAAAGATGAACTAAATTGATATGTATGTATAAATTGGTAAAGATAAAATTTAAAAGAGAAAAAAGATTGTATAAATTATAAAGATTAAGGATTTATCTAGCATTAGCAAGTCATTTTCAATGTCCCCATCGTTACTCAAGGAGTGAAATCTGTAAATTTTTCTAAAAGATTTGAAATAAAAAACTATGTACATTATGCTCAAGACACACCTTTTATTAAAGGTATTCCATTAACATTCTCAGACGAAGCTAGATACTTGGGTTTCATTTTAGATAAGACGTTAAGCTTGAAAGCTAACATACAAGAAAGAGTGAAAAAAGTCACAGTGGCACTTTTATCTTGCAAAAAAGCCGCTGGCAGTAAATTGGGCCTGCAACCACGCATTACCCACTCGCTTTACATTTCGGTAATAAGACCTATCCTAACTAACAGCGTGGCAGTATGGTGGCTTGCTTGAAAAAAGGGATACATCGCGATAAACTAAGCAAAGCCCAACAGCAAGTCTATATATAAGTGGAGCACTTCGGTCGACTTCTTCCGCTGCATTAGAGACTCTATTCTATCTGATACCCCTCGATACTTTCAGCAATCAAACGGCTGAAAGCACAGACATTCGCCTCTTCACCGTGGATCAATAATGAGATTGGCCACTCCGCTATTCTGAATTCGATCGTATCACTTCCAAGAAACACAAACAACACAATAACACTAATGAATTTCGATAAAAACTTTGAAATAACCATATAGACCAAGAGCCCACAGCAAATTTTTGGGTGTGAAAGTTAACCGAAAATGAAGCACATGCGACGAAAGCTGTGTTGAGGCTTATGAAAGAAATGAAAGTCTTGCAGTCCCTAGTCGGGGCTTTAGTGAGTAATAGTACGCCAAAAACTAAAAAAAATCAACTTATAGGATAATGGTATGAACCAAAATTTTTGATCACACATCCCTAGACAATGCTCCCCTGATCACAAAAAGGTGGGTCCAAGACCATTAGGTGGGGGCCGTTACTCTGCCAGACCGTTTGAAAAACCCTAAAAAGTCATCTCAAGGGATAATGGTATGAACCAAAATTTTTTTTTTCTCAGTCCTAGACAATGCTCCCCTGATCACAAAAAGGTGGGTCCAAGACCATTAGGTGGGGGCCGTTACTCTGCCAGACCGTTTGAAAAACCCTAAAAAGTCATCTCAAGGGATAATGGTATGAACCAAAATTTTTTTTTTCTCAGTCCTAGACAATTTCCCCCTGATCACAAAAATGTGTGTCCAAGACCATTAGGTGGGGGCCGTTACTCTGCCAGACGGTTTGAGATTTTTAAAAGTGTTAAATAACGATAAGGTGGCCAATTCACCTATAAGTAGCGAAAAAACCCATGGTGTATAGGTAAGACTAAGACTACAACAATCTCGTATGGCAGGGGAGGTTTACATCCCCCGTTTAGGTGGAAGTGGAAATTTTCCTAGAAAAAAACTATGTAAGTTTAAAAAAAACGACAATACTATCAATAATATTTTGATACTTTTTCAAAGTTAAGTCCATGTTTTTATACTAAATTATTTTATGCTGATTTTCTTCTTCTTTAATTTCAAAAATCACATAGGTACATTAGACTGTTTCCAAAAAAAAAATTTGCGATTTTCGATTTTCTTGCAAACAGACTGAAAAGTTTCGGTTAAGCAAAAAAAGAAGTCTGTGAAAATTTGAGCTCTTAAAATTCATGTTTAAACATGCCTCATCGCAGATTTCGGTTTTCCATACGATTAGTATGGGAGAAAACACCTGTTTGTGTTTGGAATTTTAAAACTTAATAATAACAAGTATTTAAACTAACGGCATATGTTTTTCTTGTAGAAAATTGAACGTACTTTAAAAAAGGTCTCGACATGTTTCATCATAAATCCAGCCGTTTTAAAGTTACAGTCAGTCAAACTCATTCCATAAAATTCCCATACATTTATTTAACGTAAAATTAGCATTTTTTTTAGTAATTGAAGATATTATGGTTAGTACTTAAGGACTTAACTTTGAAAAAGTATCAAAATATTATTGATAGTATTGTCGTTTTTTTTAAACTTACATAGTTTTTTTCTAGGAAAATTTCCACTTCCACCTAAACGGGGGATGTAAACCTCCCCTGCCATACGAGATTGTTGTAGTCTTAGTCTTACCTATACACCATGGGTTTTTTCGCTACTTATAGGTGAATTGGCCACCTTATCGTTATTTAACACTTTTAAAAATCTCAAACCGTCTGGCAGAGTAACGGCCCCCACCTAATGGTCTTGGACACACATTTTTGTGATCAGGGGGAAATTGTCTAGGACTGAGAAAAAAAAAATTTTGGTTCATACCATTATCCCTTGAGATGACTTTTTAGGGTTTTTCAAACGGTCTGGCAGAGTAACGGCCCCCACCTAATGGTCTTGGACCCACCTTTTTGTGATCAGGGGAGCATTGTCTAGGACTGAGAAAAAAAAAATTTTGGTTCATACCATTATCCCTTGAGATGACTTTTTAGGGTTTTTCAAACGGTCTGGCAGAGTAACGGCCCCCACCTAATGGTCTTGGACCCACCTTTTTGTGATCAGGGGAGCATTGTCTAGGACTGAGAAAAAAAAAATGTGGTTCATACCATTATCCCTTGAGATGACTTTTTAGGGTTTTTCAAACGGTCTGGCAGAGTAACGGCCCCCACCTAATGGTCTTGGACCCACCTTTTTGTGATCAGGGGAGCATTGTCTGGGGATGTGTGATCAAAAATTTTGGTTCATACAATTATCCTATAAGTTGATTTTTTTGAGTTTTTGGCGTACTATTACTCACTAAAGCCCCGACTAGGGACTGCAAGACTTTCATTTCTTTCATAAGCCTCAACACAGCTTTCGTCTCATGTGCTTCATTTTCGGTTAACTTTCACACCCAAAAATTTGCTGTGGGCTCTTAGACTAATACCTTCCAGGTCCACCTGGGAGAATGTGGAATACTTAGAAAATAAATCAATTAACTTCTACACAGATAGATCGTGATCAAAGATGGGGTAGGTGGAGGTGTGTACCCTGATAGACAAAATCTTAGTCTCTCATTCCGTCTTCCTAATCACTGTAGTGCATTCCAGGCAAAGCTTCTAGCGATTAAAGAAGTACCATCTTGGCTCAAGGAAAACGTGATATAGCAACCTCAGATAACCGCATCTTCTCTGATAGTCAAGCCACTATAAACTCTCAGGACTCTGTCTCTATAAACTCGAGAACAGCCCTTAAATGCCGAGCATCTCTGTTGGATGTGGCGCAACAGTTTAATATTCACCATTGTAGGGTGCTGGGCCATAGTGACATTCCAGGTAATTGTAAAGCTGATGATCTCGCTAGAAGTGGAATAATACTACCCATTTTATCTGGAAAGATAAATATTGGTATACCCATCGCTACGTGTTAACTGCAGCATGATGCTTTGGAGAGAATAAACATTGGCTGGGACAACATCACTACTTGTTTGGCGACAAAACAATAGCGTTGTATATAAATTCTATAGTATTCTCATGAAGAAAAAAAGCTCGTGGCCATCTATGCGTCCAAATGTAATACTAATTTTTGTTAAGGGATCTCGGTAAGGCGATCACAGCGAACCTATCGACCAAATGTCTACCTACAAAATCGTGTTTCATGAGAATACTATAGATTGGATATACAATGACAATAGTATGACCAAACCTTGACTTAAAGCACTCCAAATGTTTAGTATCTCTAAGCAGACGGTTACTTACTTACTTACTTAAGGTGGCGCTACAGTCCGGGGTGGACCAGGGCCTCAACCAACAAGCTTCTTCCAGCCGGCTCGGTTTCTAGCTAGCTGTCTCCAGTTTCGCACGCCAAGTTGGTTTAGGTCCTCTTCCACTTGCGTGCGCCACCTTTTACGCTGTCCACCTCTACTGCGTTGTCCCACGGGGTTGGATTCAAAGACTTTCCGGTCCGGAGCATTGGTGTCCATTCGCCCTAGGTGACCCAGCCATCTTAGTCGTTGGCTTTTCACTTTTGTGGCTAGGTTGGTGTCGCTGTACAGCCCATACAGTTCGTGGTTGTATCTTCTCCTCCATTCCCCATCTATGCAGACGGGACCAAAAATCACCCGGAGAATTTTCCTCTCGAAACAGCCTAACGCGTTCTCATCCACCGTTAGCAGTGTCCATGCCTCTGCACCATACATCAGGACCGGGATGATAAGCGTCTTATACAGGGACAGTTTAGTTGCTCGAGAGAGGGCTTTGCTTCTCAATTGCCTTCTTAGCCCGAAGAAACAGCGATTGGCAAGAGTAATTCTTCGTTTGATCTCAGCACTGGTATCGTTCGCTGAGTTTATAGCAGATCCTAGGTAGACAAAGTCTCGGACCACCTCAAAATTATAGCTGTCTATAGTGACGTTCTGTCCTAGACGTCGGTGTTGGGTGTCCTTTCTTGTTGACAGCAAATACTTCGTTTTGCTTTCATTCACCGTTAAACCCATCTTCTTGGCTTCCTTCTCAATGCTCACAAAAGCACCACTGACATCACGCTTTGTTCGTCCCATTATGTGTCAATGTCATCAGCGTAAGCGAGTAATTGGACGGACTTTTGAAAGATTGTGCCTCTGGTGTTGACGTGAGAGTTTTGCACTATTCTTTCAAGAACGATGTTGAAGAAGTCGCTTGACAGCGCGTCGCCTTGCCTAAAACCTTTTTTGACATCAAAGGTGTCGGTGAGGTCTTTGCCGACCTTGATGGAGCAGCGTGCATTCTCCATCGTCATCCTGCGCAAACGGACGAGTTTGGCAGGGATGCCAAAACTAGACATTGCTCTATATAGCTCGTCTCTATAGATGCTGTCATACGCGGCCTTGAAATCGATAAAAAGGTGGTGGGTATCGATTTGAAACTCCTGGGTTTTCTCCAAGTTCTGCCGTAATGCGAATATTTGGTCGATGGTGGACTTCCCTGGCCTAAAGCCACACTGATATGGACCTATCAGGTTGTTGACGAATGGCTTCAGGCGTTCACAAAGTACGGCAGAGAAGATCTTGTAGGCGATATTAAGAAGGCTGATGCCTCTGTAGTTGATGCAGTCCAGAGGATCGCCTTTCTTGAGGATCGGGCAAACAATGCCCGGATTAACCGCTCCTTATAGGCCTGAGCTCCGAATATGTCGTAGTAGCCCGTATAAGGTGTTCACTAAGTAGTTCAGCCTAACTGGAACTGTAGACGCCACCGTTGATTCCATCTTGAGAATTCTTCCGCTGCCGCCTGGATGAAGGAAAAGTGCCTTAGTGGGAACACTCCTCCCCCCCTCTCTCGTTTGCTGCCCCCTAAAACCGTCCACAGGGATTGGAACCCCATCTTCAGTTAAAGGTACTAGGCACCCGGTGATCAGCTCTGTTGTAGGGGTCATAATAGGACACCTATTAAAGGCAGACACGCAGCACGTTTTCGGGGGTGTGGAATCCGAATCTGAGGTTTGCCAACAAAATTTCGTGCATTTTCTGGGAGTTTTTCATTGATGGATCGAAAACTACCAACTGTTCGAAAATTACAATAAATTACCATTGAAAGTACACACAACTTCCAATAAATCCCTATTTAAGGCTTTTTTCTGCAACAACCCATTTTGACTCAAGCGCTAGTCGAAAATTGACGTATTTTTACTATTTTCGAAAATCCATTCGAAAGCTCTAAGAAATTACTTTGTGTGACAAAATTTGAATTTTTGTCTGTAACATGAACCAAGATATGTATACTTTTCTGATAGTTTTTGAAGGGCTGAGTTTGAATCTGGCCTTGAAATTGCTCTATCACGTCACGTTTTTGAGATATTTGAATTTGAAAATGAAAATTTAAAATGCATTTTTTTATACAAATTTAGGGGTATGTTTTTTGTTCTCGAGGTAATTTTTTCGAAAAAATGTTTACAATCATTCTGAAGTATGAACATTCTACTTCAAAGTTCTTTTTGAATCTTTCAAATACCTCCATTCGTTTTACTTAAATCTTGAGAAATTAAGAAAAAATAAAAAGTACTTTTACCAAAAAAGCCCAAAAAATGAATTTATTCATGAATTATCCATAATTTTACCGGTTTTTTGGTTAAAGTACCTTTTGTTTTTTCTTAATTTCTCAAGAACGAAGAAAGATTTTTACATTTGGTTTTCGGAAATGGACTAAAAAATAATGAAGGCATTGAATATTAAACACAAAAAAGCACTTAATTACGTAAAATGTTGAATAATATCGACTTAAAAAAAAAACACATTTTTTTTTTTTAAATTTTGATTTTGAATTTTAATTTCTCGAAAACTATTCGCTTAAACAGCTTAGTTTAAAACCAAATGTAAGAATGGAGTATTAGCTTTCAAAAACCTATAGCATATTATTAGATGTGTTTTCGTTGATTTTTAATGTTTTTTTTTTTGCATTTAAAGCCCATTTTTCACAAAACTGCCCCCCCCCCCCCAGCCTCAGGGAGGGGAGCTACAACTTTTCATCTATAAAATTTTTTTCTTAGAATAACACGACAAAGGGTGATATGAATAAAATGGAGCACGTGCTCAGAGCAGGTACTCCATGAGAATCAGAGGAGGTGCTCAATAAAAAAGTACCTGCTCCCATTTCGTATGAATAAAATTATAAACAAACTCGAGAGCACCTCCTCATTCAAACCGAGTAGCTTCTCTCATACCGCAAACCAAATTATATTGTTTTTGACATTTAGAATTATTTTCGATGATTTATAATACAAAAATAACTTAAAATATGAACATTTTTCTGTTTGGACCCGCGTTTTTTGTGAAAAGGTTTGTTCGTTGAAGTTTAAACACGGTTGAACCAGGTTTTCTTGACAACCCCAAAAATAGTCAAAAAAAAACATGGGTTTTTCGGTTCTCAAAAAACACCAAAGGGTCTTCAATTGTGTTTTTGAAATATAAGTCCAGTCAAATTGTATTTTTCCATGCAAATTGTGGGGTAGTTTTGATTTGTTCGCTCCTTTACGTTTTCGGGCGTATGGAATCCGAATCTGAGGTTTGCCAACAAAATTTCGTGCTGCAACATGGAAAAAAATGCAAAAATGCATTTTCTGGGAGTTTTTCACTAATGGATCGAAAACTACCAACTATTTGAAAATTACATCAAATTACCATTGAAAGTACATACACACAATTTTCAATAAATCCCTATTTAAGGCTTTTTTCTGCAACAACCCATTTGCACTCAAGCGCTAGTTGAAAATTGACGTATTTTTACTGTTTTCGAAAATCCAAAATTTGTATTTTTGTCTGTAACATGAACCAAGATATACTTTTCTGATGGTCTTTAATGCACTGAGTTTGAATCTGGCCTTGAAATAACTCTATTACGTCACGTTTTTGAGATATTCGAATCTTAAAATTAAAAGAAAAATGCATTTTGTATAAAAATTTTGGGTTATTTTTTTTTTTTGTTCTCGAGGTAATTGTTTTCGAAAAAATGTGTATGGCCATTCTGAAGTATGAACATTTTACTCCAAAATTCTTTTTGAACCTTTCAAATACCTCCATTCGTTTTCGAGAAATCGTTGGTTTTCGTCTTACTACCTTATTCAAAAAATCCCACAATTTGCCTTTTTGAGCACAAATTGACGGGACTAATAAGAAAGGAACAACATTTCTTTTAAACCCCCCACCACCCCTCTATCCTTAATTATTAAAAAAGAAATGGTTCCTTAAGAAATAACATTTTCTGTGCTGAATTTATAAAGAATGCAATAGTATTTTTTTTTATCCTTCTCTTTTTCTCTTATAAAATTTAACCTTACGATTAAAAATTTGTATAAACTTCCCCATTCATGAAGCAACAAACGCTATTAAACGCTATTTACTTCAACGTTGAGCAACCAACTAATCTAACTTACAAATGAGGAGCAGGTGCTCGTCTCGATAGAGCACGTGCTTCGGTTTATTCATTCCTTACAATGGAGCAGGTGCTTACCCTGAGAAGGTTCTCATCAAACATGGAGATGCTCAATCGTTGAGCAACTTCTCCGAAAGTTTGAACACTATAAGAAAAAAAAAGGAAATAAAATATGTTCTCATACATACATATCTGGTTTTCCTTACATCTTTTCCAAACAAAAAATCGAATAGACACACAAATCAAAGGTTCTTAGATCATTACTTCATCTCCGTTTTCGTGCACTAGTAAACGCACGACGGAAAAACTCAAATTTTTTTTTTTCTCCAGGAAACAAAAACTGACCACTCAAATACCATTTCATGATTTAAATTTTAATTTTTCTTGTTCGCTCTGCTCACCTTTACGTCACTTTATGACAAAAACGCGCACAAAAGACTGCAAAAAATAAATATAAGACCGAAAACTAATGCAAGGCGAAAGTATTAAAGCACTTATTCACAGTACCTAAATCAGTGCAAATAATTTGTAGACGATTTTTCCAAACCTGGATATCGCCTTAAGAATTTATTTGTCCCTTTTTGCAACAAAGTGCGCTCGGCGGAACGATCTTCTTCTAGGGCTGGCAACGATACCAAACCAATCGATACTTTTTGTATCTTCTCGGTATCGTCATATTGAAAAATTTCAGTTTCGTCTCGGTATCGGTATTGTATAACTCAGTCTCGTCTTGTCTCGGTATTGGTATCGGTTTCTTCTGTTGGTTTCGGCCTGAGTCACAAACAAAAATAATATGCACGACTTAGTTTCATATTCTTTTGGTGTTTTGAAGTTTTAATGAATAATTTGGGCCCAGAGCGGTAAAAAAGCTTAATCCATCCCTGCTTGCAGTGTTTGGCACTTCCCGTTTAGCCCACTGATGTTATTTGCCAGTAGACTTATGTCATTTCATCGGCATAGGTTAAATGACTGAGATTTTCAAACGGTCTCCATTCCGCTCAGCTGTACCAACACTGGCCGTCAATACGTTCGTCCATCGCCAGCAGAAAGAGAAATAGCGATAGAATAGCGATTTGAATTTACTAACAACCAGAAATTTATCTTCCATTTTAGTGTGAATTATTGCAACAAGAATTGCAATATTAAAAACATTCATTTTTAAAAATCTTGATTCAATATTTATATTAAATTTAAAAACGGAATACATTTTTTTTTTAAGGTTGACTTTACACCTTGCTGTTTGTGTAAAATGTTTTGGATACAAGAACTTTGAAAAAATAGTTTTTTGAATGTGAAACGAGGAGACGGTAGTACGAAATTGCCGAGAGTAGTAAAATACTACTATAGTACTTTCAACAGCACCGCAGCAGGCAGCACTACGCTTCACTCTCGATCAAAGAGGAGAGAGAGAAAAATGTTTCGTACGTTTCCCTCCAAAACCTGTTTTCCATATTTTTTTAATTTGATTTCGTGAATAGCAATTGTGAAAATTGTTCTTGTGGGCCCCCCCCAAAAACTTTTCTGGATACGCTACTACTGCGTAGGCTGTTATGATCAACACACGATCGACCACTGCAGAAACCAGCTTGATGCCTCTTGAGTATAGACTCGATTCTATCCTTTATCCGCTCGAGAATGATGGTTGCCATTAGTTTTGGAAAAAGGGACAAAACAGTGATACCACGCCGAGTGTTATTGCAATTCTTAAGGTCACCTTTCTATGGCAGCTTAGCAATCGCACCATCCTTCCAGTCCTTTGGATAGCTTTCATTTTCTCAAATGATTTTTATCAACGGATTTAGAATACTAGCCGCTGTTACCGGATTGGCTTTCAGGAATTCAGCTGGGATTCCGTCAAGTCCATCTGCCTTATTGTTTCTGAGGAGGTTTGTTGATGTTTGAATTTCCTGCACAAAATTATAATGGATTTAATTGAAAAAATGCCATAATATCAGCAAAAGTTAATCAGTCAGCAGGAAAATGAACTATTTATCAGAATAATTAAATATTCGAGAGCAAATAACGAGCAAAAACACAAATCTCATTGCAACCACATTTCATAAATTAAAATCAAAATTAAAACCAATATTCATATTCATACAAAATATGTTATACAACTACATATCTATCACAACAAAAAAAAAAATCCTAACCAAATTGCCAATTCAAGTTGAAAAACCAACTCTGCACTGAACTCATTTCAAATTAACAAATAATATTTTGACATAAAACACAGGCAAAGGGATCATTCGAATAAGAGATACATATATCCAAATTAAAATTGACATTCACCAGAAACTCACCAGGCAAAAAAAATAATAAACTCTTAAAAATTATTTATTAAATAAAATATTGTCATGCCTTGATGCAACCCCGTTAATTTCGGCCTCTGATTCACTTTTGTTCTGATGGTCCTCTGTGGTCATCGTTGTTCAGGGTTCTGGTGTCTCTCATTTTCATTTATTTCGCTCGACTTCATTGCATATGTTTAATCAACATGAAATAAATTCAAAAATTCAATTAAAAATTGAGTTTTCACAGTGGAAAATGAAAAACAAAGAAGAACAAACTGCAAATTGGTTGCCAACATCAGATTATTTGTATTCGCGTTGTAAACGAAGGATATCTGATGATAGGGTAGTGGTGTTTTTGAACTTATAGCACTGGTACCAAAATTCTAGGCTCGATATTCATAATATGAATTGAAAATGAATTGAAAAGGACAGTGTTGATGGAAAAAGGAAAATATTATTCTTTTTCAGAGAAAATGTAAGAATGTGCGAACAGGGTTTTTTTTTTTAAAGAAAAAGACATTTTTTTTTTAACACTTCAGATTTTATTTTGTAGTGAGCTTAGATCAAGCTGCAACCTACAAACAAAGGCTCATCATAAGTGCATGTGTTAGTGGTTAGTAAAATAGTAAAATAATGCAAACCAACACATGCTTACAAACAAAATGTATATAAAACTAAACTAAATTACAAAAATAAAAACAATACCTAATATACAAAACAATAATACAAAAAACATTTAAAGTATCTTAAACAGTAGATAAGACAGTCAAGATCGTGGAGCACTGGTTCTAAACAATGTTTTTAACCCCATTTTACGTTAAAATCAACCAAGGAAGAGTTTAAATTAAAAAACTTACACATACGGCTTAGAGGTTCATGTATTCCGTAGTTAGTTCGATGAAAATCGACGTGTAAAAGTTCAAATCTTCGCAGTTGGTGAGATCCTCCGCGATAATTTATGCCAATATAGGCTAACAAGTCAGGAGCATCAATTTGGCCACTCATAAGTTGATGAAGAAATATTAAGTCATTATTAACCCGCCTTTGATATAAAGTTTGGACCTGCAGTAGCTGGATCCGATGTTCATATGGTGGGAGGTTGTAAGTATCAGCCCAAGGGAGACCCTTCAGAGCGAAGCGAATGAATTTATGTTTTATTGATTCAATACGACTTTTATGAATTTCATAGAAGGGAGACCAAACTTGAGAGGCATACTCAAGATGAGGTCGTACATAACAGTTGTATAGAGAAAGAGTAACATATGGATCGTTAAATTCTTCAACGATTTATAAATCCAAGCATAGAGCTCGCTTTTTTAACAATATAATTTATGTGTTCTGTGAATTCTAAATTAGAGCTAAACTGAACACCCAAATCCTTGAAGCTAAAGACACGGCACAGTTTGTGCTGGGAAATAGAATAATTAAAAGCACTTGCAACTCGTTTTCTTGAGAAAGTAATTGTTTGGCATTTAACAGGGTTTAGGGAAAGACCGTTTTTATCACAGCATAAAGTAAAGCTGTCAATATCAGCCTGCAAGAGACTGTGGTCATGGTCACCACTTATGGTCTTGAAAATTTTCATATCATCAGCAAATATAAGAAGTTCACTAGAGCGAATGCATGACACAACATCATTTAAAGCTAGAATGAATAGAAAAGGGCCCAGATGACTTCCCTGAGGTACACCCGATTGAGCGTTAAATGGGTTTGAAAGAGAGTGTCGAAATTTCACCTGGTATGATCTATTTTCAAGGTACGATTTTATCCAATGTATAAAAAAAGGTGGAAAGCCGAAAGCTTTAAGTTTGAATAAAATGATATTATGACTAAGTTGATCAAATGCTTTAGAAAAGTCAGTGTAAATGCAGTCAACTTCATTACCGTTCTCTAAAGCATTGGAGCATTTGTGTAAGAAAGTAAGAAGATTTATTACCGTTGATCTTCTTTGCATAAATCCATGCTGTTTTTCGCATATTAAATTTTTACTATGAAATGCCAAGCTTTCACAAATAACTTTTTCAAAAAGTTTCGGTATACAAGACAGTTTTGATATTGGCCTATAATTCCTTATATCGTTCCTATCACCCTTCTTGAAAACTGGAGTTAAAAATGATTTTTTCCATAAGCAAGGAAACTTCCCTGATTTTATAGAAAGCTCAAATAAAGATTGAAGGGGCTGAACTAATATATGTCTAAACCTTTTTAAAGCTATTGGGGGAATTCCATCTGGATCAGACGAATAATCATCATTTAAAGATGAGAGATATTCTAAAATAGTGCTCAGGTGCATAGGCATATTATTACAACTCGTTTGGGAATAGATATGTAAATTTTTAAAATAACTTTCGTCAACAACGACAGGCGTATCAACGAAGGAATCATAAAAATTATTCGCAATTGCGTTGCAAATATCTGTATTATTTTGTAACGAACAATTTTCGTATACGAAATTCGCCGGATAGCCGTCCGAATTCTTCTTTGAGTTGACAAATTTCCAAAATGACTTAGGATCCTCTTTTAAAAAGCTTATCCCATTTCATTTACGTAATTAGTATAAAGATCCCTTTAAAGAGTTTTGAATTCTTCAAAAAGTGCAATATAAGAACTATGATCAATTTGTAAATTAGTTTTTAGGTAAGTTTTCATTTTGAAGATAGGTTCACTGACAAAAAACTTTTATCATCATTATCGTGTCCTTGTAACCTCGGTTGGGGCATAGGACGCCAACAAAACCTATCATCCATTACGATCTGCAGCAAAGTATTTTAATTGTGGCCACGTCTTTCTCTGGGATTCTGCTTCTACTAGGAGAATTGATTTCCTAGTTGTTCTTGGTCTTCCAACCCAACGCGTCGTGTACCCTGAGGATTCCATTCAAAGGACTGCTTCACAATATCATCGTTTTGTTTCCTTAGTGATGTGTGACCAATACATCACATTTGCACTTTCTTATGTGGATGATCAGCCCCTCTTGTCTTATAATTTGTGGCCAGCGAATCTTAAGGATGTGGCGTAGACATCGATTTACTTAAAGCCTGTAGTTTCCTCTAGGTGGTAGGCGGTGACTTTCCAGGTATCTCAGGCATATAATAGCACGGATTTAACATAGAGTACTGAATACAGCACGAGCTTTATTAATTCAACTTTTAACTCCCCGATCCGTATCTTCATTTGCAAACGATGATATCCCCTCCCAAATCGAAATTCCCAATTTTTTTGAGCCCAGAGTTGTAAAAGATTGCAATCTTTCGCAAATGCAATCTTAAGGACTTTAATCAAAAGATTGCATTCTTAACATTTTTGTTTGAGAGTGCGACTTCAAAAAATGAAGTACCTCGTTGGTTAGTGCGTAGGACCGTCATGCCGAAGGTGTGGGTTCGATTCCCACCCGTACCACCTAAAAACAGAAATGTTTTATTCGAGGTAATGCCTCTTGCGAGGAACTGACAAATCCTTCAAGAGTATACTTGTCATGAAAAAGTGCTTCTCATTTAGCCGTTCGGACTCGGCAGGTCCCCTCCATTCCTGCCAACAACACGCACACAGGAATGGTTGAGAGTTGTAAGTCAATAGGCGGCCCTGGTTCTCCACGAGCTGCTGCGCCACCCAATCTATTTATTTATAGACTTCAAAAAATGCAGTCGCCATTCTTTTTTCGTTAAAGAGATTGGAATCTTTTTTGCTTCAAATCTTTTGCCACCATCAAATGATTGCAATCTTTTGGGACTTCATGCATTCTGTGGATTCTCTTGAAGTCTTTTGCATTCTTTGCATTTTTGCATTCTTTTGAAGTCTTTTGAATTCTTTTAATTTTTTTTTATTTAATTTAGTATTTTGGAGGGCAAAGCAACAAAAAAATGCAGTGAATTCAAAGAATTCAAGAGATTTCAAAAGGATGCAAAAATTCAAAGAATGCTGCAAAAAGAAAGCATGAAGTCTCAAAAGATTGCACAAAGTTGATGGTGACAAAAGATTGGTCTTTTGATCTTTTACAACTCTGTTTGTGGCACGATGAACGCACGATGCTGATACGTCATGGACGCTATTTATACCCAACACTGTTTCGCTGCTGATGTTTTTCAGTTCCAAATCCACCTCCCCATAGTAGGAAGCGACCAGACCTTTGTCTTTCCTATTTTAAATTACCATCTTTTAATACGAGTAGCTTGGAAACCTTAAATGGTATTTTAATTTCATTTAAATTGTTCTTGTCTTATCAAAAAGTTTGCAAATCATGACTCTTTTTTTATTCCAGTGATGGGGATGCAAATTTCCATTACGAAAATAGGTCACACTTTATAAAACCTTTAAAATGTCAACCCATATCTAACCTCAGCCATCGCATAATCCCTGCCATCCAATCAATCAATTCTTCTTTTTCTATGTGAACACAGAACAGTGACATTCCAGATAATTAAATTGTCATTATGTGAACTGAAGGCCGACATAATGGCTTAGCTTCTTTAATCCCATGAGTTTGGACTTTTCCTAAACAGAAACTTTTCAACACTGACGACGCTGATCCGCATAATCTCAGCACTGTGTGATAGGACCAACCTAACATGTCTCCCCTATCGCCACCGTGACCTAACCCTACTAGCTAAAACATCGCCGACACAACCGACGACGACGACTTTGCATTTCCCTAATTTGACAAACAATGAAAAAGCAATTTCATCTTAGCTCAGCGGTTTTGTCTATGATGCGAATAAGGAAAAACCGTGTGGCAAATATACGAAGATGATGATGATGACGACGATGACAATGACGACTCACTGGAGGAACGAGCATGAGATGGAAAAGAAACTTATTTCACAAACATTCGAATGAAATTTTCTACCAGCTACCTACCTACCACCCCATCACTGGGGCACTGGCAGACGTAACAACTGCATTATCCTGCATCACTCCAGTTTATACGTTTCGTATATATGGTGGCCTGACAAACCGTCCCGACAACGACACGACCCGTGCTGAAAAGCTATGCCAAAAGTTCGTTGAGAAGAAATTTCCAAGTGTCTGCCATATAATGAGCCAATCTACATTAATGCCAAGGCAAGCCGTTTCTTCATAAAAATAACCCACTCCCCAAAACCAGCACCCTTTTTTCGTATACCTATATACACTGACTGACTATATACGCCTTCGGTTTGCCTCCTTGAACTTTATCATCTTCGGTCGGTCGTCTAGCTTTTGCAAAGGATAATAATGTTCTTTTCTTAGCCCCAGATCCCATTCCGAACACGGCAGCGCTAGCATCAAGTTTTAGCAATAATGCCGAAGAATTATACGGAAGTAGGTATTCCACGGATGTTGGGCTATCTCCGACATTGGGCGCCACCTTCCTGCCAGCAAAGGTGGAGAGAATAATGGCGACTATGAACTGTTTTTGAGGTGAACTGGAAACGGAAGTTTATCAACATCATCCATGCAATCAGTATACATTCAGGGGAAAGAGTTGTTCTGACATTGGATGCTTGACTTGTTGTTCTGCCGGTTATGATGCTTTTTTTTTTTTTTTTACACTATCAGATCTTTGCCGAAGAGAGCTTAGTACAAGCAACATCTTGCGACCAAAGAATTGCCAAACACAATTTAAGTGCTTATCAGGCTCATCACTTAGTGTAGTGTTAGTAGTTAGTAAGCAACAAACTACTTAAAACATACACTTTACAAAATAAAATTAAAAACAATAATTATAAAATAACAAATAAAATGACATTGAAAAAATTAACAATTACAAACATTTAAGAGCGTGGTACACTGGTCTTCAATGAAGCTTTGAGTCTATTCTTACTTATATTAAAATCAAAAAAATTAGAGTTCAAATTCAGAATGATGCACATGCGGGTAAAAGGCTCATGCATTCCATAATTGGTACGGTGTTGAGATATATGCATTAGTTCTAGACTACAAGTGTTGTGACCTCCACCACGGTAGTTAAGGCTAGTACAAGATAATAAATCAGGTGCATCAATAACGCCCGTTAAAAGTTGATGAATAAATACAATATCATTATTAATTCTCCTTTGTGCCAAAGTTTGAATCTGAAGAAGCTTAATCCGGTGTTCGTAAGGAGGAAGATTATAAGGATCGGACCACGGTAGTCCTTTCAAGGCGAAACGTATAAAATTACGCTGTACTGCTTCTAGTCTATTCTTATGGACATCGTAAAAAGGAGTCCATACCTGTGATGCGTATTCAAGATGAGGGCGAACAAGACTGTTGTAGAGAGCGAGGGTAACATAAGGATCCTGAAATTCCTTAGACCAACGTTTAACAAACCCTAACATAGAGTTTGCCTTGTTGACTATTAAATTTATATGCTTCGTAAAATCAAGATTAAAAGTAAAATGAACCCCTAGGTCTTTGAAACTATCAACACGACGCAATGTGTGCTGCGATATTTCATAATCAAATGAACTAGGAACTTTTTTTTTAGAAAAAATGATCGCCTGACATTTTATAGGGTTGAGATTTAAACCGTTTTTACTACACCAAATAACAAAACTGTTAATATCTTCTTGCAAAAGTAAACGATCACTCACAGATTTGATGCTTTTGAATATTTTCATATCATCCGCAAAAATTAGAATTTCACTATAACGTATATAGAGGGATACGTCGTTGATAGCTAAGATAAAAAGAAGGGGCCCCAAATGACTACCCTGGGGAACTCCAGATTTGGCAAAGAAAGGGTTGGAGACAGAGCTCCTAAATCTAACTTGATAGGATCTATTATGGAGATAAGAAGAAACCCAATTGATGAGTTTAGGAGGGAAGCCAAACACCTTTAACTTAAACGTGATGATATCGTGTGAAAGTTGATCGAAAGCCTTAGAAAAATCTGTATAGATGCAGTCGAGTTCTTGACCATGTTCCAACGCAGTTGAGCACTTGTGCAAGAATGCAAGTAAATTGGTTATTGTCGATCGCTTTTGCATGAATCCATGTTGTTGATTGCAAATTATATTCTTACAGTTGAATGTCAAACTATCGCACATTACTTGCTCAAAAAGCTTAGGAATGCAAGATAGCTTGGAGATTGGCCTGTAATTGCATATATCAGATCTGTTACCCTTTTTAAAAACTGGTGTAAGTGATGTAAGTTCACGCAGTAGCGTAGCTACCATGGTATCAGCCGTATCAATGATATGGGGCTCCGAGATAAAGGGGCCCCACGATACAGAGGACTCGATGTGTGTAAAAATATTTTCATTGAGATGAATACGACACACAATGTCGATAACTTTTTTAAAATGTAGTTATTTTGTTTCCATGTGTCTTTTCGATAGTTTTCCTATTCTAACTGTGACGTGCAACACCTTTGTTTTTTTACTGGAACGCGTGCCAGAAAATCAAGAAACAGTATTTTGTCCCTTTTACCGTACAAATAAAAGGCAATTATTGAACCGCCCCGTGCCATAACTTTAAGACTACAGCTAAGATTAGACGGTCAACGTTAATGGTCAACGCATTGACTCCTTGAAGTCATCAGAAACATCGTCAAAATACTGTCAACGTAGACGGCGGCAACTAATGAAATGTTGACGATAACACGAATCACAGCAATCAGTCAATGTTGTCCCAAAATTCGTTGACGTGTTATATGTGTTAATGCGATTGGTGCACTTTACCGTCAACGAATTGACGCACGTGACACGTTGGCGTAGTGTTGCTTAAACATCGATAGTTTCCATTTCCGATAGTATCGATATTTTTACAAAAAACTGTCGATAGTATCGATACTATCGATAGTCTTACCAAATGAATTACACACATATTTAAAATGCCTTAAAAAGACTTCTACTGCAAAATCCATTGAATCATAGAATGAGTTATGATTTTTGAAAAGAAAAATATATATTTTGTTATAAAAAGGTCTCAAAATTTCTTTTTAAAAATTGAATTTAAATGATAATAACCACTTAGTTTTAGCTCATTCAAAACTACAGTAGACGCTCGATATAGTGAAATAATAAAAACCAAGACTGTTCACTCTTTCGAGATTGTTCACTATTTCGAGCGGGAGTTTTATATTGCGTTTTCATTAGGCCAAATGAGGTAATTTCGTTGAAATTTTCCAAATTAGATCCGAAATTACCTCATATCCCATACAAATTCACATTTTTAAATGAGATGATTTCCTCGAAATTTGCACGAAATTAGGTTGGAAATTAGGTTTGAACAAATCGAACACACCTTTAATTGAATGCGATTGAATAAAAATAGAACAGCTTCTGACACAAATGTCAAACATGAAGTTTAAGCTTCAAAATATTAAATTATTAACGTAATTATTTTCACGAACAAACAAAACAAATTTTTAGTGCGGGAACTTGGTAAAATTAATTACTTGTTTTTAATAGATAATAGCTAGTCATAATTTTATTTCTTTTTTTCAGCCATGTCGCGATTACGGTGCGATTCAATGTTGGCGAGGAAAACCACGATGCTTTTCACAACAGCGCAAAAGGCTGGAGAAGGGACTGGAGATTTCCTATCAAGCAGCCCCAGCAACAGAACGTAGAGGAAGTGAACTCATGAAACAACTTCCTCAAAGGAAACTTCTTTAATCGCAAAAGATCTGGGAGTATAGAAGTATCAAAGGAATATATCAATCTTTGTTCTTTTGTTCGTTATCGGTGCTTCAAATCTCTTCAAGTATGCCACTGAATTTTCATAAGTCCAGGCTACGGAAATTATAATAAAAAAAATCTCACTGCCTACGGGTCACCAAGGCTATGGAGTTCTGCGACCCTAACTGTCCGCAATTGGAGCCATCAAAAGAAAATATTTTTAATAATTTATTTGTTGTTTTTATTTGTTGTAAATACATATCATAATAAACTTTTTAAATATTTAACATTTTGATATTTATTCACTTGGAAACAAGCTCTCCTCTCTCCTGATCACCGAGGTTCGAGAACACTTAAATTAGCTGCAATAGGTTTGTCCTTAGAGCTGGCAAGCACTTCAAGAAACCGTCAAAGCAGAATGTCCTTAACAGCATGTGGGGCTCATTAACGGCGTGGTGGAACTTACCCAATCTGGGCCAGCCAATCGTGCCGAATGCAGACGGGAAAGGTGTAATGCCCAGTTCATTGAATTCCATGTGCAACTTATGAAATCCGTCAGATAAATGCATTGGGTTATATGGCCAAATTTAATTGCATATTTGAAGTACTTCTCGGGCAGGATCGATACCGCTGAGTCGCATGTGTTCCCACATTTTAAATGTTCGTTTTTCCCGTGACAGACAGATTCCATGAAATGAGCTAAGTAGCTGCTTAAAGAAAGATTCTTTATACCTAAATTTACAATGAAATGATAAATTAAAGCGGTATTAGAATAAGTATATGAAGTGAATTACCTTATTCCTTGCACGAGACATCGAAAAGATTCTTTTCTTTTTTATTTAACACGACTTAAAACAGAAATAAACCAGTACCAGTGGTCGTCATTTTTCGAGCAAAAGTCCAAATGGAATTTATCCAGAACTGTAGCTCGAGAGAGCATAGTTTTGGTTTTCTTTGTGTTTAATGTTTCAACCAGAAGGATCATCCAATTACAGAAGCCATAGGTGGCGAGTTTCGAGCTAAATTGTCGATTTCTTCCCGAGTAGTAGATTTTAGTACACAGGGTCTAGAAAGGTACATTTAACAGATGTGTGAATCTTGATGCACTACATACTTACAACACATTCAGTTGACAAAGTGTGCTAAATGGGATGTTCAAGGATACTCCAATTATTGCAATTTTATATTTTCCTGAGACTTCGCAATTGAAGCTGGATAGTGGCTTTCTATCGAACCTGCTTGGCTGAAAGTTTTGGTATGCGCGTCTCCCTCTCAAGTGTCGTTCGGTATTGTCGATGCTCGATTCGATATTGTTCTCTTATTATCGAAAAAGAGGTCCTGCTCCAGATTCCAGAATCTGAAGAAGATACATAATTAATTGGTTCATCAGAATTCTTTGTTTTGAAAAATTTAATGCAGGAATTCGATTTGACAAAACTGAAATGTCAAAACTATCAACCCAAATTCCAGGGCTGTCAAACGAAATGAGCAAAATAGATGAAAACACTTTTTCTGTAATTTGCGAAATTACCTCATTTCGGCTCTAATGAAAACGTGATATTAAAGGGCTTTCTAAAGATGAATTCGATCCAAAGTGCACATTTTGTTCGATGTTAACTTTAAATTTATTTAAGCGTTTACCAAAGCTGTGAATGAGGTCTAAACAAACAAATGAAAACAACTCCTCAGTGATTTTAATCAATGTTTAATGTTTGCGAGAAATTTGTATACAAAAAACATTTTTATATAAAATTTTGTGTGTTCATTGCTGTGGATAGTTCACTATTTCGAGTTTCACAAATAAAGCATCTACGGTATTTTCGTTTAATGTTTTTTGCCATTTTAAGAATTTCAAGTACCTATATAACCTATATTTGGTTTCAACTATTCACATATTTGATGTCTTAGCACTTAACCAACAGAACCATAATCTTATGTCGTTTTCGATTGGACGTTCGGAGTACGCCTTTTCTACTCCATTTTCAATCCATCTACTCAAAAAGCCTTCGTGGCTGTTCGGAGTACCGTTGTCAGAATATTTTTCTATTCCCGATTTGAAGAAGGAGTAGATTTGGAACACACGCATAAACATACAGTTTTTCGTCGCACTACTTGTCAAAAGTGATGAATGCTTGAAGAAGGCATTTTATAATATGGCATTATTCAGTAGTGTGTGTGTAAATTTGACAATACGATGTTTTCATATTCTATTGGAATCAAAAAGGAGTAGAACAGTCAAAAAATCCAATCAAAAACGACATTGATGTCAAGATTTCAGTATAAAAAATTATGATGGAGACAATAGACAACCATAAAATATCATACGTTTTTGCTTTAAATTTGTATGGTAACAAGCCTTTCATTACATTATTTGGAATTTTTGAAACTATCGATAGTTTTTCAAAACTATCGATGTACGCGATAGTTTTTTACTATCGATACTATCGATAGACTATCGATGTTTAAGCAACACTACGTTGGCGATTACACTACTTGACCACATCCAAACATATGAACGTTGACGCAGAGTGGACTAGAACAAAATTCAATCATTTTTAGCGTTGACGATCACACGACATTGGCTGTACTCGTGGTGTTATCGAACAATTTTTGAAGTTTTTTTCCTAACCCGGAAAAAAGTGATTTTAGGGTAATTGCGTGAAATTTGGATCGTAATATACTTTTGCCGTCAAAATATAGTTTGTCTTCCATCTGTCAAGCCACCAACTGTCAAATTCCATCGAAAGATGGCTACGATGTCAATGGATTAAAAAACCTCTTAAGATCAGAATTTTAAGTTTCACTGCTTCGGAAAAAAGTCCCCCATCTGTCAAGCTATTTTAACTGCTAATTTATTTAAAATGCTCAAAAAAAAATTCAAAATTTTCTAGATTGATATGAAGGTCAACGCAGGCTACGTTGATATGGCAGAAAATTATGCTGTGTCAACGTAAAAATACACTCAACGCGTTTGTGAACGTGTCCTAACTTTGTTGACAGAGTGATTACACGGCCAACGAAAATATTCATCGTATTGACCTTTAAATTTGTGTCAACGAGAATGTCAACGCAGCCGTCAACGCTTCGAAAGTATTCTGCGTTGACGATCACCCGACAAGACAACTTATTTAAAGTTCCTAGATTGTTATACTTTTAAAATATGTCGATGAATGTTAATTTTGCACGAAACAAAAATTGATGTTCCATTGTCAAAAAAATAAAATGCACGACTGGGTCGTTCAAGCTCTTATGTTCAAGATACTGCGGGCTTAAGAAAATTGTATATACAAACATGGAAATTATGAGAGACAAATGTAGAGAAGCATGAAATACGACATTTAAATTAGCTAAAACAACTCTTTTGACAGTTTGAGGTGAAAAAAAAGTATGCCATCTTAATTCATGATGGAATATGATTGTATGGGAAAAAAATTTTAAATCGTTGGAGCGGTTTTTTTAAATTAATTTTTTATATATAAAATTCTTAAAACATTTTTAAGAACAAATTTTGGTATGCAGATTTAAACAATATACTTATGTGTATATAATAACAAAATTTGAAACAAAATTGTCAACCCGTTTTTGAGATATCGAATTTTCAAAAAAAAAATTTGAAACTTTTTTTAAAAATCCAAAAACTTTTTTTGGAAAATTTTGGTATGCAATATTATTTAATCTTATCTGAAATTTTTATATATAAAAAAATTCATTTAAATCCGTTAAGCTGATAACGAGAAAACTCAAAATAAAAAAATACGTTCTATGACAGGTACTACTAATAGTTGCTATGTGTAAAATTTTATAATTTTTGATGGTAGATCGTACTTATTTTAATATATGAAAAAAGTTTAATCAAAATCGTAGAAGTCGTTTTCAAGCAAAAAAATATTTTCCTTTGCGGTTTTTTCACTTTTGTATGGAAGGTACCGTTATTTTTCCATAAATGTAAAATTTTTTCTAAAAAATATTTTAAAGAGTACTAAAAAGGTCTTAAATATCGAGTTTCAAAAAAATCTATGATGCCGTTTTCGAAATATTTGATTTTCCAAAAAAAAATTTGAAATATTTTTTAAAAATACAAAAAATATTTCTGTGGTGTTTGGTAGAAACATGATAACTCCAAAAATTGAGTTTTCCAGAAAACACATTTGAATATTTTTTGCAATGTTGTAAAAAAGCCTTTTGAAATAATTGGAAACTTTTTTTAAAATTATGTATTTATTTAACTAATCTTCAAATGTACATTCAAAATTCTTTAAAAAATGAAATATGTTTGGAGTTTCTGGCAGTTATCATGTTTATACCAAATACAAAGGAAAAATGTACGGGCCAAATCGGGAGTTATCATGGAAAGACAGTTTGTAATTTTTTATATTTTATTTTTATTTTGTATTTATGTACATTGAACTTAACAAAAACTTATAATTCATAATAAGATCACAGCTTAAGTGCTTAAGTGAGTTTGGAGAAAAAGTTTATTCGTCGTAATTTTCATCGCTGTCACTCATATAAGAATATGTTGCTTGCGACTGAGAATGTTTTAAAGTTTTGTAAAAATCATGGTAAATTGGGTCGATAAATGGCAGCAGATCCTGGATGTCGTTATATTTCTTTATGTCTATAGGGACCGTTTCACGATAGGCTAATGGAAGGTTAATTTTGTCCAAGGAAAAAGGTTTGCCTCTCCTGTGCATGGAAAAAAATCTGAACGGTTCAGATATATTCAATGAATACTTAAATGCGATAACTTTACTGGATGTTTTGAACTCTAGCCAAAAAATTTTATTCCAAGAAAAACTATTTTTGTCTGTGGCAGTGTTTCTTTTTGCAAAATGTGTGGCTAAAAGCTTAGAGAATCCTAAAAAGTCTTCTCGTGCCATCAATTTGACATCAAATTTAGTACTTGTCATTTTAACAACAGACACCCAATCTTGAGGAACGGAAATAGTGCTGTTGTGTTTTTTAAGAAATCGTTCTATTGAAGCGTGATCACTGTCACATTCTAAGTGAGTGTGTCCTGGAACAAGGAATTTATGGTGTATTTCTTTTAAACTACTTTTCCGGTTCAGTGCCAGCTGAAACATTGTTGGTAGTATATTGTTTCTATTTTGACCAGGACACGTATCAGAATAAAGAATCAGCTTTTCTACACTATCAGGTAGGCCAAGAATGAATTTGAATAAGCAAGACGAAATTTCATCAGCTCCTCTCTGTGCAATACTTTCGTACCATATATAGCAAGATGTTCGTTTTGTGGTGACATTGCGGATCGTAAAATTAAAAGTCCATAACTTTCTCTTATAAAATGATACACTTGCGGTTAAATTTGGTGTAGCCAAACACTTCTGAAGATCAAATGCAGCAACAACAATTTTACCAGAACTCTCCTGACTTATTCTTTTATCTTCTCTTTTTGCTTCATAATGTTGTGCAGCCTTATCCTGATGTTGGATCAACTCGGTTTCGAGCTCTTGTTTTTGGCTATCAGAACTGCTTGATTTTATACTAAGAGCTAGAGAATCGCACGTTTTACAGGTGTCATTAGAAGGTTTTTTGAATTTCAAATTGAGAGTTTTGAAAACATTACGAAACACACTTATGCTTAACGGTTTTGAGTTGGATTCTTGAGAGGCAAAATATTTGTCTTTATACAGTTTGTATAAAACCTGCAAATTTAAGTTGTGTTGCAGATATCGCTTTGAAGTGTGCATTCGAGAGTAATGGCTCTCGTATGCTGGAAAGCTATTAATAAACTCTTTAGCGAGAGCTATGTCTTCGTCTGACCGTTTAATGCCTGGCGGTTGGAGTCCTCTACGATCATAGATCTCAAAAAAATTGATGTTGGCGATTCTTTTTTCTTCTTAATAATTTCATCTATGAAACCTCTTGTTTCGCCAAATACGTTAATAAAACAATTTTTACAAAGATCACCACCAGTTCCTTCTAGTTTGTATGATGCCGTAATTTGTCGAATTTTGAAACCGTTGCGACTTCGTCTAATTCTTGCCGTTTCTTTAATGGTTATTAAACTTGCTAAAAACTGTTTTTGAGCATCTCTACTTGGTAGGTTTCTGTAGTCTTCATAAGTTTGAGTTAAGTTAATGAAAGCAGCGTTCAACTTACATTTTGCTCTACAGGTGTCTGGCAAAGTTTTTGGGGGTCTTGCTGGCATACACTTACCTTTTGCGGTTATGTATGTTACACCTTTCTTTCGGCTCTCCAACCGTTCCTTTCTCAATTTTCGTTGCATGGGGCCATGACCTCTTTTTCTTTTTCTAACTGCAAAATGAGACAGCGGAACATCATCATTAGAAGAAAAATCCGATTCTTGTAACTGCTCAACTTCTGCATGTGCGACATCAACAATTAACTCCAAAGATGAATGTGGGTTGGATAAATCAGAACACCCGGCACTGAAATTCTCAGACTCATTCAATACCGATTTTAAATTACAGGCAGTGTTATCCATCAATGATCTTCTGCATGTGTTCGATGTACATGAGGTACTCGGCTCCTGAGCGTCATCAATCTCTTGCTAAGCAAAGTTATTTGTACACTGGTAAGAGAAGTATGCAAAAAGAGTTGAGGTGATGGGAAAATCAAACTATAGCAACAATTTTTAATAAAACAAACCCGGTATGTACATATGTATAATGTATAACCGTATAACCGATAACGTAACTGATGCATCAAAGCAAATAAGTTTTATTTAATTATTTAATTTTAGGAGAGTTAGGATATTTTACTTCAGGGATTATAATGTTAACAAAATAGGATAAGTATAAGGCGATTGATTAACTTACTATGAAAGTTTTATTTAAAATGTATTCTTTATTTTCCATTTTGTTTAAAAAAAAATAATTTCAGCAGTAATGAGCTTAAAGGTATTCACAGTTTCGTTGTCCACATCAGTATGGTATATATGAATAAATGATCTTGAGAAATAACCGTTCTATTTGTCAGACAAGCCATAATAAGTGTTGCCAAATATGATTGCAATAAGAGAGTAGCATGACACCTATTTAATTAGCATAAGTATTTTAGTATTAGATTTCGTACATGGTATCGTATGTATCAAAAAATTTTTTATTCCTACATATTTTGTTTGGTACAAACTTGATAAGTACACATATCAGGTTTATATCAAATATAAAATTCAAAACTATTACTTATCATCTTTGGACCAAATATTTACACCGACTTCTAGTGCCACTACAACTTTCTTCTTTACACTGATAAAAATATTGATCAAAAGAATCATATTAGCATTCAAAACAGAAAAAATCGATTTTTGGAGTTATCATGTTTCTACCAAACACCACAGATTTTTTCAAAAATGTTGGTACACAAAACTATATACATTTTTTGGAAGCTTCTGTATAAAAAATAATTGAAATCGGTCATACCATTTTGAAGAAAATCAAAAATTAAAAAAGTGGTTCCTTGGGAGGTACCATTAATAACCATTTTTGAAAAATGGTTTTCCACCCAAAGAAAGCCTTTACTAAAATAAATTTATTGAATTCTTTTTAAGAAAAGTTGTCGAGCCGTTTTTGAGAAAAATACGATTATGTAAATTTGCCAAAAAAAAATGTATGGCAGGTACCGTTATTTTTGGTTCTAAAAAAAAAATGAAAAAAATTTGTCGGCAAAATCACCAAAAACCACTATGTACCAAGTTTGAAGAAAATCGATCGAGCCGTTTAGGCTGTAGACGAACAGACAGACAGACAGACAGAATTGTGCCACCCACTTTTTTGGTGTTCTCTATCATCGTTTTTTTTTTTTTTTAGCTCAAAAAATAACGGTACTTGCCATACAACCGTTAAGGAAAAGCTTATTTATCTCAAAAACGGCTCCAACGATTTTGATAAAAAAGAATCAGTGTATTATTGTAGATATTATATACTTTTAAGTAAGAAAAAAAATAACCAAAGACATTTATTAACGGTATCTGTCATATAACGTTTTTTTTTGATTTTTGGTTTTCTCATAAACCGCTCATCCGATTTCAATGAATTTTTTTTGCACAAAAGCTTTGTTAGAATATAAATAATACTGCATACCAAAATTTTTAAAAAAATAAATATTGGATTTATAAAAAAAGATTCAAAATTTGTTTTTGAAAATTCAATATTTCAAAAACGGGTTGATGAATTGTTTCAGTTTAAAATGTATATAAATATATACTCAAAATTGGCACACCAAATTTTTTTTTGAAAAATGTTACAAACATTTTATATATGGGTCAATATTTCAAAATATTAATATTTCAGTCTCCTTCATTTTTGAACCGAAGTACAAAATTTTATTATAGGTTTGTTAATTGGATGGCTTGAAACAAACTAGTTCTAATATTCGCTCTAGAAAAAATAAAGTTAAAAAAAATATCATACCCGCTATCTTCATTTAAACACCCAAAATGTCATTCCCCTGACGTGTCCCCAGTCCTACTTATCACACTGTCTGAATTTTAGCAACGAAACTAAAAATGATACAAAAAATCTAATGATGCAGTCTTTTTAATAATATATGCATCCTTACTAAAAAATAGTTAAATGATTTTTAATTGCTTTATTTTTTTTAAATAGGAGCTATTAAGTAAGTGTCCCCCATAAATTGATCATTTCTATCCCACCAATAGAAATTTAAAAAAAATATATATAGGCTCAAAATAGAAAACTGATTTTTATGTTGTTTAACGGTACAGAATTGCTCTTTATGAAAATTGAAGTAAGCGTTTCAAAAAAACTTTGTTGTCTTTTTTATTTCAAGTTAAGGCAGTGACTTTGTTTTTCGTCAAGCAAAATTGTCATTCCTCTAACGCGTGTTTTTTACTAAACTGTGTGGTATAAAAATTAAAAAGTTTTACTCGTCTGTGTCTTTTACCTGTGCCTACGTGAAAAATAATATAAAACATCTAATTTTCTAATAACCTCCATTTAATTCTCATAAAACACCCTTCGGAGTCATTCCCCTAACATCATTTTTTGTGTCATTCCCCTGACTTTCAAGTTTTCATTATAATGATTGATTGCGTTCTGGTAACTCTAGAAGGATCAATAATATTACATTTAAACATATTTACAGTATTTTTAGTAGTTTTGAATTTTTTCACATTTTCTCGGTCAAAATATCATAAAAAATACGATTATTAATATAAAATGTTTAGTCTCGCAAAATTCTTGAATCATGAGAGCAAGTTCGTGCAACATAGTCGTGGATGCTATTTTTCATGTAAGTATTTGTTCTTCTTTTTCTTTACACTCCTGAAACCATTCGCAAAATTAAATATCCATCTTATCAACGGAGTAAATATAGATTTTTGTCATTCCCCTGACACAAGTATCATTTCCCTGACTTAAAAAACCGTTAGATTTGATCAAATGTTATGACTCCTTCTTTTAAAGTGGTTATTATAGAGTTATTAAGAGACATAATTGTTCGTCTACCAAAATAAGTTCTTTTGAGCGAGGGTCCACTTTGGAGTGAAAAATATTAATGTTTTGAAATATTGACCCATATACAAAATTAATTTTTAAGAAAACGGCTCCAATGATTTTAAATTTTTTTTTTGCATATATTGATATTTTTTTAAGTAATCAAATGGCATACTTTTTTTGGCACTCTAAGTTATTTATCAGGCTATTTAAACAATTAAAAGAACGATTTAAATGCTTTTTTATACTTTTTCTATAATTACTTGAATATTTTTTAAAGTTCTTAAGTTCCACACAACTTGAAAATAAGAGCAAGTACGTGCGATCTAGTCGTGCATTTTATTTGTTTGCCAATCGATAATCGGAATTGTTTTTAACAATTGGTTTTTAAAACGGGTTGCGGAAAGCCCTTGATTGAGGAAGAATAAGGGCAGTTCAAAGCGTGCAGTGAATTGTTTTTAAAACATCGGGATATCGCAGGAAAAATATAATATGGTAGAAGCCAAAAAGTGGTAAGCAATAATTTGCAAAATGAGTCTGGCTATGGGAAAATAATGAAAGAAAACCATTACACAGTGGCTACGAAAGCGGGTAGTTAAACCAACATCCGAGCTGCACCCAACTCTCACCACTTTGCTTCAAAAACAATTAAAAATGGATGCTTCAAAACTATGTATGTGAGTGACCCTGGTTTCGATTCTAACGTCAAGTCAAGAACTACTCCTTGCATTTGAGTATCAAAAAACTATCTAGCTACCATAAGACAATTTAGACACCTTGAACTGCTCTGTTTCAGCTGTCATCAGCTGTTTTTTTCACAAGGGATTTAAATAATTGAACTTTCCGGAAAGCTTGGGATAGGTAGCTGAACCCGTCCATTTTTCTTTTGGGAGAGCACGATAAACAGAAACAAGGTATGTAATCAGCTATACTTATTTTTTGTGTGACGACACAGAGAACCTATTAAGATTGCACCCGCCATGGCGACAACCTGGCTCATAAACTCATCGCCCTGGGTTAGTGAAAAGTTACAGTCTAAAAACTAGGTACCTTTCCATTGAAATTTTGAATAAAAAAAGTGTAGATTTCCGATACATTTAAATTAATTTAATTTATTTTAATTCAAAAGAAAATGTGTTATCGTTTTGAATTCGAAACCTTCTGTTTAGAATTTCCAAATTATTTAATAATTTTCTCAAAATTCAATTCAATTCTGACTCGTTAGCTTCATTTTCCATACAAAAATTAGAATTATATACACTTCATTTTTTTAGAACCAAATTTAACGGTAGGTACCTGTCATACATTTTTTTTTTCATTAATTCAATATTCTCAGAAATGATCCGACAGATTTAAAAAAAAATTCTACCATTAATTCAGTGGTAAGCCTTTTCTAAAGGTTTTGATAAGTTCTTTTGATTTTTAAGAAGTATTAAAACTTTTTTTTGAAAACTCAATACATTCATAATCATTTTTTTTGAAACTTGGTAAATAATGATTTCTTAACTTACTTCAAAATATTTACTAAAAAATATTTTACTTTGATGCAAAAATAACGATACCTACCATACAAATGTTTAAAAAAAACCGTTGGGGAATATCTAATCTTACTTAAAAATGATTACCGTTAAATATAAAACAATTTAACGCTGGATTAATAATAACTCCCATAGAACGTTATTTTGAATATTGAATTTTCTTAATATTGGTTGAATGGATTTTAATTACATTTATTTATAAATATGTAATTCCAAACTTTCGAAAATTTGAAATCTTAAAATTGGGTTGGTGTCAGCTCTCCCCTGGACAAAATCCTGCGGGCAACTATGATATCAAACATATTGAAAAGTGGCCAGTGTAACTATTTTCTCAGAAACGCTAGGGAGAGTTTATACTAGTGTTTCCGGTTTTAAGCATGCTTCATGCACGGAACAAAAAAAAAATCAATAAATGAAACCCTTGAACTTAATTATTGTTCCATATTCAAAGGTATTTTCGCTATCCTATCTTATGAGCAAACATATCGCGCAGATTGATAAGAATTACTTAAGAAGGGATTTCTTTATCTTTCTGCTGATTTAATGTTGATTTTCTTTCTTCCTTAATACTTATTTTATATTATGGCAATACCTTGTCTACTTGACCCCCATTGGGCCAAGTGAACTTGGTTACGCTAAAACGAGTCGGATTTTCGGATTTGTTTCCTGATAAAAGTTTGTATTTCGTTTATAATGTTTCGGTGGCGCAAGATGGATTCCCAAATGCTGTACACAGTGTCAAGGATAATATCATAGTCTATGGTCAAGTGGGATTCTTGGAATTTAATCTCTGGCAATGAATTTGTAATGAAAACCTTATTTATAACGTGTGTATAGCTCTAGGTGTATTGCAACATCATTATACCCTAATGTTGACACTTCTTAAAGAAACATAAAGGAAACCTTATCCTTCAGCTACTGATATATACCTACCTACTGTTATGTTGTGTTGATGATGGATGATAGTATACTTTCCGGTGGACTAATTAAAAGGACAAACGGCCGCTAGCAGCAAATTATAATAGGATCTTACTGGAATGATGTTTGTGTCGTGTGTTTCTTCATCCTGTGGGTTGTTTTTTTTTTTTTTTTTGGGGCTTATCTTAAAAGATATCTCATTTAGGTATGACACCTAATTATACTGAAGAAAATATTCCTTCCGTTTTGTTCATTAAATTCTGCATTTCAATCAAGATAATAAAACCACACAGAAATGAGGGAAAGAAAAGAATTCATGATTTTGAATTAAGAAGGATTTAGACTTAATGTGAAAATGTTGATACTAAATTGGATGGTTGCAAAATGACAGAGGAGAATTAATGTTCTTTTATTTAATTTATAATATTTTAATGCAACAATTAATCAATGTCAGTCATTTTCATGTTAGATTATTACCAAGAGAAAGTATTGTTTGGCCTACAAATTGTGTGTTTTGACGCTAAGTAACCGGATTGTGGTAAGCTTTGAATAAAATGGTAAACGAAGAATACTTCTACTAAACTCTTTACAGCGAATTCGCCAACTGGAAGCTTCTAACTGAATAAGTTCCGTGGTGTTTTTTTCGAACAAAAATCACATTCAGTTTCAAAATTCAGTTTTCATCTTGAATTTCGTGCAAAAAACGAATCCAACAGAAACAACTTACATTCCTGACATAGTCCCTTAAAAATCAAAACAAACAAATCACAAAAACGTTATTCAAAAATCAAGTGCCGTTTTAACATCTTTCCAAAATGCTAATGTCAACAATTGAAGTCAATCGATAAGAATATTTCTACCTTCGAACCTGGTGAAAATATACCTTTTTCGCTTTGGTTATAGAAGAAACGAAAATGTAAAACTTGTAAAAACAAATTCTTATGCTGTGCTAGATCTATACCTGAAGGAAGAAAACCTAACAATTTTCCGGTACCTTGAAGCATGATATCTGCACGAGTGAAGCCTGCCATTGTGTTTTTTTTTTGCCTTGTCCAGAATTTATATCCACATACATGGAGCTAGCATAGAAACGTATGTATATAGAAAGCTTTCACTTTTTTTTTAAACAGAAAACCATGGTAAGGGTAACAGAAAATATTATTCCTTTTTCTATGTTAATCACTTGAATGAAGGGAAAAGTCAATAGACGATCCAGGATGACGACGATATGTTGATAATGATGATGATGGGAGAATTTGTCTATTCCTATGCCAACCTGATTTTCAAAACTCAAAAAGTCTAACATGCTTGTTCAAACAGAAGATGGAATGCGTCCTTCTCTGTCAGTAGGACTAGGGCACCTTAAAAAAAGAAACCTTCTGAATTTCACCTTTTGAGTAAATTGAAGGAAATTGATGTCGATTGAAATAAAATGTCTCATGTCCATTTGATTGAAAAAATGCTAAAAGTTTCTTATAGAACACTTTTTTTTTCAACATTTTGGTATATTAATTATTTATGTGCGACAAAAAATGTTAGAAATACAGCCTGACAAAGTTGCTAATATCTAGCGAAAATACAACTGAAGGGTTCAGTGGAAAAATGGCTTAAGTCCAAAACTAAACTAATGATGACATCTTGGAGATTTTTATGAGTACTATCTGATGTAGTATAGCTCCCTTCACAAAGGACTTTGAAAATTCGCAAAATGGGTTTTCAATCAGATCTGTGTACTTATGGCATAAAAACAAATACAAGTACAATTACCTTGTACTTGAATTTTCTTAAGTACCAGTACAATTCCTTGGTACTTGTACTTGAAAATTTCAAGTACCAGTACCGGTACTTGAACTGGTACTATAATTCCACAAAAGACCTTGAAATTTGTATTGATTACTTTTGTATTTCTGAGTTAAATACTTTTCAATTCCTTTTTAATTCCAAAAGTACTTATAATTACTTTTAATTACTTTCTGTAGTCACGACGAGAAAACTGCGACACAGATCCTCGTTTAAACTAAAAAGGCGAGATCACAGCAAGACGAACCCAATGACCATGATATACTTTATCTTATTTTAACATCTTTGAAAAAAAATCTATTTGCAATAAATAACTTTGGCAAGACTTTAGCGAGACCAAAGCGAGATGAAGGAAAAACATTCTTAATGCGGGTGGCAATGGTGCAGCGGATGTAGTGCTTGACTGCTAACTTAGAGGTGTGGGTTTGAGCCCCATTCTAGGCAGCATTCTTTTCTATATTCTCCCAGCTTAACTGGATGCCACCCATGAGATTTAATGAGATGATAAACACCTTGATCTCAATCCACTGTGCCAAGTCTTGCCTATCCTCCTACTCTTTCTAACTAGTGCCGTGTAATTCAGGTTGCATTTAAAAAGACCTTAGGTCTTATAGGCATATAGTTAAAATTATTATTATACAAAAAAAAAAATGCCAAAAACCACTTTAAATGTCATGGCGAGATCATAGCGAGAATACCACGACACAAATCCCCGTGGAAACTCGCACGGCGAGACTACAACAAGAAGAAAACAATAGCCATGGCACTGGAAACCAACATTGGACTTTTGAACCACGTTTAAAGCTTATCTTAACTTCTTTGAAAAATTTTATTTTGTTAAAATAGAACTTTGGTGAGACTATAGCGAGACTAAAGCGAGATGACAGTAAATTATGCTTAATGCCAAAAACCACGTGAAAATGTCATAGTGAGACCAAAGCGAGACCATAGCGAGATAGCCATGAAACAGATCCCCGTGTAAACGGTCACTGTGAGATGACATTGAGACGAATACAATGACCACGACACTGAAAACGTTTGGACGACCACGGTGATTTCAGTTTAAAGGTGGGTCCACACTATGCCGATCAACATTATTGGTTAACATTGTCGATCAACATGCTAGTGTGTACGTGAAAAACTTTCGTAGCAAACATTTGTGTGGTTTGGAATTTTCTGATCGATGCGTCAGGATGCAACTGAAGGGTTCAGGGTTTGAATCCTGGTGGTAGCCAACTTTTTTTTTTATTTTTTCTTGTGAACAATTAAGTTAAAACGATATTATAAAGATTAAATACTTATTCACAACAAATATTGCATTTTTCATCTAGTAAAAATGTGATTAATGAGAATGACGCACAAAACCAATAAATTATGTTCATGAAATTAAAACCCTACAAATGTTTTTAATAAAATGAAATTTGTTGAACAACTTTGTCGATTGCTATCCATTTGAATCGGGTTACGTTCGGGTCAACAACAATGTTGATTGGCTTTGTCGATCAACACGTTTACACTTACCCAACACTGTTGATCAACGATGTTGATCTACACAACTCGACATAATGTGGACGCGGCTTAAGACATACATATATTATTTCTAGTTTTTTTTTTTTAAAGGAATTAAAAGGAACTGTAAGTTCTTTTGGAATTAAAAAGGAATTGAAAAGTATTTAAGTAAAACTCACGAAAGTACAAAAGTAATCAATACAAAAATTTCAAGTACCTACTTTTGTGGAATCAAGGACCAGTACAAGTACAGGTACACGTACTTAAAAATTTTAAGTACAAATGCCAAAGAATTGCAATGGTACTTACAAATTTCAAGTACAAGGTATTTGTACTTAAATTGTACCTAAGTACCAATTATATCTGAAGGTGTTTTCACAACTTCATATAGACTTCATATATAACTTCATATCAAAAATTGCCAAAAAAAGAGAAGGTCCTACCCTTTCACATAAAAAAGTATCCTTCCACAAAGTAGCACCACCAACAAATTACTCGAAGGTGCGTCTGCTCAACTCCAATCTTTAAAGACATAAACCAAAAGTTACCGAAAAGAGACAGCACTTGCATAATTTAACTTGAAGGTGTGTCTACTCTACACCTATCTTTTAAGACACGAAACTTTATTTTCCCAAAGCACATTTGGTGTTTGAAGGTGTTTCTATAATTTGTTCATGTTCAAAATAACAAAAAACTACCAAAAAACGGAGGTCACATCTTTTGATATCAAAAAAACTATGTTCCCGAAAATTGGCAACATTTACATTTTACCCTAAGCTGCATCTACTCAACACATATCTTCTAAGACCTTATTTTCTCAAAGCTTTTGGTATCTGAGTGCGTCTCTTCAACACAAATCTTTTCAGACATCAACACCTATCTTCTTAGACATTAAAGGTTATTTTCCAAACACGCGTTTGATACCTATCTGCAGGCATTTCCGTTACTTTTTTTCATGTAAAAAAAAAAAAAATATGGAGGTACGTTGACATAAAAAAAGTATTTTCCCGAAAATCGGTAACACTGAGATCTTAGCTGTAGGTGCGTTTACTCAGGATCTATCATTCAGACATTTATCTTCAAAGACATCAAGTTTGACATCTGAAAGCTTTTCCGCAAACTTCACCTGTCTTTTAAGATATCAACCGTTATTTTCCCAAAACGCGGTTGGTTTTTTGAAGCATTTTCGCAACTATTTTTCATGTTCAAAAATTAATAACTACCAAAAAAAGTAAATTCCACCATTTAGCATACAAAAAACTATTTTTCCCGAAAAGTGGCAACACTAACATTTTATTCGAAGATGCATCTATATCGTTATTTTTCCAACGCGTTTGGCATCTGTGGACATTTCCCAAATTCTGTTCATGTTCAAAATATTAAAAACTAATAAAGAAGTTGACAAAAGAAAAAGTATTTTCCCGAAAAGTGGCGACATTGATATATCAGCCGATGGTGCGTCTACTCAACATCTATCTTTAGAGACATCGACCGTAATTTTCCCAATACGCGTTTGGAACTTGGAAGCGTTTTCGCAACTTTTATGCTATTCAAAATATTTTCCAGCGTTATGTAATCAGTCAGTGAATCAGTGATCATCGTAAATATATAATTTTTATTTACGATGATCACTGACTCACTGAGTGACTGACTGACGACTCTGTAACGCTGGAAAATATTTTGAATATGAACAAAATTTCAGAAACACTTCCAAATGTCAAGCGCGTGTTTTTAAAATAACGGTCGGTCTCAAAAGATAGATGTTGACTACATGCACCGGCGAGTAAAATATCAGTGTGGCCACTTTTCGGGTAAATACTTTTTTAAGTGCAAAGGGTGGGACTCTCACGTTTTTGGTAGTTTTTAATATTTCGAACAATACGGCGCTGGGTTGATTTTTTAGAAGATAGTTGTTGAAAGGACGCACCTTCGAGTAGTGTAAGTGTTGCCACTTTTCGGGAACAAACTTTTTATGGCCAAATGGTGGAATTTTCATTTTTTGGTAATTATTAATATTTTGAACATGAAAAAAGTTGGGAAAGCGCCTCCAGATACCAAATGCGTGTTATGAAATCAGCGGTTCTTGACTTAAAAGAAAGGTGAACTTGTGGAAAGTAGTACCTCGTAGCATGATGGTTAGTGCGTAGGACCGTCATGTCGAAGGTGTGGGTTCGATTCCCAGCCGTGTCAACTAAAAACAGAAATGTTTTATCGGAGGTACTGCCTCTTGCGAAGAACTGACAAATCCTCCAAGGGTATACTTGTCATGAAAAAGTGCTTCCCACTTAGCCGTTCGGGCTCGGCAAAAACCTGTAGGTCCCCTCCATTTCTGTCAACAACACGCACACAGGAATGAATTGAGAGTTGTAAGTCACTAGGCAACGAGCTGTTGCGCCACACAATTTATTTATTTTATTTATGAACTTGCGGAAACGTTTCCGGATGCTAAAGGCGATATCTTAAAAAATAGTTATCTTAAAATAAAGATGTTGAGTAGGCCCACCTTCAGGCAAGATCTCAGTGCTGCCACTTTTCGGGAAAATACTTTTGTTTATGTCTATGAGTGGGACCTTCACATTTTTTTTTTGAACATAAAATAAATGAACGCAAAATGCGTGTTGGGAAAGTAGTAGTAACGTCTTAAAAGATGAGTGTTGAGTTGATGCTACTTCGGATAAAATGTCACCGTAGCCACTTTTCGGGAACATACATTTTTTGATGTCAAAGAGTGGGACCTCAACTTTTTTGGTAATTTTTAATCTTTTGAATATGAAAAAGGTTCGGAAACGTTTCCATGTGTCACATGCGTGTTTAAAAGATTACGATTGATGACTTAAAAGACGCAATTTTGGGTAAAGTTTCAGTGTAGCTACTTTTGAACTACTTATTTTTGTTACTTTCAAATATTTTGAACATGAAAAAAGTTGTGAAAATACCTGCAGATATATCAATCAATATTGAAAGAAATTATTTGTTGATAAATATTTTGTTAACACTTGATGTCAAAGGGCTTGTTTTATTCATTAATTTTGAACGGGTGCCTTAGGTGCGTTACAACCAACTAGTACCTATAGGTAATATAACTTTGTTAATTTTTGTATTAAAAATCAAAAACAACTGATTTTCTTTACCAATAGCAATCAGGAAACTTCTAAGGTTATTTCGTATACTTCGGTATTAGCAGTAATTGAGTAAGTGACTCCATAAAAGTCAACGCCCATAAAATGGGCGTAGTATGATCTTTGTACAGCTTTTATTCGAGGCAAACATGTTTGTATTAGGTTTACTAAAGCAACATCCGATTTCTTATTAATTTCGACGAAGATATAAATTTTTCAAAAAAGGGGGCTGACAGTGGGTGGAAATTGATTTTATTGGCTTCTAATTTTATTATTTATCATGTCTGATTTCATTAAAATCAGTTAGTTAGTTAGTCCTTTTCTCCCATGGAAAATGGCGTCTAAAGGGCATGGTCCAGAATACGGTGATGTTTACCCAAGGTTTTCTGACTCTCCTATTATATATGCTCTTTATTCGATTTTGGCGGTTAGACAAATCAGTGCGGAAATTTCTGCGAGACTTCACTACAGGGACAGGTGTAATTGTGTTTATATTCAACTCGGTGAAATTCTCCTGGAGCCACCTACTTTTGATTTTTCAAATCCCCATTTTCCAGGATATACCTATGTGTAATTTGGCACATATTCGTTTAAGTATGTTGTGTAGGTATAGGGCAAACTAGAACTCTACTGGACCTCAATCATTTCAAACAGAACAGTAAAAATCTAAATCGTACTATACATATCGATACCTTCCCGTAAGAATGTATTAAGCGACATTTCAAAAATTTTAAAGGCATCGAAAAAAACCTCTGGTCCAGTTATTTATTAATGTATTTAAAAAATTAAAAAGATTTGGAACGGCATTTTCAACTCAAAATGCCTCTAGAAATCTGTTTATTTCAACAAAATACCCAAATAAATAACTGAATAAGAGGTATTTTAAAAAATAAAATTAAAATTTTGAAAATGTCGCTTAATACATTCTTACGGGAAGGTATCGATATTACCTACATATAGAGGTAAAAGCATTGTGTATATTTGCACTTGGAAATTAGATTCCCACTTGGATGACAGGACACGAATAAGGTGAGGTTGGTATAATGTGCTATAGAATCACTATCTATCGTCCTTCATCAAGGACCTCTTCAGAGCAGAGCGCGGGTGGTTATTTACTTTGATTATATTTGCAGCTTCAATGAATAAAAAGAACGCTATGATATTAATACCCACCATCAGGAAATAGAAGAAAGAAAAAAACAGAAATGAAAGGACACCTTCTATCCGCATGGACATTGTGGAGGACATTCCAAAATGGATAGAACGTGCTTTTTAATGGCCATCCTGTCCTAAGTTGTGTACATTTCTACCAAGCGAAATCTGTTAACGGATATTGTCACGTTCTATTAAAACGTGAAAAGATTGCAGAACCATAGTGTGGTATGATGTGGGGGTTGGCCAGCCCTAGGGCAACATGGAAAAGGATTAAAAACTTGTTGGGCTGGCTGTTGTGCTAGACAATGGACCACAAAGACTATTTTACCCTTTTTTTTTGACTACGAAAAGGGTTGAGATGCGCCTTGCGGTGTGGTGTGGTTGTGATGGGCGCATGAAATATCGTGCAGATTAACTTAAAAGCTTTTGTGTGGCTTTCCGCTCAGCCGGTAGCTGTTGGTGGTGATGGTGATGAAACAAAGAGATCTCGTTTGCCATTCTCATCGTTGCTGGTTGGTCGACGCATATAGCTAGTTCATGATGGTATGCATCAGTGATGCACTCCACTTTGCCGCAAGTGGCGATGTTAAGTGGATCTTGAAGCTCAGCTAGTTATCTATGATGATTATAAATATTTTTTTTTTCAGAACTTCATTTTGCACTTGCGATGCTCTTAAACAGTTTGCACTCAGTATGCTAGATTTTTTCTTAATAACCATATCTTAGAAGTTGGAAGTTTATTATAATCCAAGATTTATAATTAAAGTGGAAATCCGTATAATCCCTTCAAAGGCTTAATGATACTGTGTGTAATTTTGAATTGCGATTTAACAAAATTTCTTGCTTACTTAAAGTGGTGCTACAGCCCGGAGTGGACGAAATAGCTTAACCAAGAAGCTTCTTCCAGCATCCAGCTAGCTCAGTCACTAGCAAGCTGCTTCTAATTTTACACGCCTAGTTGTTTGAATTCTTTTTCAACTTGCATGTGCCATAGAACATAGAAGTCGCTCTACTTCGCCATCCCTCCTATTTTTTCCATTCGCTGTATTTGACCAATCGGTCATCTGAATCAATGGCTTGCCACTTTTTACAACGTCCATTTTAATAAATGACTGAATTACACTTTTTGACTCACCGGAAGAGGTTCTACGGCAAATAATTTCAATTTTTTTTTTTCATAATTAGGGTTTTGAGTACCCTTTAAATGATTGAACACAGTGCGAGCGTTAGGAAAATAGGGAAGGATCCGAGAAGAGATACCGATGCAAATTGGTTTTAAAGCTCTAAATATCAAAATGAGAGGGAAATACAGAGCCAGGTAAAGGATTCCACATTCGGGTAGTGCGACTAAGAAAAGAATCTCTATACTTGACAGTACGTCCGAAATTGGGCTCAAGGGTAAACTTATATATGCATTCCTAGAAGAACGAGTCTTACGCTGTAAGACTCCTGTGGTCTCAAGTTACTCACAACCAGACTCCTTAGAAATTTTACAATCAACACCAGAATTGGAACAGGTTATCACAGAGCAGAAGATTATGTGGGCTATAAACTCGTTCAAACTCTATAAATCAGCTGGACCAGACGAGATTATTCCGGCATTTTTTCAACACGCTCTACAGATAATCACCCCATGGCTTTGGGTAATCTTCAAAAGTTGTGTTATACTTAGATACGTCCCTACTAGCAGGAGAAAGGTTAAAGTTGTCTTTATTCCAAAAGCTGGAAAACCGACACACTCGACTGCAAAGGATTATAGACCTATAAGTCTCTCTTCGTTCCTCCTCAAGACACTGGAGAGAATTATTGATCTGCATTTCAGGGACCTTCTTAATCCAAACATTTTGTGCAGCTACCAACACGCTTACCTCAAAGGTAAGTCAGTGGAGACTGTGTTGCACGAAGTCGTTACACAAATTGAGAAAAGTCTTGAGCACAAAGAACACACCCTCGCAGCATTTTTTGGACATTAAGGAGCGTTTAACAACGTAAAAACGGAGTCCATTAAATCTACTCTGGAAGAGGTTGGGGTTGAGTCTGCCATTGTAGACTGGACTTATACCATGCTCAATGGTAGAATCATAAGCTCGATTACGATTGTTGAGAAAACAGTAACAAGAGGTACTCCACAGGAAGGGGTGATTTCGCCTCTTCTTTGCGTTCTGGTTGTTAACAAAATTCTTGCCAGATTTGGAAATCAGGGCATTAAAATCGTGGCCTATGCAGACGATATAGTAATTTTGATATGCGGGTAAGTATCTTACCACCATCAAAGATATTATGGAATCCGCACTCAAAGAACTATCTTCGTGGGCAGCACAAAACGGTCTTGGGGTTAACCCTTCAAAAACTGAGCTAGTTTTGTTCACGAGTAAAAAGAAATTAGAGGACTTTACTCCTCCCTGGCTACATGACATTCCAAAGAAGCTTAATATCTTGGAGTAATCCTTGATTCAAAGCTAACATGGAAACAGAACACAGAGGAAAGAATGAAAAGAGCACTCTGCGCTTTCTATACATGCACCTTCGGTACACGATGGGGTATGCGACCGCACGTCATCAAGTGGACGTACATGGCGATTGTTCGTCCCATACTTACCTATGGTTCTATTGTATTGTGGAAGTCTGTTGAAAAAGTAAGCTAGCTCAAAAACCTGAACAAGGTACAGAGACTTGCCTGTATAGGAATAACGGGGGCTCAGAGGTCTACGCCACAAGCAGGGTTGGAAATTATTTTACATCTTCCCGCACTTGACGAGTACATAAGATGCACAGCAGCCAAGAGCGCACTTCGATTCAAAGAACTGGGCTCTTGGAAGCACAGCACCTATGGTCATGGGTCTATCCTCCAGGGGTATGACACAGTGGCCGCACTTGATGTGACGACTGACTACATACCACCTTTTATAGATTTTAATAAACACTTCTCTATTTTAATACCCCAAAGGCATGGCTGGGAACCCAACTCACTAACCAGGGAACAGGGTATCTCATTCTACACCGATGGGTCTAAAATGGAAGAAGGAACGGGAGCTGGGGTGTTTTGTGAAGCTCTGAATATTAGATATTCGTATAAACTCCCAGATGAGTGTAGTGTCTTTCAGGCTGAGATTTACGCTTTTGAAAAACCGGCAGAAATGGTACAAACGAAAAAACTGAACTCGTTGGAGATCACATTTTTCGTAGACAGCCAAGACCATAAGATCCAAGACTGTAGCAAAATGCCGAGGCAAACTGAATGATATTTGTAACACTAACCAAGTCAAACTCTGCTGGGTTCCTGGATAGCGATATAAAAGGGAATGATATAGCAGATGAACTGGCAAGGAAAGGGTCAGTATCAAATAGAAACAGTAGTAGCCAATTAGATGTGGGACTAAACATCTCGAATATTAATCTTGATAGGTGTACTAACGGGCCATTGCGCCATTGGCACAATGGCCACCAGACTAGGTGTATTCGCACCCGACTTCTGCAGGAGCTGTCGGGACGTAGAAGAAATAGAAACCATTACACACCTGCTCAGTGATTGTCCAAACCTCCAAACAAATCGACTCCGTTATTTTGGAAACTGGTTTGTTGGAGAACTGGACGATCTAGTGCAGGTCTCAATGGCAACCATGAGAAAATTAATAGAAAGCACAGGCTGGTTCGCTAACGAACCAGTCTATGTCAACCATTAGCTTAGGTGCATCTCTGATGCCTTCTTTTATAAGGGGATCACAATGGACCAATAGGGCCCCGTGTACGCAACAGCCTCTGTGCTGTGCACGCCCCTCTTAACCTAACCTAACCTAACCATTACGGTGGAACTGCTTAACAGGAGGAATGCTACTATAGCTATTTCACTAGAACACTGTTTTTTAAAAATACCGATAAAATAATATAAGGCACGAAACATTGCGGCGGTGCTCGAGAGATGCAAATGCTTCCGTTATTGTTTTATCACCTATCATTTTCAACGCCTTATTTTGAATTCTGTTAAGACATGAGTTGTACTCAAGCTTTGGACGCATGAGGAGATTACAGCAAGATCAGAAGGGGAGAAAAATTTCTTACTTCTTCGAAGAAACCCTAAACATTTCGCAGCATTTTTAGCAACGTCGAATATGTGATCGTTCTACAGAAGGTGGTTTGTGATGCACATACCCAGAACTGAAAGCTGTTCGGTTTCCTCGATGCAAGTGCCACTCATTGATAGTGACATAGGGGGTGGGTTTCGCTTTAACGACAAAGGACAGCATTGAGTTTTTCAAGCATTAAATTCTACGCGGTTTTTTATTCCCCACTGAAAAATGCTGTTGAGATCAGAATTAAATGAGCTTATCATACGCTGCCATTCAAGTTCCACATCCAAAGAACAAGGAAGTGAATCTTGGAATGAATATGAACAACTGAGGGAACGGTCGTCTGGAAAACAATTTAATGAATTCGAAGTTTCAGACAGAAGATCATATATAAAAATAAAAAAGAGAGTCGGAGACAAAACGGAGCCCTGGGGCACACCAGCACTTATTTTATGAATATCAGACTTGAAACCGTCCAACACAACTTGTATTGAACGATCCGAAAGGTAATTTCTAATCCAACGAAGAAGAGATTCATCAATCCAAATGCACGCATTTTCTATAAGAGAGCTTGAAGCCAAAATTTATCATACGCTTTTTAAATATCAATGAGCGCAGTAGTTTTACTTTCATCGAAACGATGTTAAGATTTGTTCCACTGTTCGGTGAGATATACCATCAGATCACCAGTGGCCCTATTGCTACGAATGCCATACTGCCGGTCGTTAAGAAGTTTTCGTTCTTCGAGATATTTCTTAAGCTGATAATTTATCAGCGTTTCCATGACCTTGCAAAGAAGGGACGTAAGTGTAATTGGACTATAGTAAGAGGGAGAAGATAAGATTCGCCTTTTTTAGGGACGGGCTGGACAATTGTTTTTTTTTACAAGATACCGATAGTTATAGAAAGTTATTACAATTTTAATTCGCGAATCTTTTTATTTCGATTAAAAAGGACAAACACACAAAAAAAACTACAATTAACGCGAACGACTTTCGATAAATGACAACTGGGGCGAAATTGGACTGTCAAAGTCAAAGCGAATTAAAATTGTAATTTGCAGCGACGATTAAAGTGCTGCCACCACAGCTATGCTCATAAGGGGGTGGGTTCACCTGATCAAATTAATCGGTGACTGATTAGATTGATTAATAAATGATCGAATTATATTATTTTGATTGCCACAGGGGCGTAGATGCTGAAAAGTATAAAATAGAAAGGGCGCCAGCAATTTTTTTTTTTTTAAAGGAAATTACAAACCTTTTGGAGCGGAGAGCGACGGTGAAAGAAAATTAAGTAATTTGAATCAATTTTAAGTAAAAAAAAAGATGAAATTAAGTTTAATTTTGTAGATTGATTGTATATTTGGGAAACCTTTTAATATAGGAGTAAAACCCAAAATTTTTTAAAGAACAAAAGAATACAGAATTTTGAAAGGCGACGGAAGATGGACCGTTATCGCTCAGTCCCGAACGAACAAAGAAATTACTAAAGGGGTCACGAGTTCCGCTTTTTTCGGAATTTTTATCGAAGCAAAAGCCAAACGGAAATTGTAATTGAGTATATTAACTCGAAAAACCGAACACCAAAAAAAATTACCTTCTCTACACAAAATTCACTTTTAGAACAAAAGAAAAGAAAATACTTAGCTTCAAAAATGTCTGCCAATTCCCTCCAAAGATCAAATACCAGTTTTTAAGGACACCTTCCACCAGATTTCCACAAAATGATTGTTCCCTCTTCAAATTTTTCCTTTTTCCCAAGTTCCTCACTTTAACCTTTTTATAACTTTCCGAATTTCTTCTTCTTTCTCGAAAACTTTTCTTAACTCCTTCTTTTACTTTTTAAGATAAAACCTCTGGTTGCTTTCAGAATCACAGTAGTAGTGCCCTTCCAGGTTTTCCATTAACCTGGACGGCCTCTTCTTTTTGTAAACCCCAGTACTTTCAGCCAATCAGCGGCCATGGTTTTCGGTCGCGTCATCATTCAGCTACTCTCCGCCATCTTTGCTGGAGAGAGCCAACGCAGTTGAAACACCGACGGTCTTGCTTACTCGCACTATCTCCCTGGCTTTTGCATTGTCATCATGGAAATCACCGATCGCTGGTTCCACTTCCAGGAGCGGCGAATCCGATGAACGCATCCAGCCATCAGCCCCAATTTTTCGAACGAGAAAAGAAAAGTTTCCGAAAACTAAAAAGAAATTCTATTTCACACCGCTTTCATTCTTCCCCTCCGAATGAAATCAAAATAAACCAATGTCGTTAGAAAAACTGGTGGAAAGCTAATTTACATTTTAACACATTATTTATACTACCTAAGGTGGAAACTGGCAGTAATTTTTTTTACTTCGCGAAATTATCTTAATCGTTGGGCTTTTGCGCAGATTTAGGGACAATTAGGGACGAGCGTTTAGCGTTCCATCTTATACAAAAATAATTTACGTAGATAGGTTGGGCACTCGGCCATTCTCAAAATGAGTAACTTCTTGCAAACGGGAAACAAATGTCACCCGTGCTTCTTTATAGTATTGGATGTGGACAGACCGCCCGTCTGTCATTCATGAGGGCACTTGAGGACCAACTGTCACCCATGCCTTTTGTTGGTATTGGATTTGGACTCAAACAGACCGCCCGTCTGTTGCTCATGAAGTTGGTATATGATTGAGCACTTCCATTTAAAGCGCTAGTTACATCGATTTTTGTTTCTTCAATATACTGCGAGAGCGTACCAATGGCTGATGGCCCATGGTTGCCCTACTCTCTCCCAGTAGATTGAAGAAAAAAAAGGGACAGAACGACAGGAACAAGGATTCGGAATATGAAAAGAATAGTTTTTGTCACGATAAATTTTACCGTGACAAAGTTTAATTTTCAAAATTAAAAAGCATTTTTAGTTCCCAACCATTAAAAAACTGGACATTGGCCCTTTTAGAACCAAGGTACAGATTTATTGATGGTCAGCATTTAGAATTGTGTTCGTAAATAATTTTAAATTGCTTTTCTATTTGATTTTTCAGTAAAACAAAAACATATTGTTCATTTAAATTGATGTCCTTCTTTTAATTGCAATCTGTTTTAAAATACTGTAAGGGTCACTTATAGATTCCTAAAAAAAACAGCTTCGAGCTTTCGATGGACAAAAGGATAGTGAAGATAGTCCCACAATTTTGTCAGTCCGATTTTTTGTTATAATCACTAAACCAATTTAGTAAAACTTGGCAAGTTCAATAAATTTTCATGATATAAAAAAAACTTCCACAATGATAGTTCCAAATAGCCTTCAACAATGCAATCAAGAACATGTGACATAGTTGGGGATTTTATTTTGTATTTATAACTATAAAACTAAATCACTGTTTACACTTTGAATTGACGGTCGTGCTATGTTAATTAAAAACAACAATAAATGATGGAAAGTGGCGATGTGACATGAATAGATGTTTATCTCTGCACTTTAATAAAGCAATGTACCTACATATCTATATAACATATACTATAGTATCTATGGTAGAGATAAAAGGACTCTCGCTCACTCTTTGTTCCTCTGATGCGTTGAGTTCTTGGAATTTGGTATGAGAATGAAGTTGAAATTGTAGCTAAGAATTGTTTGCTCGTTTTAATGAAAACACACAAATTGAATTTGCTGGGCTAACGTTGGGAGATTATGTTGTGATGACAACAAAACTGAAAGAGGAGTGCCATCATCATCATCAATGATGAACGAAGATAATGAAAGGTAAACAGTTCTAGTCAATTTGTTTTTTTTTGTTTTAATTTTTTTTGAAATTTAAAATGGATAATGTTAAAAAATTAATCTTAAAGGCCTGGATTTAACTTCAAAATTCAATTATTATAACAAAAAACATGAATTTATTATTTCTTTTCGTGCTTTTTTGTGAATTGTGGAATTTCCTATTTATATGCGAGTAAGCTATTTGGTACATCTGTTGTTTAGGTTCAAAGAAACAATTAAATAAATAAATTAATTGGGTGGCACCATAGCTCACGGAGAACCAGGGCCTAGTGACTTACAACTCACAACCATTCCTGTGTGCGTGTTGTTGGCAGGAATGGAGGGGACCTACAGTTTTTTGCCAAGTCCGAACGGCTAAATGAGAAGCACTTTTTCATGACAAGTAATACTCTTGGAGGATTTGTCAGTTCCTCGCAAGAGGCAGTACTTCGGATAAAACATTTCTGTTCTTAGGTGGCACAGCTAGGGGAACCGAGCCCACACCTTCGACATGACAGTCTTAGTAAGGGTCGTGCTTGATTTGTTTCGCTGGATTTTCAAACTGTGAATGTTTACATCTTGACTTATTTGTTATAAGGCAGAAAGTCTAATAGGTAGGACGCGATGGATGTAACAAGGGAAATAAAAAACACCTGTTCAAAGAAAATACATAAATGTTTCCTTAGGACCAACATAATATTGCAAACCATTTTGTGCAATCAAATTCACATCTGGTTTTTTGATAGAATGACCACACTGGTCACTTTTCAGTATTTTTACATATATATGCAGCCATCGAAATTGAAGACAAGCTCCTCATATAAAGGACTCATCAAAGTGTCACATTTCAAGGCAAAGAAAGCTCATTCAAAAACGTTCAACAACTTTGCCGTGGAACTAACCAAGACCTGTGAGTTACCTCTTAGCATAATGACTAGTGCGTTCGACTGTCATGCCAAAGGTGTGGGTTCGATTCCCAGTCGTGAACCTAAAAACAGAAATGTTTTATTTGAGGTGTCTCTTGCGAGGAACTGACAAATCCTCCAAGATTATTCTTGTTATGAATAAGTGCTTCTCATCTAGCCGTTCGGACTCGACAAAACTGTAGGTCTCCTTCATTTCTGCCAACAACACGTAAACATGACATTGTGCATCAATGCCAAAAAATGCCAGCTTCTTGGAAACGCCTGCCACCACCAACTGCGGACACCAGAATATGTGCGTTAAGTGTAAATAAGACTACGAGGCGGGACAGTGCGGAAGGGGAACACAGAATGGACGCATAAATCGTGGAAAGGAACAAGGAGTTGGCTGAGAAACAAGCTTAGAGTTTGTTTCCAAATCAGCATGCTTGGTGACTCAACCTGCAGTCAGCCTTACAGCAATGGCCAACTGCAGTCCAGCACTCAAAAACCAGAATAAAAAACAGCAGCAACTGCAATCAAGGACCCCAGTTACAATAATTTCAGAGAGGACAGCATAGATTAGGTTAATGGGTTGACAGTTGATCTTGTTACCGTCACACTTAGATCAATATAGATTCATTGTGATACCCTAGGGATGCTGACTACCATGAAATGAAACCTATGATAAATCCCATGTCATTCCCATTCCCATTTCAGCAACTTTCCTTAACCCCCACTTGAGAAATCATCCCTCCACCAGGCCCGTAGGAGAGCATGTGGCTCCTTGCACCGTATGGTAGTTGAGTTTGATAAATAAGTGGGTGGTGTATGTTTCCGTTCGTTTGGTCAGGATTAATGAATGAGTCGAAGCGACTGTCCCTATCTTCAGGAGGATTTTTCCAATTTTAGCTGGTGCATAGGCTCCTAAAAAAACACCAAAGAAGTTCAGTTTTCGTTCATTCTATCATTGTAGTCCTGGACCCTTTTTATGTCTTTGACTGTGGTTGGAGGAGTCTCAAATCTAGTTGATAGTGCTTAAAATTGATAAATTTCATCAAGTTTTGCGCTTTGAATGTGAGAGACTTCGTCCAAGTCGTTGAAGAAGTGTCTCCCTAGAAGCCTGTTTCTCAGATGGTAGAGCGCAGGGCAGTGGCACAGGTAGTGAGGACTATCCTCGTCACCAAATCACCTACCATACATAATATTCTAAGAGCCAACGATATAAAAAGTCAAGTCATTTGCGTAAACTTGTAGGTCATATCATTAATAGCCTTTAAGGTGTTGAACCATTAGCCGTTTGTCTGCCTATCTAAACACATGCCGAACAGGTGTAAAATTTGACGTAAATTTTGTACATTCAATTATTTCAATGCCTATTGGTCGGAGAGAAAAAGTGTGCATAGATGATAATATTTAGCATGCAATTTTGAACAATTGTTGTCATAGGTCCATCTCTTGGTATTGAATCCCTAAGACGATAAAGACACATGAAGCTTCCAAAAATCACTTGTTTACCTGTGTTAACCTGAGTGTTTTTTGCATATTTACTCGCTTTCTATCTTTTAAGGGACAAACAACAGAGAGTTTGACCTTTGACAAAAATAGTCCAAAATTGCAAGCTCAATATTTCATCGATGCACTCTTTTTCCCTCCGACATTGGTCGGATTGAAATAAATCGCTCTAAGAGATGGACGTCAAATTTTACATCTTTTCGACACGTATTTAAGTAGGTAGACAAACGGCTAACGGTTCAATACCTTATTAAGGCCATTATATTGATATGAGTTAGAAGTTTACGCCAATGACTTGACTTTTTATGTCGTTGGCTCTCAGTCTATAAGTCGTCCTAACTGAGTTTCATCTTTTTCTTGTGCCATTTAATAATTATAACACAGGTAACGAGCGAGTTCCATCGCTTGTTTGGCGTAGCTAGAACTTTGCTCTCGATTATCTATTTAAGATGGGTGGGCCCTGAACTACTGTTTCTGCCTGATTAAGATCAAAAGTTGATCCTATTCTTGCCAGCTCTGGGACACCACTATGATCAGGAACCCAACAGAGCTTTATTTTGTGCTGTGTACCAAGAACCCTTAGCTTTTCGCGACAGTAAGTTACAAGCATTGGTTTCAATGGTACAAATCGCTTTTATTGCCGCTTGGCTGTTAATGAAGAGGTGATATCGGCTTGTGGTATTGCCATCATTGTGATTTGTCTAGCAGCTTTTATCATTGCCAACACCTCAGCTTGGAAGACACTGCTGTCATCAGTCTGAATCAGCTGACTAGCCCAAGGGTTTCTAAAAAGAACCCTGTATCAACACCAATATCCACTTTGGAACCATGCGTCGGTGTATATAACTATCATCGACTAGCAGGTTAACGGCTCGTTCATTTGCCAGTCCTCTCTGCTAAGAAAGGTGCTCGTGAACGGCTTGTGGAAGTCTAAACGGGGTTTTAGGTAGTCAATACATACCATATTTCCCGTCTATTTCTGTAGAATCTGCGCGTGAACTGCAGCACTCACCTCTAGCTACCAGTTTGGCTAAGCCGAAGTGCCTTTTGGCCGATTCCCTTATCAATAGATCTAGGGGTTTTAAGTTGATTAAAGCTTCTAGCTGGGGGGTGGATCTCATTGCCCCAGTGATACTAGTTCATGCCATTCTTTGTACTTTAGTCATCATTTTAGGTTGGTAACTTTGTCCAGTGAACTCCACCAGACTACGTTACCATATGTCAGTGCAGGTCAGGACGAACGGCATCAACAGCAGCAGCTTCCCCATCTATAAACTTTAATAATGAAGTGCAGTGTATTTTATCATATTATTGAGTTAATTCTTATAGCCTTGGAATCTAAGTGCTACTTATCACTTACCTGCTATACAAGCTGCTGCCAAATTAATAAGCCTGAACCCATTTTCTTAGAATACCTAGACATTAAAATCTTTTCATTACATAACAACTGTTTACTTTAAACCTTTTTGCAAAGAAACAATCGATTGTTTTTATTCACAAAAACTGAGCGACAGCATATGAAAAAAAAGCAATTTACTCCATTAAGAACCCCATTCATATGGCTGCCATTTTCGAATTAAACTAATGATAAATATAAAGCCCTTTTCTGTCCCATAATTTGCATAAAAGACCAATTCATTTTGCATAAACAAAATTCTCAGACAGTTTTCTCCTTGTCCTTGTTAAGCACGAAAAAAGAATATAATCAACAACAACAACAACAACAACAACAACAAAATATTATAAGTGGAGACACTTCCTCGCAAAATGCATACTAGTCGAAACTATAAAGTTTGTTTCTTCATTTTTTTTTTGTTAGGTACTTGTCTATGGCCCACATAAATCTTTGAAGACTTTTGCGACGAAAAGTAAACAAGGCAGGACTACGACGAAAAAAAAGGAATAAAGTATAATGTACAGTCAATTGAGTACAACACGTCCTTATGGAGATAACTCACTTAGGAAGGCACTTTAGCAAAAGAGGATAAAGAAGTTTGCTTTATTTCTTGACTTTTTTTTCTCTATGATTTTCATCCCAACAAGTATAGAGTCAATCAGAATTCTTCTTACTGCCTACAGCTACTGGATGGCAGGTTGTTTTTTAAGTGCTAACACACAGGATTTTTATTTGAATTCATTTGCTTCCATTGTTATAGGTGGCTATCCAAGTAAAGCTGGTAGAATTCATATCCTACGAAAACTTCATATCCTACGAAAACATAACCTTTCCTTTATTATATTTATGACAAAGTTTCCGTTATCAACATTATGAAGCTCCTGGACACTGAAACAAAATTACAAAAGCTTGTAATTAAAATTTTCACCAAAAGAATTGCCCCATTAAGAATTTGTCCTTTGCCTTTGCCGCCACTCTATAGAGGTGATGTAGAGAGAAACAAAAGGGATATTATTTATCCACAAACTATGCACATCTAGTTGGCCATAGTTCCCACCACCACCACCACCTGAAATCTCATTAATTTCCCGCTTTGATTATAATTAGAGAGAAGTATAGAGGTGTATATAATATATATCAAAGGACCAAAAAGAAATGATAGAGAACAGAATCAAGTCACCTAGCAGTTTATTATATATTGTGGAGGTGGTAACCATTTTCTGAGGTTAAGGTTTTCAACGTTGAACCTTTTCAACGTGAAGTAGAAATAATTACTTAGCAAGAGAGTAATACTAAAGTTTTTTGAATAATTTTCCATCCTGTCATTTATTACACAGAGAATTCTCATACAGGGCCTCTGGCAATATAAATTAAGTCTGCTATGAGTTGGTTTAATATTACCTAGTGTTAAAAATTACGTTGGAGAAATTAAAATATAAATATATACGTATAATAAATTGAAGATGAATAACTAATTTATAAGACATTTGATAAATGAGAATAAAGGTTAGATTACGGAATGTCAATGGCTTATGAACGAATAAAATGAATAAAGAAAAATTAGTAAGTTCTTGCACATAAATCTACTATTTTTATTTTTATTATCCAGCGACACGTAGCGTTTGTTGTGTTCATACACAATTGAGGGGCGCTAAACAGTGGCGATTTCTGGTCTTGAGTTCTGGGTTGGCTACGAATAATCCTTTGATCAAAGCTGAATGTAATGAAAGCAAAAATTTGTATTATTTTTCCTCTATAATGTGTTTTAATTCATTTATCTATACCTACATAAAATCCAGTCGTCACTCTATTTTCAAAAAAATTTCGATAACCGGTTCCTAAAAATTTTCACTTTTTCTTATCTTCGACAACATTCCTTTCTCTATTGACACATTAGTCCAAATTATTACATATATTTAAACACTTTGAAAAATAAGGATACAAATATTGGAAATATTTTAAAAACATGCTTTTAAGCCTTTCGAAGCCTCTCAGCTACTCAAATTTTATGAAAATGTAACCTGTAAACTGTAACGCTCTAAAAAATTGAGGATTAATCCCTCTATATGGCGTTTTTCTTTTTTAACTCAGAGCAGATCAGATCAGATTCAGAAATTGACAATTTTATTATCTGAGCCCTCTGATTCAATTATTTTTGTGTTTTGAATCTGATTTGATCTGCTCCTGACCTCTGAGCTAAAATAGAAAAACGCCAATAGACACCTTATTTTTAAAAATCAAAGCAGTATTTCTCGACTAATAGCAAATTGAATGCAGTTGGATCGACAATTTTTGATTTTATTTGGTTTCTACGGCTACCTTGGAAATTATCAAAATGTGAATTTTCTTATAATTAATTAATAAATTGAAAATCAATACTCAAGCTTTTGAGCAACGTACAGCAATGTTTCATATATCAAATTTTTTATTAGGATTGGTGAAATAGAATTTTGAAAAATTAAATCCATTTTGTGGACTTGGTTGATAAATATAAGCCATATAGTTTCCCAAAAGGGGGATTAATTTAGTAGTTTTTAATGCGAGACTTTTTTAAAAACACATTTTTGATATTTTACTTCCAATTGAGCTTTATAATTTAGATATTTCTGATTTCTTAAGACAAATACTAAATCATAAATAAGGTGTATTTTAGTTCCTTAATATCGAAAAGCATATATGTATTTATATAGATGTCCTAAGTTTGTTTCCCTAAAATTTCTTGTGAAGTTTTTTATAATTTTGTTTGTCTGAAAATTATTTAAATTATTATAATCCATTATTTGACACCTCATTTTGGAATATTAAAAAAAATTACCAATGTTGATAAGTTACATTTATACTGAATTCTTTCAATTATTTTCATATGCAAAAATTAAAGGTATTTTCTTTTGTGTACATTTTTTCTTAGCTTTTTCGTGGTTTACAATGATGTATGATACATTAAAATAAAAGTATTTTTAATTGTTAATCGAAAAAAATCTGATTCATTAAAATCTGTTGGTAATTAAAAAAGTTATTAACGTTTTAGTGAGGCTGGAACAATGTACAACAAAGCATGTTTTAAATGTATTAAATTCAAATAATATGTAATTCTTGCTCTGGTGTTGGATATACAACTTTGTGATTACCTACATATATTTAGTCTTTATACTGAATTTAAATACTTGATTAAATTTTTTTTCTATGTTCAATATTTATATGAAATTTTTAGATATTAATGCCATTAAGTAGGTGTAAAAAAACATTACTTCAAATTGTTTTTACATTTTTTTCATAGTTACCATGTAAAAAATAATATTTTTTTTTTATAAATCTAACGATTATCTTACTGACAGTATTTTAAAACCTTTATTATAAAGATTCATGCAGACTTGTTGAAGTAATCATTATATTAATGAAGCTATGTCGATCAGTTTCTTAAATAAAATGTATTTTATTTGTAAAAAATCATTTAAAAAAATTTTAGCACCGCTCATGTAGGTTTGATGGTAAAACATTGTATAACATAATCTTAGAAGAGAAAATAAGCAAAAAATAAGCATTTTTTGTTTTTTTAAATTGTGAAATTTTTCATCAACTTTTGAATTTAGAATGCTGCAAACCGAATTGAAGGCAGACTTAATCACCCTTTTAGTATGAAATTTCTTACTCCTTTTCAATGATTTTTTCACACAATGTAGCGTGTCATTTTTGCTTTATTTAAAGACCTTAACCTTGAAGATCGGATGAGTAGAATGGGAGTTATGATTTTTTCAAGATAACCATATAAAATTCGAACTAAAACATTTGCTTCAGATAACTAGGTTCTCCACTGGTGGGTACTGGTCGGCAATAAACTCACATTTGTCTACCCAGGCGTTGGCTCTTTCAATAGAGCCAACCTGTGTGGATATTTTTGCGGGTCTGTTCTTAAAGATAGAATGAGACATCACAAGGGGAATAAAAGTGTAGTTTGTATGACATTTGTTGGCGCAAAATGTATAGCCAACACACTAACACAGACTAATATTGAAAGAAAAATAATATTAGAGGAGATATCTACTTTGTATGGGATTAATATAGCACGTAGGGGTTGCAGTTAATGGCTCGATTTAAATAGGTTTTGCTGGTTTTATAATGATTGAAACGGATTGGGGTGTTGTTTTTTATCAACATAAAAGGAAATTTTGTTCTTAAGTTTTAATAAAAACAAATTGTTTGTAGTACGTGTATTTAAGACGAAATTTTAGGGTTGGCGCAGCCAACCTAGCCAACTGAGAGGAATCGCCACTGGCGCTAAAGATTAAGCTTACGCAGGGCACAGATTAAGCTCTGGTCGGCCCTGAAGCCTGAATACGGTTCCGGACAAATCAAAGTACGTACTAATCGGATCTCCATACTTAAATATATATAATATTACAGAAGTAATTGATTTACTAAATCTGAAACAGCCTGATCGAAAATTTATTAATTCGTGATAAATATAATGCACGACTGGGTCAAACGTTCTTGCTCATATGCTCAGGACGCTTGCGCTGCGCTGAGGGTTAAAGAAGATCTTAAAAGAAACATGAAAATTATGAGATAAAAATGTTCAGAAGTATGAAACACGATATTTAACAGAAAAAAAAGAATGTCATCTTAGTTCTTTATTTAATATGATCGTATTGAAAAAAATTCTAAAATCGTTGGAGCGGTTTTTTAAAAACATGATTTTTTGTATATAAAATTCTTAAAGCATTTTTAAGGACAAATTTTTGTATGCAAATCTTAAGTCTATATTTATATGCATATAAAAAGAAAATTTGGTAAAAAAATGACAACCCGTTTTTAAGATATCAAATTTTCAAAAAAAATTGATTTTTATTTTTTAAATGCAAGAAACTTTCTTTTTGAAAATTTTGATATGCAATATTTTTTTTAATCTTGTCTGAAATTTGATCATTAAAACTATTAATTAAATTAATTAATTAAAAAAATAAAAATTTAAAAAAAAAAAAAAAACGTTCTATGAGAGGTAGGTACTATTAGTAGTTGCTAAGTGTAAAATTTTATAATTTTTGGTAGTAGATCGTACTTATTTTAGTATAAGGAAAAAGTTTAATCATTAATCAAAATCGTAGTAGTCGTTTTTTAGAAAAAAAAATATTTTACTTTGCGGTTTTTTTTTTGTATGGAAGGTACCGTTATTTTTTCATAAATGTAAATTTTTTTAAAAATATTTTAGAGAGTACTTAAAAACTCTTAAGTATCGAGTTTCGTAAAAATTGACTATTCCGTTTTCGAAATATTTGATTTCCAAAAAAAAAAAAATTGAAACATTTTTAAAAATCCAAAAAATATTTTTTTTTTAAATTTTGGTACACGAAACCATTTATATTTTTTTCGAGGTTTCTGTATACAAAAATATTCAAATTAGTCACATTTTGTTGAAGAAATTCGAAAATTAAAAAAAATGTTTCTTTAGGAGGTACCATTAAAACACATTTTTTGAAAAATGATTTTCCATCCAAAGGAAAATTAAAAAAAAAAAGTTGTGGAGTCATTTTTGAGAAAAATACGATTATGTAAAATTGCTAAAAAATTTGAATGCAGGTACCATTATTTTTGGTAAATGTAAAAAAAAAGTGTGGATATAATCACTAAAAACTACTATGTACCAAGTTTGAAGAAAATCGATCAAACCGTTTAGGCTGTAGACGAACAGACAGACAGACAGAATTGTGCCACCCACTTTTTGGGAATTCTCTATCATGCGTAATGTCATGTTCGATTGTTATCTCAAAATCGTTTTTTTTTAATTGTATAAGCAAGTCGTAAAATAGCATAATACACAAAAACAAGTTTGTATTCCATTTGATTACTTGAAAAAATATATACACATACTAAGGTGGTCCTTAAATTGAATATAATCTTAGATAGCCCTCTTATTCGATTCAGAACATTGAAAAACGATTTCTTATTTTTTTTCAGATCAATAACACACAAACAAAATCAGAGGATATACCTAGATTAGATTCAGACAGACGAGATAAAAATCGTGTTGGAGGGGGTTCTATTTCCCTCCGCTCAGGTTTTTTTTAAATTAATTTTTATTTTCCATTTCTCTTATAACTATCTTAAAGCTAGACAAAAATTCATAAAAACTAGCCTTCTTATCAATATCTTATAACTAACTTACTGGCCCCAATCGGACGCTCTAAGTTGAACTATAATAACTTAATGCTAATGCCTTTCGGCCTTAGAACTATCTTAAAACTAGAATCCATATCGGTTTTATTTTTCACCGAGAAGGATTGAAAAAAACTCGGTATCTATATCTTTATTTTTGGTTTTATATAAAACTTACAAACTACATACAACTAGATTAAAGCTAATTAAAACTACTATAAAACTACTTAAAACTACTTATACAACTACTTATAAACTACTCACAAACTACTTACAAACTAGAACAGCCACAGCAAGCAATTTTCGAGTTTTTATAAGGGGTGGTTAAATTTTAAGGGCCGAAGTTGATTTTGAATAAAACACAAATTATTTAGGAAATTATTATTATATTTTTGTGTTTTGATAATATTGGTATGGTTCAATTATGTTTGGAACAAAATATTGGCCAAACAGACGCTGCAACCTCGGCGGCACACCTCCATCCGATGGTCCAAATTTTCGATGGAGCTGGCATAATTGAGGTTCTATGCCGTTAATGTGCCGAATTATCTTATCCTTTAGCTCTTGAATTGTTGCTGGCTTATCGACGTACACCTTTTCTTTCAAATAACCCCAAAGAAAGAAGTTCAACGGTGTCAAATCACATGATCATGCCACCACGTGAGATACGGCCATTGAATTTGTCACGCAAAAGAGCCTTTGTTTCGTTAGCTGTGTGGCAAGTGGCACCATCCTGTTAAAACTACATATCGTCCACATCAATATCTTCCAATTCAGGCCATAAAAGGTTCGTTATCATCTCACGATATCGAACAACATTCACAGTAAATGGCTGACCGGCCTCATTTTGGAAAAAATATGGCCCGGTGATGCCGCCAGCCCATAAACCACACCAAACAATCACTCTTTGTGGGTGCATTGGTTTTTCGACAATCACTCTTTGATTATCATTCGCCCAAATGCGGCAATTCTGCTTATTGACGAATCCACTAAGGTGAAAATGTGTCTCATCACTGAAGATGATTTTCTTTGAAAATTGATCATCCACTGATTTGATTTGAACGCCCATTTTCATAATAAGCCTGAATAACTTTAACGCGTTGTTCGATTGTGTATCTTTCCATGGTTCAAATTGAGTTAGTCTGAAATTGATAAATGTCAAATGTAATGCAGAAAAAAACTTGACGTTTAGGTGTGGTTCACATTCAACATCGGCCCTTAAAATTTGACCACCCTTTATATATATTTTTACTTGCGATAGGGCAAGTTTTGGATTCGTGCAAAAAAAAATTTCGATATAACAATCAGACATGACATTACGATGATTGAGAACACGAAAAAAGTGGGTGGAAAAATTCTGTCTGTCTGTCTGTCTGTCTGTCCGTACCTCAACCTACAGCCTAAACCACTAAAGCGATTTTCTTCAAATTTTGAACTTAAGGTTTTTTTGTAACTCTCCAGAGGGGAAATTGAAATTTTTTTTTTAGCTAAAAAAATAACGGTACTTGCCATACAACCATTAAGGAAAAGCTTATTTATCTCAACAACGGCTCCAACGATTTTGATAAAAAAAATCAGTGTATTACTGTAGATACGATTTACCTTTAACAAAGAAAAAAAATCACCAAAAACATTTATTAACGGTACCTGCCATATAACGGTTTTTTTGATTTTTGATTTTCTCATTAACCGTTCATCTGATTTCAATTAAATTTCTTGCGCAAAAGCTTTGTTAGAATATAAATAATACTGCATACCAAAATTTTTGAAAAAATAAATTTTGGATTTTTAAAAAAAGATTCAAAATTTGTTTTTGAAAATTCAATATTTCAAAAACCGGTTGATGAATTGTTTTGAAATTTCAGTTTTAAATGTATATTAATATATACTCAAAATTGGCATACCAAATTTTGTTACAAAAATTTTATATATAAAAAATTAATTTTTAAGAAAACAGCTCCAACGATTTTAATTTTTTTTTTTGCATATATTCATATTTTTTCAAGTAATCAAATGGCATACTTTTTTTTGAGCTCTAAGTTATTTATCACGCTGTTTATACAATTAAAAGAATGATTTAAATGCTTTTTATACTTTTTCTATAATTACTTGAGTATTTTTTAAAGTTCTTAAGCCCCACACAACTTGAACATAAGAGCAAGTACGTGCGATCCAGTCGTGCATTTTTTTTTGGTGCCACCCTGACTGTCCCTGCTTAAAACAAACTACCTAAGCCTATGTAAGTCGGCCATAGCATAGAAAAATGCAGTCAACTTTTAAATATCCGAAGGAACTTCAAGTTTAGGTTTCAACCACCAGAACTGGTTCTCCTGCTTTACCCTATCTCTTCGGTCCCGATCGGACACAGTCCTACTGAACCGAAGGTGCTCAGCTCCGTCTTGTGCGAGGGCGTCTCGACCGTAAAGGAGCCACCGATCTACAGTTCTACGGCCGACGTGGTAGATTAGTGGAACAACCGCTCTATCCTGGAACAGCCCTCGACTGTCTAAATAGAGGAATGCATCGGGTGGGAATAAAGCCGCTTAGAGGCACACTCTCGTAGTAGTCGTTCTTAGGGTAATAAGCCCCAAAAATTAAGCTTTTGGTCAAGGACATCGCTCTTGCAATGTGACGCCGAATAAGCTTCAGCAAGAAATTATCTATCCTGTTTATGTTGGCGCCGTTGTATAGAACCAGGTTGGAATAATAATATGTTTGTACTTCGACTCTTGTGTTCTGTGTAATCCAAGGCAGCGTCTAAGACACTGCCTCTCAAACACCCGAATCACTTCCATCAGAGATGGGGCAACGTTGAACCAACAGGGCACCCATAGGCAATCATCGGCCGGATGAGGGCCATGGAGCAAATCACTTTCACCCTGCTGTCAAGCCGGCTGCTATAAAACAACCGTTTCGTGAAGGCAAAATCTCCCCTAGCCCTGGTCAGAGCAGCATTTATATGTCTGTCGAAATACAAATACTGATCCATCCAGATGCCAAGATACTTTACTACACTTTTACTCGCCAGTGGCTGTCCATTTGGCCCTACCATCACCAGCTCCACGCAACGGAGTACCTAACAAGATAGTTTCTGATTTCTGAAAGTTGATTTTCAACTTCCAGTCATCGCAATATTGTTGAATCTTCTCGAAGTCACGCTGCAAAAGAATTCTGATGACCTCGACTTTCTGTTATGTACGCAATTAGATCGTGGGCATAGATACGCAATTGATTTGATCGATACCAATTTTAATATTTAATAAATTAGTTTTTTCAAGGTTCCTCATACGATTTGAGCTATTTTTCTCGGTCGTTACGTTAAAATATGGCATGAAATATTGGGAAAGAATCTTGAGGCCATATTCCAATATACTTTTGTGACGCATGCCCTTATATCATGGCACCGTAAAAAAAACACTATGTTTCAAGTTTACTAGCCGAACAGATAGACAGACAAATTGTGAGATCCTTTTTTTTTCTTCCCTATCATTAGCTGCGATTTTTTGTATGTCCATATGGAGTTTCGCGAAAAAAACGACATCGGGTCATTTCAACATTTGCCTTGGTGTGCCATTTTGTTCTGAACTATCTTACCAACAAACATTTGACATTTCTATACAAATAATCGATAACACAACGACAATGGTAGTCTGGCAATACTGTTTTTATCGGGACAATAGTTAACTCCAGTTAATTATCTGGACTTAGCTAACTCTATATGGACATAATTGTTGTTGTATTTAACATGTAAATTGTTTTGCTTTGTTGTCGTTTTTTTCACACAATTTTATTTGGACATGCAAAAAAACACAGCTATTAATGACAAGTCTGATCAAAATCTCGAGTTCAATTTTTTTTTAATGTGGTCATAATAATGGGGGTGATTTTTGAAATCATTCTAAGAAAACAAATTAATAAGGGGGGGGGAATCTGATAGTTTAAAATGAAAAATAAAGAAAATATTTCAAATCAACGAAGGCATGTTTACCTACATACATACAGTGATGTGATATATTTTTTTGAAATAAAATATTCCATTTTTGTATTTGATTTTTAAAACAAGTTTTTAAAATGGACTGTTTTTGAGAAATCAAATTTCAAATTCAATACCTTCTTTTAAAAACGATTGTGATTTTTTTTTTTGCGTAATTAAGTGCCACTGTGTTTTTAATATTTATTTCTCCCATCTCAATTCTTAGTCAAATTCTGAAAACCAGATGAAAAGATTTTAACTAATTTTAAATAAATAAAAAAAAAACGAAAGGTAGGTATTGCCATAAGGAATCATGATAACGATTTATAGATATGTACCGACTTGAATTCAGAGATTTTGTTGGAACTTTAAGTTTAGTTAAAGTATCATTTTCTTAAAGACATTCTGGGTTATAATAGTTTTGGGTTCACGCACAAAATTCCTAAATGCAGAAATTCCAAAATCAAGAAAAACCATAATAAAGAAAAAACCAAAATACATGAATAAAAAAATTTTGAAAAGTCAAATTCCCAGAAATTGAGAATTCCCAAAACTCAAGGAATACATATGAATAAAGTTTGATTAAAGTACAAATTTACACATCAAGCATACATAATATTAAATGAGAATTTTTAGATACGCAACTCAATTTTATTTATGCAGCCTTTTAATCAGAAGTCAAAATTAATGACATTGAATTAACTTTTAACCAAAGTACACAAAAAAAGTATGCACAAGTGGCCTGCGTGCTGAACCGGATACCATGATATACTCGATGGGATATTTCAATTCGCCAGGACAAATGCTTAATAGCCGTTATTTATCTTCTTGCAACCTCTAATCCACTTACATCATTTTATATTGTCTTGATCCCTGTTGTCTTGCTGAATACGTGTGGCTGTGCATCGTCCTTGGTTTGTTGTTACCTACATACATAAAAATCGTGCTGCAATAAGGTGAATTTATTGCATTCGTTGCTTCTTTTATAAAGTCAGTATTTCTATTGCATTCCTGCAGGTTGCAGGCGGCAGGGTACTTGTAACGTAAACGAGAATGAAAGATAACAATAACTGAAACATTTCAATTAATTTTTTTTTTTTATATTTTTTCGAAAGGCATTAAATTTAAACTTACTTAAACGCTTATGTTTTCCTTTGTCCTCTGCGTAAAATGTCACATAAGCGCTTATATTCTACTCAAAAATTTAAGTTTCGTAACAGCAAATGGGCCGGAATTGTTTATAAATAAGTACGAAGAATTGTTTAAAATCTTAAATATTTTCGTTCAGAGAAAGGGTCTTTTAAATTTTTCTCATTTTTTTAAACAAAATTCTATCCATTTACCGATGAGGTCAATAAATCCGTTGCTAACTTTCGGAGAGTTTATACCTCTCTCATATTTGTGAAAGACTTTTGTGTTAATTTTGAAGGATTCTAAATGTTTTTTTTTTTTAAGGAAGTGTACCTTCATAGTTTAATTTGTTTGATTTTATAGAGTTTAAAAATGTATGCATCAGTTTCCCTTAGAACATGCAATTTTTGTGGCAGGTTCAATTTGATTTGTTTATATTTTTGTTTTATATATAAACGCATGTCTCCCCTTTATCGGATTAAATTGTTTGGTTAAAATGTTTTATTTTTTTCATTTATGTATGTAGGAATATCTTAAGAGTTGGCAGCCAATAAAATAGCTTCAGTGATAGTATCGTAAATTAAAAAGGCTAAAGTCCTTTGTATAACAAGGAATTGCTTTAGTAGATTTACGATGTTATGTTATTCTCGGACAATAGAAAGTGACCCGGCCAGCGACACGATGCCATGCATGTATCCTTCCAAAGAAAAACATTGTATCCTATAGGTTTTTTCGCTTTAACCAAAAGGGATTACATCGGATATTTTAAGTTTTTTTTCTGTTTAAGTAAGAGAGGTTTGAAAAAAGCATAGATATCATTCTTTTATTTGTATTAATAGCATTAAAGTTAATTAGATTTGTGTTATTTTTTTTTAACTTTGTAGACACAAGCATTCAGTGGTGGTCGAAACGAATAGTTTTGAACAAAGTTTTGATACTATCTGAAATTAATAGGATGTTACAATAAATCGATATCCCACAAAATATAATGGTTGGCTGGGCTTATAACGCGGTTTTTTTAAAGCAGACACATAAATATAGACTAATAAGTGCCTGTCTACATTGTCTTCTTACTGAAAGGTGGATCCAGTGAGATAGGTAGATTTTATGTGCGAAAGAAAGAGAAAGAAGATGTCACCCAAAATCCACCGATGCGCCACTTTTGAAAATAATTCTTGGCTTCAAGAAGACGGATTTTTGTTTGTGCTAGTGAGAGATGTATGGTACTTAATTGCGTGAAATAAAGAAGGGTATTGTAATAACTTTCCATATTTGAACTATAACGACTCCGAAATGCAAACAAACCGACACAATAAAGCTTACGGTCGCAGTGCAAACATACCCTTAATAGCTATAATTATAGCAACTCTCAACGAATGAAGCGCCATCTGCCGGATTATAGCAGATTTACCATCTGTCAAATAAAAGCTTTTGGAAGGGAAATTATTGGGAAATTTCCCCTACGGAAAGCTCTGGAAGCAGAGACCAGAACGTTCTCCTTATTTCCAGAGTTTGGAAAACAAGTATAAAAGGCACATGTTTGAACGGCAGCAACACAGTTTGTTTTTAATCGTGAATGAATAAAGTTGGTTGTAATAAAAGTAAAAAGTAAAGTTTGTGGATCAATTCAGTGGTGAATAATAAATCGTTTTGTTTGTAGTAAGAAAAGTAAAGTGTTTTGTTTTGCGAAATAAATAAGTGGACGTTTTGAATAAAGTAAATAAGTTTTATTAACGAACCTGAGAAAATATTACAGTGTATTGAACTGAAGGGATTTTCTTTTCATAATGTAGACACGCTGTTCATCAAAACAATACTTTCAGTAAGAAGACAATGCAGACAGGCACTAAGAGTATGTATGTACTTGGAACGTAAGTATCCTTTACACCCCAGGTCAAACTCAAAAACTTGAGTCTGTCCAGACGCGGTATAACGCAGACATTATTGCATTCCCTCGGGGGCCAAATTACCACTTCAGTGATCGAGTGAGTGAGTGCCATCAGTGATCGAAGGACCGAGTAACCACTTCAAATTATGGTATATACATAGATTGCTTCAAACTTGAGTGGTAAGGTAGTACCAAACTCAATGCATTCAGTCACGTATTAATCAAAAACTTGACTCCAGGAGATGCGATGGATATGATTAGATATGATTGAAAGAAAAGATTGTAACATTTATTAGAGCTGTGATGAAAGACTATACATGTTAGCATGTGAATTAATCCTGGAAATCGGCTAAGAAGCAAAGCTATCGTTTTTAAACCGATAAGTGATCGCCTAGCTGTGATCCGTATAAAAACTACTTTCCAAAATATAAGCCTAATAGGTGCACACGCCCTTCACAATGTCCTTTCCTCCTGGACAGGACTTACGGAGCTTGCCCGGAGTATGATGTAAACATTTTGCTCAGGGAGCTAAATGCTAAAGTTTAAAAGGAAGACAAACCATATTGGCGGATTAGTTGGTAGCAGAGATCGAAAATATCAGTTGACCTTTATTTTCAATTGGTTTCTCACTGAGAGATATTTAATTCGTCAAAATTACACAATTTTGGTCTTGGTCTGAGATTTATTTATAAAAATCAATTTTTTAGGTCTTTTGGTAAGATTTTTCATTTAACTTCTAGAATAAGTCTTATCTGTTGACTTTTTTTTTCTAAGAAATAAAGGGAAACGATCAACCTAAAACTTTTCCCATGGAAAATAAATCAAAAATGGTCTTTTCTATCTAAGAAAAAGTAGATATTAAAACTGTGTTGTTTAAAATATTTCAGATAATTCAGAACTCAGTAGACTCAAGTCATCATCAACATTTATAAAAGAAGATGTATTACCATAACAACACGGCAGATAACGTCCAAACGTGGCTTTCAGTTCCATTGTGGTCATTGCGTTAGACGGTGTTTAGATTGGGAAGATTGGACCGGTCTCACCGCAGTTTCTGGACAAGAGAAGTGGGGAGATCTCTAACCCCTCACTTCTCTTGTCCAAAAACTCCCGCGACGTGAGACCAGTCTCAATCTTTCCAATCTAAACAGGCTCTTAATCTCTCTTTTGTCTCACCATGCCCCTTTACATGGCTTTCTGTGTCGTGATTTTCTCGCTATGGTCTCGCTTTGGTCTTGCCGAAATACGTAGCTCAGCAAATTTCAACTCTTAAGCATTAGTAATTGCCGAGATATAAGACTTCAAAAATCACAAAAACCGTAACTGACTGACTGACTCACTGACTCACTGATTCACTGACTCACTGACTCACTGACTCACTGACTCACTGACTCACTGACAGATCATCAAAATTATGGAGCACTTCCCGACATCGTAGAAACTTGAAATTTCGCACAACGGTAGGCCTTGTGGTGCATACAAAGGAAAAAATCGAAAACCTGCAATTTTCTATTCAGGGGGCGTGGCATCCACCCACTTTCTTAAAAATTCTTATAAATCATATGGAGCATTTCCTATTGTTGTAGAACGATGAACATTGGTAGGTTGGTAAAACTTGAAGTACTTAAAAAGAAAAAAATTTAAAAATTGGAATTTTCCATTCAGGGGGCGTGGCATCAACCCACATTCTTAAAAATACTTGTAAATTATATGGAGCACTTCCGATTGTTGTAGAACGATGAAAATTAATAGGTTGGTAGGGCTTGAAGTACTTAGAAAGAAAAAAATTTAAAAATTGGAATTTTCCATTCAGGGGGCGTGGCATCTACCCACATTCTTGAAAATTCTTATAAATTATATGGAGCACTTCCGATTGTTGTAGAACGATGAAAATTGGTTGGTCGGTAGGGCTTAAAGTACTTAGAAAGAAAAAAATTGAAAAATTGAAATTTTCCATTTAGGGGGCGTGGTATCCACCCACATTCTTAAAAATTCTTATTAATTATATGGAGTACTTCCGATCGTTGTAGAACGATGAAAATTGGTAGAACGGTATGACTTAAAGAACATACAAAGTTAAAAACAAAAAAGTGGGCGTGGCATCCACCCACTTTCTCAGAATTTCTGTTATTTATATGGAGCACTTTCGGTTGTCGTAATATTATTAAACTTTGTAGAGCTGAAGGGATTGATTTTCACCTGGCAAAATAAAATCTTTGCAAAAAGCAGTGAAATCACAACAAAAACATAAATGTTAAAAAAAAGAGCCAAGTTCTTATATGTACAAGAAACCTGTGCGTAAAAAGTCAACCAAAAAATGTAATGAGATCTAAAATATATGCCAAGTTTTAAGTTCAGGATATTTAATATCAAATATCTGAATAAGATTTATATCGAAACAACTCAAAATTATGACAGAAATTTGGTATTTAATGATGGCTGATTAAAATTTGGTGGATTTACTTGGCAAGTTTTCTCTTAGTTACTAACTTAATCACAAATTGAGAATGTATGAAAACTTGACCAGTGAACCCACCATGTTTTAATCAGTCATCATTAAATACCAAATTTCTGTCATAATTTTGAGTTGTTTCGATATAAATCTTATTCAGATATTTGATATTAAATATCCTGAACTTAAAACTTGGCATATATTTTAGATCTCATTACTTTTTTTGGTTGACTTTTTACGCACAGGTTTCTTGTACATATAAGAACTTGGCTCTTTTTTTTAACATTTATGTTTTTGTTGTGATATATATTACACGGCTACCTGTATCGTGGATTTCTTGCAATGATCTCGCTATAGTTACACCGTGACATTTACACGTGGTTTTTGTCATTTTGCACGTCTTATCATCGTCTCGCTGTAGTCTTGATTTTATGTTACCAAAGTCCGACTACTTATTATAGCAATTAGAGTTTTATTTTAGCTACATTTTTCAAGCGGCTGATAACGGTGCCTGACTGGCAAAAAAGAAAACTGTTAACAATCACAATTGACACCTTATACTGCCTACTGAACATACATACTCTAAGTGGGTCAACAGAGTTGCGTGAGTGCCACAGATACCAAGGAAGGAGTAAAAATCCAGATGAGAACCCGTTGGCCAGCCAACACACATTCGTTCCAGACAACCATTGACTAACCTTAAAAGATCTCTCTAAGCTAATTTTTCAAATAAGGCTAGGACCGCACTTGCGATTTTCAGTCGGTGCGATTAAAAAATCGGTGTCGCTACAAATAATTACCATGCACTCACTTGCGGCTATCTATCGCGCGATTTTTTAGTCGCAAGAAATAGAACATAAAGCTTTTAATATGAATGCACGCACATGCGTCTATTTAATTTCGCGACAGAAAAAACGCTCAAAAAATAGATCTGGTTCCATTTTTTTAATCGCTACGATTTTAAAGTCGCATATGTGTGCATTCACATTTAAAACCATGTGTCTCATTTTTTGAGGCTAAATAATCGTACGTTTGAAAATCGCAAGTGCGTGTATAATTTTTTCTAGTTGCGACTACGATTTTGTAGTCACGCTATTTTAAATCGCAAGTGCGAGCACAACCATCTGAGTCCGTTTGATTCATTTTAACTTTCGACAATCGCATCGCCAGAAAAATGGAACTAATTTTCGACTTTTAATCGTCGCGATTTCCAGGTCGCATGTGCGTTCATTCTTATTCAAATTCATGTGTTCTATTTCTAGCGACTAAACAGTCGCGCGATTGAAATCGCAAGTGCGGTCCTAGCCTAAGAGCATAACGAGATGAGATTATAACCACAAGCGAGAAAACCTCGTGCACGTGTACCTAAATGCATACGGCGAGAATGTATGAACACCATGGCTACAAATGAAAAAAAACAACTTGAATACACAAAATTGCGTGTAAACGCAATCGGCAATATTATCTTCGCCAAAAAATCGTCACTATTACCATCGTGCAATCGTCGTTGTCGTTATTGTATCCGCCATCGTCGGTGATGTTGTATTTCGACTTGCGTAAAATCTCGCGAGATTTTGACCACAACCCTCATAGACGAGTGTCAGTTCAAAGACCAAAAACAATTATGATCAGCATATCCCCACTAAACTTTTATTGAAGGGTAGATATTAAACAATGAATTACAATACAATTCTTTGAAAATCCAAAAGCAGAGCTTTTAAATCAACCAAACAAAAAAAAATCTCCAAATGAGACTTATTTTTTTTTTCTCTGAGCGATAAGTGGTCAGTGGTTAACCGAAGCCTAAATAAAAGGAGTTCTTCAAGCACGGAGGGGATGTGTTGAAAGGGTGCATGTATCAACACATCAACCAAGTTTGGGTGGAAAAAAGCATGCCCGATGACTGGTCTTATAGCTCCATATGTCCCCTTTACAAGAAAACGTGATCCTTTGCCCTACAAGAACTGTCGATGCATATAACGTACTTTGTGAGCATCATAAGCAATTCTGCAACACTACAATTGGTAAGTACCAGCGTGGCTTCCGGCCAGGCAGAACGACCATAGACCATACACTTGCTCTCTGGCAAACCCAGGAAAAGACCAACGAATTTCAATTCGACCCTTCAAAACCGCATATCTATGATAGCATTCATCGTCAGGAGCTCCAAAGGCGATGGCTGAACTTGGGATACCGGGAAACCTGATCCAGGTGTGGCACGCAACATTGGAAAATACGGTATGCAATATGCAACTAGGGAAGACTCCGACGAAGAATTACCTTAAAAAACCAGTGCTACTTCGGTTTGGGCTCCAAAACTCCTCACACGAAAGACGAAGTGCACGCTCCATAAAACGCTCATAGCCAGTCCTGCTTTATTCAAGTGTTGGGCGATAACCAAAAAGGGAGAGCTTATAGTGGGCTCCTTCGAAAAAAATTCTTCGACGGATATTTGGTCACGTGTGCTAGAAGGCCTAATGGAGTGTGCATACATTTGAAAAATAAAACTCCATTCTAAATTAATGGTTGACAAATTATTTAAGTCTGGCCACTAGGCGAAACAGATCTCCATCTTTCCATTCTTTTGTTGTTGCTTTTGTCATTATACTGGCAAGTTTTCCAATCGTGTAAATCCGGCATAAATCATGAATCTATACGTCTAAGAGCCATCTCTTGCGCTGCATATCGCTCAACTCGTTAAGCATTATTCTGAAGGTATGAAGAATTATAGAAATTTATTATTTATTTATTTTAATTTAAAAATAATTTGTGATACTTGAGTTTTGAACTGGGAACCTTCCACACACGGAGATAGCACTCATCCTCTAGGCCAGTTCCCTACACGAAAAACTTGTGCCAAATATTACCCAAGTTGAAACTCATTGGATGGCTTGTGTGTGTGTTTTAACACTAGTGTCACGTTCAAATGAACTAGCAGAATGCTTCTTTAACAGGAGGCCAGGTTAAATTCAAAAAAAAAAATTAAAATTTCTTATTTACAAGAATTGAGTGCTAAAATAACAGGTCATCTTCTTAAATCAACCTAAATATGGCAAGAAAGTCCACCAGGTTGATTTTACACTGAATGCAAGGTTACTAAAATCAGGTAAATTTCTGAAATTTCAGTAACTTTGTATGGGATTGTGCACCCCGTGAATTCAACAAGGCCCAGGTTAATTATTTACTTGACGTTTTTATCTGAGTGTGATGTTGGAATTTGTGTGTTTAACTATTAAAGGGATAAAAGCACCTGATCAGTAGTGATTCATTATTTCTTTTATCCTCCAACACATACATATAAAGTTACAACTCTCTTTGTTGGGACTCACTATCGAAATTATAATATTTTTGAGTGAAATAAACAAAAGAAGAACAAACAAAATCACCGTAAAGTCCAGCATTGAACTGTCAAATGATCAAACATAACAGCGGCTATGTCAAAGCAAAATGTTATCGTGGTTTACACGGTCAGCTCATTTAACACTACCAAAATAACAGCTTACATGTTTTTGTTTTCGTTTGTTATCAAATATCTTGTGTCTTTTTATACCAGGTCGTTACTCTCCAATAGTTCAACTTAATGGTTTAAACACACAGCAATATGTTTTTTCAGCTAAACGCCCATGCTTGTTCCTTCTATATCACAATCGATAAACAAAACTCATAACATAACTCCTCATGCCAATGTCCTGTGAAAATTGTTATCAAGACCATATTCATTCATTCTGTGTTTTGTCCCACAATATTCTATTCTTCTATATATACTTATATCCTACAAATGCACCAGGACACTCTCTAAAACCTCTCGTAATATTAAATTGGAAAGGCTGACAGGCGGGGGAGGGCAAAACCATGTTCTATAACTAAACATTGGCATCGATTTTTGCAGCAGTGTTCGACCAAATGTTGCTATGGTTAGAAATTATTTAAGGTACACAACAGTGTAGGCATACATAAATATCTATATTCGGACACAGGAGGCTTCATTTTCGTGTTATCAAAATTTGGCAATAGCTTTACAGAAATGCAAAAATAAAAACACAAAGAAGAAACTAGAACGCTTCTGGATGCATGTTCACTAAATATTTGTGAAAAGTATTTGAAAAAAGAGAAGAATGAAGCAAATCCTATTAGACTGGCTAAAATGGAAAGGGTTTTCGTGCAAAAAACAAGGCTGAAACGTTTAAAAAAGAAAAATTGGAAGAAGAAAAATTTAATTTAATTTTTGTAAAGTGTGCATGGATATAAATTTTCACTTTATTTTTTTTAAAAGAGTATGAATTTAACTTTCGTCGTTCGTTCATTTTGGTAAACAAAATATTTATAAATGTCCCTTAGAAGAGATCAGGAAAATTAGACCTCACATGCCTTCTTTGACAACCAAACTAAGAAATTTTGCTAAGGAATCCTGTTCATGAGACATTTTTCTGAACACGCCGAATTTCTATAAAAATAAAAATTTTAAAATTTTAAATCCGTCAACATCATCTCCGGATATGTTTGATTTTTTTTTTCACAAAAATGCCGTTTTTTTACTTCATCGATTATGTTATTTAAAAAGCATTGACTGAAAATTTATTCTTATGTCAAAAGTAAAAGTGCTTGCGGTTGACATGATATCATGTTTGAAAGTCAACTTATTTCTTTTACAGGAACAAAAAATAACAACAGTCTGAAAGTGAATCTCATTCTCATCATTACAATGACAATCACGACAAAGTTACCTTTTTTTTTTTTGAAGCTCAGAACATGATGGTGACATCTTGACAAATCTTAGAATAAACCCACGTGTCACTTGTTATAAGAACATGGAATGAGAAGTGGTTGATGATATTTTCACATTGTCGGTTTTGCCTCATCTTGTGGTGACAAGTAGAGACTGTATAAAAAAAAACTAACACAAAACCTTAAATTGTGACGCGTAAATAATTTGAATTGCAAATCAGTTTGACAGTTATCTTTGACACTTGCGATTACAGACAAGTCAATGTGAGAAGTGAACCGTTTTTATGTAAATGAGGCCGTCTGGGATAAGGAATTAAAAATATTTGAATAAATATCCTTAACCGCCATTTGGCTGGTAAAGTAGAGGTTTATCATTGAGTTAAGCAGGAGCATTTACCTACACAATAAGTATAGGTACATGGGGCCACATAATAATTTTTGGTGACTAATGCTGAATTTTCTTTATTTCACAAAGAAAATAATGACTATGGTTTGGCAACAAAAATTAAAGCTGAAAATAATTTCTCAAAATATGGACAGTGGTAACCAAGAAAAAACGATTCATGGAAATTAAAAAAAAAGAGAAACGAAACGAGATTACCGAAAAATTCGCATAATTTGTTTGTGTGTGACAATTCGTATTCGTATTGAGTAGGGGTACCACACTGTCCATTCCCGTTTTTGCATCTGCGAAGAAAATCTAAACATTTTACACCGCATTTTCGGTGACGTCGAATATAATAGTACATTTGCTACAAAAACGGCTTAACTCCAAAAGTGACAATCTTGAGCTAAGTACAATACCGAAATATTATATTTTATTTTTTCTTTGTGTTTGTAGTACCAACAACATGTTTTGGTATCTCTTCTCAATTTTCAATAAAAGCGCATTATTTTTTACACTACCTTTGTTTTTCCATATATTTTTCATGAAAATGAAATTTTCAAATGCATTTACATATCTCTAAACATCAAGTTTTGACTTATGATGGTGTTGTTACAAATGGGTGATACATATCATCGTTCTACAGGAGGTGGTCTGTGGTGCACACACCGAGAACTATGAGCTGTTTAACTCCCTCGATGCAATTATCCCTGTGAACAATGGTGTGATGGTAGATTCTGCCTTAACAATAGAATGTAAAATGATTTTATAGATAGGAAAATGTTCAACTCAATTCAACTCAGTTCAATTCAATTCAACACAGTACAATTCAATTCAATTCAATTCAATTCAATTCAATTCAATTCAATTCAATTCAATTCAACTCAATTCAATTCAATTCAATTCAATTCAATTCAATTCAATTCAATTCAATTCAATTCAATTCAATTCAATTCAATTCAATTCAATTCAATTCAATTCAATTCAATTCAATTCAATTCAATTCAATAAAATTCAATTCAATTCAATTCAATTCAATTCAATTCAATTCAATTAAATTCAATTCAATTCAATTCAATTCAATTCAATTCAATTCAGCGATAATCTGAAGGTATTACCATATTTTTAAGAACAGACAAAGCAAATAGAAAAAATAATGCAGATGCAGTGGTTTTTCCAGCGTAAAAGAACACCTCATCCTAATAATAAGAGGGGTCCTATCTGAGTCATTGGATTTCTATTTATTAAGATCTTTCTGAACTCTTACAAATTGGCACGAGTGCGAAAGAAACTATCAGCTATAACTGTGTCGCAAGCCAATTGGTTTTCTTTTGAGCTGACAGCAGGATTATCATTAAAACCTATGCAAATAATTTTTTGCATACCAAAATAACTGTGGCATGAAGTTATTATTATTATTATTTTTTTATCTTGTTAAGATCACGAATATTTTTTCTGATTCATTAATTATTTCTTAATAAAACCAGTCGAATCGATAAAAGTGCACAATATAACCATGTCCATGTAGTACATAAGTAAAACCGTTCATATACAGTCTAGTCAATTTGTAAAAACGCCTTTTTTCACATTGATCCATTTAAAACTCCAAACCCCCATTCCCAAAGGAGAATTCCATCTCCATAAAAACTTCGTCTAAATAATCATCAGAACCTACTCGTACCTACATAATGAAACCTTCAAATAATTAAAGAAAGAAAAAAAAACACACATCTACTAGTTTTGCAATTATACAACTAATTTGTATGCCAAAAAATTATTTTGGCTTCAGTTTTATTATTCTTCAACATACAAAAGTTTCATCAAGGAGAAAAAGGGAGAAAATATTTTGTTTGCAAAATTATACAATCTGAATCCGGAATGAGAAAAAAAATTGTTTTCCACTGATAGCTATACCATATACGAGTAGTAGGGTAGAAATTATATTTTACATCCGCCAAAAAGTTAAAACAAAACAACTCAAGGATAACTTCCAACTGCAATTTTGTTAAAAACTAGTGCAATTGTTTTATAATAAGAAAGGAATTTGAAATGTAGAGAGAAAAGGTTTTACTCATTTCGCATCCGTTCTAGTTCGTTATTGGAAAAAAATATCCTTATTCCTTCCAGTGAAGGATTAATGCCATTCATTTTAAAAAGATTGATAAAACTACCAAAATTTGTTTCCACAAAATGTAATGCTGATGCAATGATATCTTAGGTGCCTTGTATATGAGCTGCAAGTAGGTCGTTGATCGTGAATTTTGACATTTCTTTCACATGAGTAATTTGTTCGTAGTTTGCAAAAAATATCTTGTTGGTCGCACACAAAAAAAAAAAATGTTAAAATTTACAATTTAAATACATTTTAGGATGCGTTTTCTTTTTAAAATTGTAGATAAGAGCGTTTATTCAATTTGTTGAAAAGTTTAAAAAAAAAATTCTGTTGATATTATATGCGCTTGGAATTGCCCCAAAAAAATGTATTCGCAATAATTTCAGGTCGAAGCTCATGTGAACGGCACCTTCGAGGATACCACGCGCATATCAAGCCATGCTGACACCATGCGGATACCACGCATATACTATGTGGATACCATGTGGATATAATTGACGACTGGAGGCTGTACTCTACCGGGAAAACCTTGCAACAGAATAACTCCATAAGATGTCAAAATTTGTTGCAAATTATATGTGATTCGTGAAGTGTTTTTCAGAAATTATTTATTAAAAATAAAAAAACTAGTCTAATAAATATAAAAAGTATTTTTTTATCAAAATATAAAGTGAAACTTCTAATCAAACATACATTTCTTCTTAAAGTCGAACGAAGTGTTTCCTACAGTGAAATCAAAGTGGAAGCGATTTCCTGAGTGCTCTCGCCCGTAAATTGTTCGTGTATATTAAGTAATTGATAGAATATAATGTAAGGATTATTATTCCTTGGTGACCGTGTCATTGTGTCAAGTGCATTAAAACGCTTCCATTTGTGGTATGAAAACCCATACTCCGCGAACGCGAGTAGAATCCACAGTGTGTGGCCTTCCAAACTAAGCCAATTGGTACTGGCTCTGGAAATATTTTTTTTCTATTTTGGAATCTGGAGTGCAAAAAATCAAAAACACCACTGGTTCTTTCAAAAGTGTGATAAAATTTAATTAATTTAAAAAAGGATAAACGCAATAGAAATAAGCAAAAGAGTGAACATCAAAGAAGAAACCTATATATTATTTAAACCACTGATGAAGCTTTGGACAGAAGAAATGGTTTTTTTTTTCAAATTCAGCTGGGAGACCAGACTGATAGTAAGATGTTGCCGGGACAGTATCGCTGTATGGATGTTCAGGGAGATTTTATTACAATAAGGTAAGCTATAACATATTTTATTCTCCGTCATTACATCTTTCTTTCTTTTTTAAAATATTTATATGATTTGTGTTAACTCATTGTTCATTTCATTTTGTTAAGGAGTGATGAATTTGAAGAGATTCCTCCACAACCTACATCATCATCAGAAGCAACATTCAACATATGAAATAAAAAGTTCGGCAACTAGAAGATTTAATGGAGGCTTTCGTTTTGATAATGTAAAAGAAAAGAGCTGTTCAATTGGAAGCACAAACAACGTGAAGTAACAAAGCATTAATTTATTATAACAACAATCACCTACATAGTAGTGCATATATTTTTAAAAGCTGTATTCATCTTTTATCAATTTTAAAACACTATCTTGTAGGTGCTAGTAAAACATTTCTTAAAACGTTTTACCAAAAATATTTTTTTATTAAAATTAAACTAACGAGTTTTTTGCTATCTTTAAAAGGAAATCCATGGTGACCTCTTAGAGGAAGCAAATGAGGTATACCTCACGTATATGTACGTGCCTAAAACATGCCAGAGGTCGACGATGAGGAACTCGAACTCCTGACAGGGAACCCAGATCAGATAACAACCAACGGTAAATTTGATTTTGAATTTTAAGTCCCAATATATTATTTTCGCATATTACAATTGATTTTCCAGGGTGGAATCGAGGTCGCCGGGTTTGGTTTGCCAAAAGTACCAAGTTTTGTGAAAACTTCACAAACCAAATGTATCAAATATATTTTTGTATGTTAAACATTATTCGATGGAAGAAAGAGAACCTTTTTGAAGCTCCACTGGATGGTGATCCACAGCAAATTTCTTGGATCTACGATAGAGGTCTTGAGAAAGTAAATCAATTCAATATCTCTGGAGTCACATATCGGTGAAACCGACTTTAAGTTATTCCTCTGAAAAAAATCCTGAGTAAAATCCTTTCTTTAGATTGGCTGCATGCGCTACCAAGGTAACTATTTGTACCAAAACCAACCAACCAAATATCAGAAATAGACTTCCATTTTTTTCTCTATTGAAGGTTTTCAAACTAACAACCACTTGTTATGATAGTATGAACAACTATATAAATGGAGCTGAAAAAATGATAATTGTTTGTCATGCAGTACTTAATGTCCCTCAAAAGGTTTTGGTTGATGATCCAAATACAACAACCCTCGAGGACTTCGTCAAAATCTGAAGTATTTTTTTTTTTCTGTAGAACTGAGTTTATCAGCTAATGATCGAACAACTGCAGCAACACTACGCCAGTAATCGATATTAATCGATCGATCGATCTGAATACAAAATGCAGTGTTTTTTTTATTTATGTACATACATATATAATTCTCTATAAAAGTGAAAAAGTGCTAGTTTGTATAAAATATTTGCATAGTATTTAATAAACTCTTCGATAATGTTCGCTCATTTATAAGCCTTTTACTGAACTCTTTCAGCTATTTTTGTATGCAAAAATTAAACGTAATTTTTTTCAACACCTTTTTCTTAACTTCCAAGGTCTACAATTATGCATGATATATGAAAATCAAAGTATTTTTACTTGTGAATAGAAAAAAGTTCATTAATTAAAATCAATTTGAAATTTAAAAAATTATTGATGTTTCATTTGAATGTGACTTAGAACCAAGTTAATCCCATTTTTACTACCCTTTTTTGAAAATAATAGGTCCACTGCTTCAAAAATATTAACCTCTTCTTTTGTTTGCCACAAAAAGCTGACGAAATTTGTTGGTTCATTGATTGTTCTTTGTGTAAATAAATTTATTTTACTAATATTGATTTTGCATAACAAACAAAAAACTGCTACTAATAATTTAAATGGCATTCAAAACTCCCATCAAATTCACCTCTCGATTTGTATAACATTCTGAAATGTCCTTCTCATTTTTATCCTGCAGTATTTAAGTTTGCCTTATAAGTTCTTCTTGAACTGGTTTCAGTTGTACACTCTGATTTTTCAGTTCAACTGACAGCGCATCCTTCCCTGAACAAATCTTCTTGACTGCCTTCATCTTTTGTCTTAGTTTTGATGCAAGAATCTTAGCAAATTTAGGCGAATGCTTAAGCTGGAAGAAATGTCGAGTGCTTTCATTTTCAACATCAGCTAGAATTCCATCGAGACTCTCAACAATCTTCTTAATACTCTGTGCGTCATGGGTGGATATACTGTTCATCATAGCAAACAAAATATTGCAGGCAGAATTGACTTGATTTATGTAGCTCGACAACATGCCATTTCAGGAATGATTCCAATTCGTAGAGTTCATCTTTGAATTTGTCACGGTAGTTTGGAGTATAAAGAAGTGTATATACTTCATCACCCTTAGCAGTTCCTCCATCAACGCCAACACCTAGAATGACCTTTAGAGTTATTACCACAGCACCAGCTCAGTTTCCGTGATTTAAAGACAGTTTTATTGAATTATTTCTCACCTTCATACTCTTCCATATGTCGTAGTCGATCTCTTTGGCATTCATGGGAGTACTTTCAATACCCCATAGTCGATATTGCCACTTGATTCTGCGGAGTATCGATCTGCAAATCACAGAAATCAATTATCTCCCCTGAGTCTCCGTTTGTCATCGGTGCCAACATCGATTTCATTGTTGCCGGCAGCTCTTTCTTCTTCGACCAAATTTAAATGAATTGGATTCTCTTTGCCAAGTAATGGAGCCTCTTTATGTACATAATGGTAGACAGTTGTGTTCCCGAATTAAATGAGATGCCTGACAATGGGAAGACACGATTAACTTTTGGAAAACTCCGCATATAGATCAACCGCATCCTTGAGGGTTCCAATGTTGCGAATTGAATATGCATACATTTCAAGAATTTTCTGTAGAACTTTATTGATTCCCTTCAATCCCAGCTGCTGAAGAAGCACCGAATGTTCGCCGAGAAGTTTATTTTCTTGCTTTAACAAGGCCATAATGCGCTTGAGAGCGTCATCACTCTGTTGTTCCGGTTTATCTGTTTGCTTCTTTACACCAGGAATTTCGAAATAAGAGTTCCTTACGAAGATTTATGGCGTTTCAGCGTGGTAAATGTTTTACTTCTCATATAATCTTGCCAGTCCTTCATTCTCTGACTGCCGTAGCTTGCAAACAGGCTTTTTGCGTCTTTTTCGGTTTGTTTGAGAATCTCAACGATTTCCTTGCAATGATATAGTAGTTGATATCTAGAAATTGAAACAAGCAGCTTCCTAAAATAATTTGTTAACAAATATTTTCTAAATAAAATATTGTAGGAAGATACTTACGGCTGTCAGCGATGGTTTTTTGTTGTCTGTTTTTGTTTGGTTTTTTTTCGCCTGGATGTTGATTTCTTTATGGAACTGATGTTAAATAGAAAGAAATATGTTAATTAAGTCATTTAAGTATATTTTGATTGAAATAAAATCAATTTTTATTTATAAAACAATTATTTTACCTGAATGTAAATGCATGCATTTGTTATGGCGGCCACTTCATAATGGAGTTATCAAGTTGTTTTTATTTGCCACCAGGTATCGCATTTTGACTTTTCTAGTCGTCAATACAGATACCAATAGGATACCATGCGGAAACATGAGGATACCACGCGGATACTTTTGGTTTTTCACAATAATTATATTAAAGCACAATATAATGTAAGGTATACACCCCGATTACACAATCCGATGAATAGGCTGTGGATAGTGGATCCCATCCGACAGAATTTTCGAATTTTTACAATTACACAATCCGCTGGTGAAAAATTGAAGGAATGTCGACATAGTTTAAAATTTTTTAGATAAGTGAATACTCAAGTCACCCGTGTTCTATACAACTTTTGACATTTCAAATCCGCATCAAAATTGTTGCGGATTCAAATCAATTCATTTAATTTGCTGATTTATTTTGACAAAAAAATATGGAAAAGAATAAACTGAAAGTTAAAATTAGAAAAAATAAAATGCACGACTGGGTTGCACGTACTTGCTCTTATGTTCCAGACACTGCGGGCTTAAGAAAATTAAATATAAATATATAAATATACATATATGTATACAAATAAAAACATAGAAATTATGAGAGAAAAATGTAGAGAAGCATGAAATACGACATTTAAATTGGCTAAAACAACTCTTTTGAAAGTTTGAGGTGAAAAAAGTTGATTAAATATGATTGTATGGGAAAAAAAATTTTAAATCGTTGGAGCGGTTTTTTTTTAAATTAATTTTGTATTTATAAAATTCTTACAATATTTTTAGGAACAAATTTTGGTATGCAAATCTAAAGAATATATTTATGTGCATATAAAAACAAAATTTGAAAAATAATTGTCAACCCGTTTTTGAGATATCGAATTTTCAAAGAAAAAGTTTGAAACTTTTTTTAAAAATCCAAAAACTTTGTTTTTGAAAATTTTGATATGCAATATTATTCAATTTTATCCGAAATTTGTATATACAAGAAACTATCTAAATCTTTTCAGCCGATAACGAGAAAATTCAATATAAAAAAATACGTTCTATGACAGGTACTATTAATAGTTGCTAAGTGTAAAATTTTATAATTTTTGGTAGAAGATCGTACTAATTTTAGTAAATAGAAAAATTTTAATCAAAATCTTAGAAGTCGTTTTTGAGAAAAAAAAAATATTTTCCTTTGGGGTTTTGTAACTTTCTGTATGGAAGGTACCGGTTTTGTATGTATGTAATGTAAATGTAAAATTTTTTTCTAAAAATATTTTAGAGAGTACTAAAAAAGACTTAAATAACGAGTTTCAAACAAATCGATCATGTCGTAATCGAAATATTTGATTTTCCAAAAAAAATTTTGAAACATTTTTTAAAAATCCAAAAAATATTTTTTCAAAAATTTTGGTACACAAAACTGTTTATATTTTTCGGAAGCTTCTGTGTAAAAAAATAATTGAAATCGGTCGTACCGTTTTGAAGAAAATCAAAAATCAAAAAAATGGTTCTTTGAGAGGTACCATTAATAACCATTTCTGAAAAATGGTTTTCCACCAAAAGAAAGCTTTTACTAAAATAAATTTACTGAATTTTTTTTAAGAAAAGTTGTCGAGCCGTTTTTGAGAAAAATACGATTATGTAAAATTGCTAGGAAAAATTGTATGGCCAGGTACCGTTATTTTTGATTCTAAAAAAGAAATGAAAAAAATGTGTGGCATAATCACCAAAGACCACTATTTACCAAGTTTGAAGAAAATCGATCGAGCCGTTTAGGCTGTAGACGAACAGACAGACAGACAGACAGAATTGTGCCGACCACTCTTTTGGTGTTCTCTATCATCGTAATATCATGTTTGATTGTTTTGTCAAATTTTTTTTTTGCACAAATCCAAAACTTGCCTTATATGTAGTACCTATGTACATATTTATTTATTTATTTAGCTTAATACAAGCTTGCCTTAAATCTCTACTTAAATCTGAACTTAAATTTAAACTTAATTCTATGGTGGGTTTTTCATTGTTTTTTTTTTTTTTGTTTTTTTTTTTGCTTGTTTTTTTTTTTTTTTTATTTATTTTATTATTGAAATGGGCCCGTAGGCCCACCCACCAGTTTTTACATACAAAAACTTAAAGATTAATCCATAAAATAAAGACAACGTGGGGTTTTGGATTTGGGGCTTTGAGTTAGGGCGAGTTAGAGAGGAAGAACTAATATGGAAGTCAAAGATATCCATTGAGTTATTGGTTATTGGTGTGGTTGAGGTTGATATAGAGAGAGATTTTGAGAGAGTGTTTGGAGGAGTGGAAGTCGAAAGAATTTTGCATAATGTTAGAAGTACGGAGCATGCGGGTCATTGGTTCGTTACTACCATAATTAGTACGATGAAAGTTGACATCAAAGAGTGACACTAATCTAAGATTTCTAGGGTTAGTTTGCAATGCAATTTTTTGGAGAAGCGCAGGGCAATCAATATTACCAGCTAAGAGCTGATGGATAAATACAATATCGGCTACTTTGCGACGATTATAAAGGGGTTGCAAATTAATAAGCTGAAGGCGACATTCGTAGGGTGGAAGATGGAGCGTATCAAGCCAGGGTAGCCCACGAAGTGCAAAACGAAGGAATCTTCGCTGAACAGCTTCGATACGGAGAGAGTGAGTAACATAAAAGGGTGACCATACCTGGCTGGCATATTCAAGAAGTGGTCTAACAAATGTGAGGTAAAGAGATTTAGTGACGTAGGGGTCTGAAAATTCTTTTGACCAGCGCTTAACGAAACCAAGTGCAGAGTTAGCTCTATTAATAGAGGTGGTAATATGAGATCTAAAATTAAGTTCTTTATCACAAAGAACTCCTAGGTCATATAATGAGTCCACTACGGTCACTGCATCATTGTTAATAAAGTATGTACGAGGAGGGAGAGTGGAGCGTTTACGGGAGTATGTTATAGCTTGACACTTACTAACATTAAGTTCCAGAAAGTTCTTCTGGCACCAGGTAGAAAATCTATTTAAATCTTGTTGAAGAAGATAGGAATCAGAAGGAGAGGAAATGTATCTATAAATTTTTGTATCGTCAGCATAAACAGAGATCATAGAATCATTGATGACGCAGTCTGCATCATTAATAGTCAAAACGAAAATCAGAGGGCCGAGATGACTTCCCTGCGGAACACCGGAGGTTGCAAGGATAGGGTTAGATTCGATACCTCTAAAGAGGATATTGTACTGACGATCGCTCAGATATGATTGGAACCATGCAATGAGAAGGGGCGGAAAGCCAAGTGCTTTAAGTTTAAAAAGAATAAGGGTGTGTGAGATTTTGTCAAAAGCTTTGCTGAGGTCGGTTGCGATGACATCAACTTCTTTACCAGCTTCCATGGCGCATATGGTGCCGGAGACAAAATCAACTAGGTTTGTAGTAGTCGATCTACCACTAAGAAAACCATGTTGATTGGGGGAGAAAATTTGCTTACAATGGAAAAGCATGTTGTCATAGACTATGCTTTCAAAAAGTTTAGGAATACACGACAGCTTAGCTATGGGGCGGTAATTAGATATTTCTTTTTTAGGGCCTTTTTTATGGATCGGGATAATATAGGAATATTTCCAACGAGAAGGAAATATCCCTTGAGAGATTGAGAGCTGGAAAAGAGCGGTCAATGGCTGTAATAAAGTTGACGAGCAATTTTTTAGAATTATTGAAGGTAAGCCATCAGGACCACCAGTATATTTAACCTTAAGTTTATTAATCTTATCTTCAACTATAGAAGGGGGAATTAAAATTGAAGAAAGTGAAGTTTGAGTGCAAGTGTCTAAGTAGGAAAAGTAATCTGAGTCTGGTAGTGAGGTGTTATCAGAGAATGATTGACTAAAAAATTGAGCATATAAGTTAGCGATTATTAAGGGATCGTCTGAACTAGTATTCAAATATGTAAGGGTAGAAGGGTAGTTATCAGACTTTCTTTTAGCATTAATGAAATTAAAGAAGCTTTTGGGATCGGATTTAATATTAGATTGAACTTGACTTAGATAGTTGTGGTAAAGAGACTTACAGAGTTCAGAGAAATTGTAGTTTGCACTGTGAAAGGTTGAGAAATCGTAGCCAGTGCGAGATTGCAAGTACTTACGCCATAGTTTGTTTCTATTATTACGGAGGGATTTTAATTCTTTATTATACCATGGAGGGCAAGAGGAAATGTTTTTTTGGGGAGAAATAGGGACTGATTGACTGAGGCAACTAAACACTAAAGAATAGAAATGGAAGAGGGCAGAGTTGATGTCGTTACTTTCAAAAATAATGCCAAAGTCAACGGCACGCAGTAGATTATTAAGCATAGGGAAATTTGTCTTACGAAAATTAAAAGCCATTACATTTTCTGGTGCGGCGGTGATATGGGAAGATTCATAAGAAAAAGTAAGGAAAAGAGGAGGATGGTATGGGTCAAGAGTGGAAAGAAGATGATTACTTGCAGAAACTACACAGTTTTCAACATCAGAAGAGAAGATAAGATCGAGTTGACGGCCTAAATTATTTTTGACACCACTCAATTGGTAAAGGTCTGAGTCAGAGAGGCAATCAGTGAATAGGATTTCCTTATCAGTCAATGCATTAGAACTCGTATAGTGTGATTCATCATCAGAGAGAATCCACTGGAGATTCGGGAAGTTAAAATCACCTAAAATTAAAACCACGTCCGATGGATCAGCTGCTTCGAAGATAGTATCTATAGCATCAACTGCAAGCTGATAAGATTGGATAGGCTGGCAAGGTTTTATATAGCAGCAAGCTATATAAAAGGTAACTTTGGCGATTGTCAATTTGACGCAGACATACTCAAAGGATGAGGAATCGGAAATTTTGAAAAGGTTCGAGTCAAAGCGATTGTGAATTGCTAATAAAACACCTCGACCTAAACAAGCATTGTCGTGCAGAGAGCCATCTGCTCGAAAAACGTTGAAGTCAGGGTTAAAGAGCTCACTATCGTTAATACTGGGTAGAAGGTTAGTCTCAGTTAGTGCAAAAATGTCATAGGGTAAAGTAAGGGAATTAAGATAGACTGCGGAGGTTTTGGTACGAAGCCCTCTGACATTTTGGTAATAAAGGGACAGGCATTTTGGAGGATAATTAGAGGAAATAGGAGGTTTAGGAACGAAAAAAACTATTAAAGTTAGAACGACTCCTCTGCAAATGAGAGATACGCTTAGAGTTAACATACGAGGCGAAAGACGCTAAATCATTTGCAACATCAGCGGGAGTAAGTCTGAAAGATTCATGGAAACGAACGAAAATTTGCCTTAGCTCATCAGGGTTAGTTGGGAGGCCTTCTTGCTGAATAGATACCATAAGATTGGTTCTAGTAACACCGTCTATACAAACAGAGTCATGTTTGTCGTGAAGGTAAGCAAGATAAAGGCGAATGTTAGAATAGATTCTATGATCTCTGAGGCGTGAGAGAACATAACGACCATCATCATTAAGGTCAACGAATTGTTTAGTTAATCTAGCAGTAGGAGGGGTGAGAGGGTCTAGAAGTGGAAGCGAAGATCCATGAGTATGGGTAGGGAGTGGGGCATTTGATATGGTGGGTGATGGGATGGAGGTTGGGTGAGGAGATGTCAATGTGGTGGAGTAGAGGTTAGATGTGGATGAAGTGATCGTTGAAGGATGAGAAGAGGACGGTGAAGGATTAAGAATGTGGGAGCGAATAAAATTAGGGTACCTTTCCGATGGAGAACCCTGAGAAGAGTGGAGATTTTTAGGAGTGGAACATGGACCCTCAGTTGAAAGATCAAAAGAAACTCGTCTATTAGAAGGTATAAAAGAAGTTTGGGGTGGTTGCGAGGATTGAGGGTAAGAAGTAGGATTATTAAAGGGTAAATTTTTAGGTAAAGGAGCGGGTGAGGGGCTAGGAATAAGGGAATCTGGACCCGCAGCTGAAAGATTAAAAGAAACTCGTCTATTAGAAGGTCTAGAAGAAGTTTGGGTTAGTTGCGAGGATTGAGGATAAGAAGTGGGATTGTTATTAGTTAGAGGAGCTGATGAGTGATTAAGAATATGGGAATTGCGGAAATTAGGGTTCTTGGCTCCAGAATTGGGATCGGAGTTGGGAGATGAAATTGTTGGGGTAAGTTCATTTGGCGTAGAGAAAAGCGAGGGGGTGGGGTGAGAATGAGTTAGATTGAAGGGAACCCGTTCACCACTGGGCTTAGATGGAATAGGGACATATAGAGGATTTTTTGAGATGCAGGGGGGCGTAAAACTAGGGAACAGGTTTGTTTTGAAGCTCCAGTTAGGGTCAGATCTAAGAAAGTGAGCGGGTTTGTTTTTCTGGCTAGAATTATTGGTTTGCTTAGGGTTGGAGGATAAAGGGACGGGTTTTGTAAAAGTAGGTTTATTAGTATTTTTAAATCTAAGGTAATCTTGTTTATCTACCCATTTGGTCATGTTCATCTTTCCCAGTCGGAATGCATCATCAGTCTGTGAGCGAAAAAGCCATTGGTATTTGGATGAGAAGCTAATTTTAAAGTTGCTATGGAGTCTGGGGCGAGGTGGCGAAATCTTCTGGCATTCGTTAAGGTCTATGGAAAATCCACGGCTGAATAGTCTGTTAATCCAAAGGACATCAGCATCTACAGGAGCATTTGTGATAAAGAAAGTCACACTATCGGCATTGGTGTTTAACTTCCTTAGTCTGTTGTTCCATTCGGTAAGAGTCCACGTGGTGCCAAAACGGTTTATGGTAGGTAATTCAGGTGCAGTTGAGTTGGGTGAAAGTGTTGGTTGGTGAGATGTTGGAGGAAGTCGAGGTCGAGGTGGTGAAGCATCTGCGATAGCTGGATAGGCGTTTAACTTCCTCAGTCTGTTGTTCCATTCGGTTAGGGTCCACGTTGTGCCAAAACGGTTTATGGAAGGTAATTCGGGTGCAGTTGAGTTGGGTGAAAGTGTTGGTTTGTGGGGTGTTGATTGATGGTGATTAGATTCAGCTGGAGATGAAGGCACTGCAGTGGTGGTGGATGGAAGCGAAGGTTGTAGGCAAACAGGTCGAGGTGGTCTAGCATCTGCGATAGCTGGTAAGGGAGCTGGTTGGCAAATAGGTAGAGGTGAACAGGAAGAGGTATCCATAATTTCAGCCAGTAAAGATGTGTTGTAAGCGGAGGCATTGGGTTGAAGGTGGATCCCATCGATTTTACAAGTTGCTGTTCTTATGTCATCGGAAAGATCGTCGATGCTTAGCCTTGTTGCCAGAATCTCGCAGCTCATTGAGTTAATTTTACCAACGGCATCTTCCAGCAGAGCGAGTGGATGTCGAAGGCCGGGTATCACTATTTTTGAGGTACTTTGCATATGCTGGTCGAGGTCGGAGCGCATAGTGTTAATATTTTCGTTTATTAGGTCAACAGAGTCAACGTATTGGTGGCTCCTCAGCATAGATTTTAATTCATCTTTGAGCGATACTATGCGTTGCTCGAGGTGATCGTCTTTTGAATTGTCGGACATGAATTGCGTAAGAGCAGCAAGTTGCTTTTCAATCGAAGAAAATTTCTCGGTACACCTTTTGCTATGGTTGTCAACAATATTGCCCAAGTCATCCATGGATTTACTGAAAACATCCAACTGTTGCAGCTGATCAAGAATGTTTTTATGGAAAAGTTTATTATCAGCTGGGATGCGGTTGGTTGAATCTTACAATCGCAAGTAAAAAGGTTTCGTATTTTTTTTCGAAATTCGAGATTTCAAAAACGGGTTGATATTTTTATTGAAATTTTGTTTGTATGCATATAAATAAATACTTAAGATTTGCATACCAAAATTTTCCCTTAAAAATGTTTTAAGAATTTTATATAAGAAATTAATTTGTCAAGAAACCGCTCCAAAGATTTTATTTTTTTTCTTATCAATCATATTCAATCAAGAATTAAGATGGCGTTGTTTTTCACCTCAAACTGTCATAGGAGTCGTTTTAGCTAATTTAAATGTTGTATTTCAAAATATTTTTCTCTCATAATTTCCATGTTTTTATATACAGTTTTCTGAAACCCTCAGCGTCTTACACATAAGAACGAGAACGTGCGACTCAGTTGTGCATTGTAGTTTCTTCAAAATTTCTAGTTTGAAATCAGTTTTAGCTGAAGCTCTGCATTAAATGAGCTTGCTTTTTTTTAATAAAACATACATAAGAATAAACTTCTGGCTTTAAAAAACTGTTAGTTTAAAATACTGTATGTGCTACCAATGTTTTTAAATATGTATATTTTCTTCCACAAAAATATTTTTTTTTGGAAAATTGATCTTCCCGCTTTAACAGAGGGAAATCCAAGAGAATTTTTTTTCTCGTATGGATCTTATTTCGTCGGTTCAAAGGTAAAACTCACTAAGTGCAGAAAAATATGTTCAAAAAAATGAGAATGAAATGCATTTTTTTAATCCAAAAAGTCTCATTTTGCACGGTTATTATAGGAACATTTAAAGGTATGCCCGGGAACTTTATTTGAAAATTTTCGGAACGTGATTTTTCAGCTTGAAAAAGTATGTTTCAATTAAATTTCTTCCAAAAGTGTAATATGTAAGTTAGTGAGTTTTACCTTTGAACCGACGATTTATAAAATCTTATGTGGATCACTCCGGAGCCATTATTAGTAAATTAATGTGAAAATAGAAACAGGACAGACAAGAAATGAAAGAATATGTCCAATTTAAGGACAACCGTAATGTACATACACGAATCTTATATTTTATCCGGAGAACTACCATACGTAAGTTACTCAATAAATTATTATGCTGTTAATGTCAGTCAAAGTGGGCTCTAAGGAACTTATGATTGATTTAAATAATGTGTGAATATTTGCACTTGGCTTCTAACCATAATGTTCTGTGGCAAAATTATAGTTCCCAACATGTGGGTTGCTACCCTTATCATTATGTACCTATTCCTTTAACTGCCAATTTTTACTTCTTATACCTTTCTTTCAAACTGTGTCGGTCTTATATTAAAATATACCTATAATTGAACCGTATTTTACAATTTTACATCAATAAATAATATGCACTTATTAAATTGCAATTTGCATGTTTTTCAGACTGATTGCACAAGAATTTAATTTTCGTGACGGTTAAGCTTCTAGTCTTTACAGAACCTATTAAACCAAGTCGAAGTTAGTCTGAACAGTTTTTAAAGAAGCTTTTTAAAAGACAAATTCTAGAAACAGCTGAAATTAATCAACCAAAGAAAAAGATTTAGCACAATTTAAATTGACTAGTTGAATTATTGATTTAAATAACTTTAAATGGCTTTTAGCTTACATAAAATGGCGTTTGTTGACAAAAACCGGTGTGGCTCTGGTCAAAATGTCCCAGCTTTAATGATAAAAAACTCTTATCTTGTTGAATATAGCTAATTTAGACAGTAGTTTTTTTTTTTCTAAAAATTCATGCAAGGCCTACAATAGTCACTGATGGCTTACATGAGCTTAAAGCCGTTAAAAGCTATTTAAAATCATTAAACCCAGGATTTGATTTTCTCACTGACGAACCACTCCCAATTTATGAGATATTATATTCCTTGCACTGATGATGGACAAATGCATATAATAAATTTTAAAGCTTATTATTAATTAACATTCACTGTAAGGGATCAAATTCTGTTATAATCTCAAATGATAAATTAACTACAGTGCCCGAGAGCCGAGATATAATTTTGATGATTTACTCCCACGGCTGAATGCCTTTGTAGGTAAAATACGTAGCACCATAATCCATGGTCTCATGGCAATTACTCTTCCGTGAATTTAAATTTTAGCCTGTTCTTATAGGATACTTCACTTTCAAGTAAAAATGCATTTTCATCCAATGTAGGTATGTATGAACATTGTACAGGCAGACATAACAGCTAGCTTCAGGTTACTAAAGCAAAATCTGTCCTCAAAATGTATAAAGATAGTCTGCACGCTCAGGAAATAAATTTTCTTAGACTCTTGTGCTTGATGGTGTAAAAGCCTTTTGTTATCCTAAATTGTGTTCAGCATTTTCCAAGAATTTCCTCTATACTCTACCACATTTACTTCGTTGTTATTTATTAGTTTATCAGATGAATTGCGACTATATTCCACATACTTTCGTCGTCTGATGTGGACATTTGAATTAAATAATGTCTGCAATATGTACTGCATGTAGAATTGTAGATACATATGGAAGCTTTGAAGTTCCTGGACTTAAAATATATCAAAGTATTCAATTATAAGTAAGAAGAAAAACGCAAATAATATAAAATTATTTTGTTTATGTTTTATGGACTATTGAATATAATTCAAATTAAAAATTTGCGACCTTTAGTCCAAATGCGTTTCAACTGTTGTACCTGGGCGAAACGCATTTGGACTAAAGGTCGCAAAAACTTTTAATTTGAAATGTATTCAATTATTAACACATATTTTACACTCTTTTCAAGTTTCAACGTTGATTGATTTTTCTAAGCTGTGCATTCACCTGCCACAGACACAAACGATAATAGTGGTCCCAGTATCGCAATATCATCAAAGAGACAGCCGAGACCACAAAAGGCTACCAACTTCTTCCTAAAAAGATCCCGTGGTATGATGATGAATGCCAACAGCTAAAAAGGGTGACAGAAGGTGGTCATGTGAATATGCGGCAACGGCAGTCAGAGAGGAGCAGGATTATCGGTCAAGGAGGTGTGAAAAGAAGAAGAAGAAGAGGCCGTAATTTCCCAGTTCAAGGAAATCGAAGAGTTTCACAATCGAAACAACATCCGGAAGTTTTATAAAAAAAGCCAACCAACTGGCTGCTATCTTTAAAACCGGAACGCAGGCTGTTGAAGCAGAGCGAAGGAAACCAAGTCACCGAAGTACAGAGAATAGTAGATCTAGTCAAGCTGAATTTTCAGTATCTGCTAGATAGGCATTTGGTATAGAGCACGAACATGGAGGTGAAGAGAACCCAACTTCAGTCAATGAAAACCTTGTACCAGTACCCAGTATAGATGAGGTATAGACTTTGCTATAAAGAGGCTCAAAAACAAAAAGGCTGCCGGATTTAATTGTTTACCAGCGGAGCTATTCAAGCATGGATGAAATGTGTTTAAAGGACACATGCATTAACTCATCAACCAAGTTTGGGAGGAAGGGAGTATGCCCGATGACTGGTCTATTAACTCCCTATGTTTCATCATGAAACGAGGCAAGAGGAGAGGAGTGGTAGGAATTTAGGATGGAAAAAAAAGCTAGGGATGTGGTTGGAGGGTCTTCTTCCGTCCGTGAGAAATGACGAGGGATTTTGAAAAAAGTAAGATAAGAGCCGGAAAGTTTTGTTTTTATTCGGAAACAAAATCTATAAACCAACGGTGGGGGTGGGGGTGCGAGGGAAAGAGTGTCCGCTGCGGGGGCTGAGGCATGCTAGCGTTGCTCGACTCAGCTCGCCGGATAAGGGGGGGGTCTTACCCCCGCAACGTGACCTCACCTGTTTCAAAACATAAAACATGCCTAACTCAACACTTTAACCTCCACTTTACTGCGGGTGTAATGGCAGTCAGGCCTTTTCCCACCCTACCTGGAATTCATACGGCCCAAAAGATTCGAATTCCCCAAAAGCGACACCAACCGGATCGCTACTAAGTCGTACTTACTCTTTCTACCGAAGGGCTTCCGCCATCCTTACCGCAACCCCCTGAAAACTAACTTAGCACGCCATCGAGCTTTCAAAAAGCCCAAGAAAATACCAGAAATTCATTTCTCTTGGCGTGATTTACTACAAATTTATTTATTTTAAAATAGTCTCATACTTTGAACTCGTTACGCTCTATTTATTGCGCTCTATACTAAAAAAAATCTCTTAAAACTACAACAGAATCAAACCTTCCTTAAAGCTACGGATAGGCTCATAAGCTAACTATCAGTAATCGCACTTTAAAGAACTTTTTGAAAGAAATATTTAATAAAAAAAACTACACTATATAATGAAAAAACAATCAAACAAATTTTGATAAGAAATTAACATTAAAAGATTCCTTAATGCATCAAAAAAAAAGGACCTAATAAAAAAAACAATCTTTTCTTTCTTCTTAATCTTCGGTTACGCCGAAACTGTTAGTGCCCGCGGTAACTTGACCACCCTCGATCCCAACCCTACGTTCAACTAGATCCTTCAAATCGCCGGAGACCGATATCAGGGGCATTTAGTTTCCGCCACCTGTAAAACAAAACTGTTGTTCGGTGACCCTAGTCAGAGAGCTCTTTGAAATGGGGAATACCGAGGAGCAAAAGATTGCACAAAAAAAACACGAAGGCGTTGGACGAACCTTTTCTCCCAAGGTTCGGGAACAGGGGGGCTTCAGATCCCGACTATACACCAAAAGTTGGCAACTTACACCAAATACCAAATATTACAATATGAAGGGAAAATTGTGTTATATGACCAAAAAATATAGTAATCTTAAAAACCTAAAATCTTAATGCTAATAAAATAGGTAGAACTCAGAAAATCTAAATTAATATATGTATATATATAAATAAAAAAAACCATATAACAAAAAAAACTTTATCACGCCAATTAATAATAAAAAAAAACTCCAATTGGTCCAGCGCTGCTGTACACGCCCTAAGAGTGCTCTTCTGTAGGGCTGGCAAGTGGTCGTATGTTAATACGCGGGTGCGAATACCCCTATCTATTGCGTGTCTTCTTGTGTGAATGGCTTTCCAGAACAAAGGGTTAATTTTTCTTGATTAATGCGAAAGGGGGTTCTTCGCTCGTGGAGGATTACCACCGTTTTTGAATCTTTGGGTTGGCTGAAAGATTTCCTACCTCGCTTATTCATACAATTTTGAGATATTACTTGTTTAAGCCTGGTGTATCTACAGGCTTTCCAGGAGATTCGTTTCTATCTCCTTTTATTATTTCAGGTTGCTCAGCTTCTACCCAGCGGTATACCCGACTGGTCACGGGATAACTTTCCTTTTGTTCAGGTGTTAGCTGTTTAAATACCGCTTCTTAACTGCTTCTCATTCAAACTGTTTAAACGGCTCTATCAAACTCGAGACTGAGTGACCGCTAATTCACCCTGACAAAAATTAACACCGTTAAACACCTTTATCAAACATCCATTTTTTGTTTTCAACAAAAAAAACTCACCCCTTTCACAAAACCAATAAGATTTAACTTGATCGATCGCAAAATTAATTCCCACGTCACTACTAGGACTGCTTATCCGCCTTTTCTTTTTTTCTCGCTATCCACTATCTAACAAAAAAAACAACACTCGAAAAAAATTTCTAATACCACGGAAATGCAATATATAACCTGGACTAGCTGTGTGATTTTGCCTGTCCGGTGTCCTCCACGAATGTATGACTATTAACTCTATCGAGTCGAGTGGTTGTCGTCCGCCACCAAAGATATCAACAAACTCTATCGTGTTGCTGATTTTGCTGCTCGAACCTACTACTCTGTTTAAGTTCGTGGTTTCTACCAAACATTACTATTTTGAACCCAACGACCCAACTAAGAAACCATATTCTACTTTAAGGCGAACCTATTCCATCCTAGACCAGAACCTAAATTGTATTGAACAGTTTGGGAGCCTCAACCTCTATAGCTATATTTTTATTTGACTAACCTCAGCCACCTCTGTATTAACTTTAGCCGTCAGAATTTTCTGAAAAATTCTTATTATTTACAAAATCGTCGTCGTTGCCGCGTTGCTTTCCTCGTAAGTGTTTTTTTTTTTTATAAAAACAAACTAATTCCGGCACAAATATAAAAAGACGAAATTAATCTAAAAGTGCTCCTTTCAACTTCGGTATTATACTTTCGGCAAGCTGGCCCCTGCTTCAATACTCTGATGACCAGGGAACGCAATTGAAGTCACCTGAACCCCTCACCCTAGTCTCAATACCGTGGTTGAGTGCTCTGTCGTAACTCCTACTTAAAAGCTGCAGTCTGCTTGAGATGTATCCGAAATCATCCCTACCTCAGAATCATACTGCCGGCGCACAGTGGACCGTTTCATACCTGCTAGACGTCAAAAAGTCAACTCCGAATTTTCGTTGTTGGTGCAATTCTAAAATGTAACGATAACCCACTGACCACAAAAGTACAATTAAATAAGATTTAACTAGAATAAGTTGGAAGTTATCATACAACAAAGACAACCTCCAATCTTCTGTAATAGGTAACTACCTAGAAGTGAATTTTTAGCTTTATTACACTGTACATATAATTTAAAATTATTCGTCAAATTAAAAGAAAAAAAATAGGGAAATCTTTAAGAACGTATGTAGTTTATTAATAAATTATTTGAAAACCCATAGCATATTCTATAGAAATGAAAAAAATACATACAAGAATGACGTTTTTTAGTGTACGCAAAGTGTTGTTTAAAGTTATTTTGGAAAATCTAAATAGGAGTATATCATTATGTCATGATGAAATATGTGTTTTTGTAAAGCTTGTCATGTCTATTTAAAGAAAATACCTTCTTTTCATTTCGCACGAATTTGCATGGCATATTTTTTGCACTAAAATCATTTTCTTAACTATTTTTACGTATACTGGCATAAATCGGCAACTGTTAAGATAATTAACATAAACTGTATATTTTTAGAATGGTGTGATCTGTCTCTTTCGAACAATGTTCCATTTGTGTTAATAGGATTGATATTTATTAAGTTACCGGAGGTCAAAGCTACAAAAACTAGAATTTTTGAAAAATTTCTAGATTTTGGTTGCTCCTTACGGGGTGATAAATAATGACGAGACATATCGTTGGAAAGGTTTTTTATGAACTACAATTAGTAATTATAAGAGCTCATTTCAAATTACAATGTGAAAAAAGTTATTCGCTAGTCAAGGCTTTTTTTCATACCAAAATGTACTGAAACATAAAATTTGACTATAGCGAATATCAGTGATTTGAAATGTGCTCCTAGGACAATAATGTCGGAAAGAGACACATTGACATTTGAAAATATAGTTTACGTTTATTTGCTAGGCCGTTAGCGAGATTTATAACAGTATCTAAAAAAATAGCTGAGACAATTATTTTTGCGCTTATCTCGAAAACGCGTCTTTGGAAAAAAATCAGTATTTTCGTATTCAGCGACCCGATACGATGGCCTCAAGTTATGTAAGCTAGTGTAATATGCACAAAAATGAATAGTTTTGTGAAACTGAAATGTTGGTGGGTTAGTAAGAGAACATTTTTTGATTTTTTTTAAATTTTAAGTTTGAAAATTAATTTCAAAAACTATTTACAAAACCGGCTTTATTTAAAAAGAAAATTGAAGAATAGATTTTTGGCTTCTAGAAAAGCTATTGGACGACATTGTTAATTATGCCGTTGTTTTTTAATATTTTTTTTTAAATCTTAGGTAAATGTTTTAGAAAATTACCCCTCACGCTTAAAGGGGGGAAATAGACTCCCTCTCCCGTACAATTTTTTCTTGTCTTCGTCCAATATAAAAGGCTCTATCCTTTTGTCACATCTCATATTTAACATCCTGTAGGTATATAAATTTATAGGGAAATTAAAAAAAAAACTGTCATTTAACTTTAATTTTCAAAAAATCTGCTAAATTTAGTTATTTTTTCAGCAAAAAATATATGCCTTGAGTATTTTATGCTTAAATTGATAAAAACATTCATTTGGAACAAAATTATAATTTTTGACGTCTAGCATGTATGAAACGGTCCACTGTGCGGCGTAGGCGTCCATAACCTCAATTCGTCTCGCCATCGCGATCTTTGACATGTGGAAACCTAATTTTATTTACTTCGGTAAGCTGCTTGTTCTCCTATGTACCCTGACTACCTGTCGGCTATTTATTTCAGTGCGTATCATCACCCGCTTCTACTGGCTCGACTCGATCTACCCCACCATCGCGGTATATCAGTTGACGGTTGAGAATCCCCTCAATAGCCGCAATAGTTGGCCTGGTGCACCCGGACAGTTCCTCATTTGCACATAGGTATCCGTTTGACTTTCAAACTCCAGTACATTCGTTTAACCCCCGGACATACCCGGCTGGTTAAAGAGTATTCCAGGAGCTCTCGCTTATTCTATCAGGTCTCACGTGAAGTGTTTTTCTTTCACTCATATAGGTAGCCGTAACAATCAACAAAAAAATCGATACTTGGTCCTGCAAGACTTCTCGAGGCATATCCTTAGTAAGCGTTTAGTATAAAAGATCCTATCCAACGTACTGTGAAGGTGCCTTAAGCCGTTCTCATCATTACCGTGTCCTGTTACCACGGTTGGGGCACAGGGCGCCAACAAAACGTCTCCATCCTTTACGGTCTGTTGCAAGGTATTTTAACTATGTCCGCTGTCCCGTTTCAACCCACTGATGTTATTTGCCAATAGACATATGTCATCGGCATAGTCTAAATGACTGTCAGTCAGCTGTACCAACACTGGCCATTAATACGTGTCGTCCATCGCCAGCAGGAAGAGAATTGGCGATATAACATCCTCTTGTCTCACACCCTGTTGCACTACGATGGAGTCGGATAGCTGCCCATTGTGTAAAACAAAACACCTTGCGTTGTTGTAGGACTCCCTAATAATAGCAACAATTTTTGGGGGAATTCCTTATACGAGGCAACGAGGTCCATATACATTCTCGGTTAACTCGACCAAAGGCCTTCTCAAAATCCACAAACATTGACTTTTCAAGGATGATACGCAGGTTGTTGATATGGTCCATACACGATCGACCACTGCGGAAGCCAGCTTATTGATGCATCTTGAGTGTAGACTCTTTTCTATCCTGCATCCGCTCGAGAATGATACTTGCTATTAGTTTAAGGAAAATGGACAAATCAGTGATACCACGCCAATTGTTGCAATTCTTATCGTCACCTTTCCTTGGCAGCTTAACAATCAGACCATCCTTCCAGGGAAAGCTTTCATTTTCCCAAATTTAATTGTATCAATGGATATAAAATACTAGCCACTTTTATGGGATCCGCTGTCAGGAATTCAGCTGGTATTTCGTCAAGTCCAGCTGCCTTGTTTTTGAAGAGTTTAATTGATGTTTGAATTTCCGATGCAGAAGGGGGCTCGCTGTCAATACCTCTATAGAACCTACGCATTTCGTTAAGGTGGGACACTTCAGCATTCTGCTCAATAGAATCCTTATGAAGCAGGGCACAAAAATGGTCCTTCCACCTGCGTAGCTGATCCTCAATTGATATAAAAAGTCTGCCATCCAAATTCATTACAGGATGCTCGGGGTTGCTTTTTTTTTCCATTAACATCTTTGGATATTTGGTGAGATTCCCGGATATCTCCTCTTCTTGCAGCGTTTTCCGCATTATGTGCAATTCCATTTAACCTCACCCTTTGTCACGTCTCACACAGCGATAGTCCGTCTTATGTGCATCGCGATACTCGCTTCGCAATTCAGCCCTTCGTTGAACATCTGCTTCGGAATTTATTTGCATTTTCAACGATTTGCGTAGTTTGATTTTATGAGTCTCTATCTCTCTGCTTGGGTACAGTTTCGGAACCGATCTTCATAAAAACACCGCAAAAAGCCGTTCTGCATCACTATAATTGGCAAGTACCAGTGTGGCTTCTGGCCTGGCAGTTCGACCATAGACTAAATATTCACTTTCGGGCTAGTTTTCGAAAAAACCAACGAATTTCAAGTCGAGCATCACCTTCTATTCATCAACTTCAAAGCCGCATATGATATAGCATTCAACGTGAGGAACTCTATATAGCGATGGCTGAACTTGTAATTCCGGGACAACTGATCCAGTTGTGTCACGTGATATTGGAAATATGCGATGCAATCTGCAACTAGGGAAAAGCTCTTCTGAACCAGTCCAAACATGCCAGAGTTTCGCAAGGAGAAGCACTATCATGTGTATGTGATTTTTTCAATCTCGTCCTGGATAAAATGGTGCGAAGAAAAAGCGATAACACTGAAGGCACTATTCTCAACAGACCTGTCCATCTTATATTATCGGCTGCTCCCAATAGGCCGATTAAGAAGACGCAAAACTTATTGGTCTTCAAGTAAATGAAGGACGAAGGTAAGATCAAATACATGCTATCAATAAACAATGAAAGATCTGTCAACCGGCTAGGATTCAACCTCACTGTTGAAAGCAACAACTTCGAAATAACTAAGGGGTTCATACACCTTGGAGTAAATACTAATCCCACGAACGACATCTTAGTGGAGATCCAACGAAGAATTACCATAATAGACTGGCGCAAAAGATGAGTTAAAAGCTCCTTACACGAAAGATGAAGTGCACGCTTTATAAAAACAGTTTAAGGGTTTTATAGAGCGTAACCTTCAGCCCTGTTCTGCTTTATGTTTTTTAAGTAAAGAAAAGAAAATTCTTCCACGGGTATTTTTTTTGTGTGCGAGGAGAGCTAATGGAGGAGAAGATAGAACCGCGAACTCTTTGAGCTGTATCAAGTGGTAGATGTAGTCCAGAAAATCACAACTCGTCCACTACATTGGCTCGGCAACATCGAGCAAATGGACAGTAATGCTCCAGCCAAGAGAACTTTTGAATCTCAGCTCAGCTTAGTTCAAGAGAACCAAGAAGACCGAACTTTCGGTTTAAAGACGAAGCCATCGCGGATACCAGAAAGCATGGTCTACTCTAAATGACTGGAAGCAGCGTGCTCGGGATCATAAAAGATCCTCAGGCTGTGAAGCTTCATGGATTGGTAGCCGGATAAGTAATGTAAGTATTTTTGAAATATTTGAATTTTGTCTGTATCCTACTTCTGAAACTATATTTTTAATCCACCACCCCAATTTGTCCATATCAGAATTCAAAATAAGATTTTAAATCAAATGAATACCAACTCAATATGTTTGCGCATTGTTGTACACTTTATAATATCTCTAGCATAAAAGTCTAAAATACCTATAGAATATATGTCCAGTTGGCGGTATCAATTCCACATCTTGAGCACATCCCTCCATTTTGTATCTAAAAATTGTGTTTTTAATTTCATATCCCACTTCTGAATTTCCAAGATTCAATTCATTCAACACGGGATATCAAATATAGAAACTGAGTCAATAAAAAAATTGTTCGATAGCTACGGTCTTAAAAGTATTAAAGTGTTTTGTTTTTGATTTCTTCCCTTTTCAAACAATTTTTTGAATACAAAATAAATAAATTGCAAAATGTCAAAATGAAACTAATACATGACTTTCTTCTTCCTTTTTCGATGTTAAAATGTTCAAAGTTTTGCAATAAAACTGCCTTCATCTCCTCTTTGTCTGAAGTTCAATATTAATAGGTTCCTTCTCCCCCTACCCAATATTTCAAATTTTTAATTGATATCTTTCGAAGGGAAAAACAAAAATTAAAAACATTCCATCTCTCACTCCAGATTATTGAAAAATACACACAAAAAAAAAAACAACCATAAAAGAAAATGAAATTTAATTACTGTTTGGGCATTTTCAGCTTAAAAATCCTCCCTCCTCTGCCTAAGAAATTTTCTTATCGTGTCCATAACGAAAAAAGGGCGTCATAATTTAATTTAAAAGTTTATGTTTCTAGTTTGCTTTACTTTTAACTTTTCAAGATGACATGAAAAGCGATGATGGCGGCCGACCGACGCGACGCGACGGGACAATGACGGCCAGCAGCACGATAGCAACGCACCCAGTGTTAAAAGTGTCGCTTGTAATTTTCAAATTTTAATGAGAATTTTCTTTTAGTATTTTCTTATATTTATAGGTATGTTGATATTTCTTTTCTATTTTATTGCCAGGAGTCAGGATTGGAGGGGGAAGTAAAATGAATTGCTGTTTTTCTTTTGAAATAAAACTCAAAAATAAACTTTCTGAGAATTTTCTTTTCATCCCTCTTTTATAATTTGCATCTGATGTGTTTGATCCTATTAGAGGCCCAGGAGGGTTTGGAGCTGGAGAATTTCAAAAATCCTAGAAGACAAAATACATAAAATAAAATTCGACATTCAATTAGGTACCAAGGATACGTTCGTGGGAGGAGGTGTTAATTACAATTTTGAGCATTGATGAAGTCCATCGACATTCTAAAGCGTTAATATACGAATACAGCGAAGTAAATATGATTACAGCCCTGCAAAATGTTTATTAGAAAAATTCTCAT